>CAXIVR010000012.1:82092820-82405220 GCA_964035755.1 Teleogryllus oceanicus
TTTTTAATAATCTTCAGTTGATGAAATTTAATTTTGTTCTTTTTTCTTTTTGCTTTTTTATTATTGTCAAAATGTAAGTTTCCACGTTTATCTTATATAAAAAACGTTCTTTTGCTACCTTTTCACAATTTAACCTAATATAATACGTTTAAGGCTGGGTTATACAGTTTTAACTATTTCTCTGAATCCCTTAAATTCGGCTGCGCCTTCGATGTTGTGCTCTTCTTTGAAGGAACTTTCAGGGCAGGGCGTGTCAGGCGTGTCAGGGCGTGTCAGGGGCGTGTCAGGGCGTGTCGGGGGCGTGTCAGGGGCGTGTCGGGGCGTGTCAGGGCGTGTCAGGGCGTGTCGGGGCGTGGCGAGGGCCAGGCGGGCAGGGCGGGGCAGGGCAGGGCAGGGCAGGGCAGGGCAGGGCAGGGCGGGGCAGGGCAGGGCAGGGCAGGGCAGGGGGGGCAGGGCAGGGCAGGGCCCAGGGCAGGGCAGGGCAGGGCGGGGCAGGGCGGCGGCAGGGCAGGGCAGGGCAGGGCAGGGCAGGGCAGGGCCCAGGGCAGGGCAGAGGCAGGGCGGGGCAGGGGCGGGGCAGGGCAGGGCAGGGCGGGGCGGGCAGGGCAGGGCAGGGCGGGGCAGGGCAGGGCAGGGCAGGGCAGGGCAGGGCAGGGCAGGGCAGGGCAGGGCAGGGCGGGGCAGGGCAGGGCAGCGGGGCAGGGCGGGGCGGGCGTGCGCCCTGCTCTCTCCTCGCGGAGGAGCGGCACTTCACTGGCGCGGAACGCCCGCCACAACACACTGCAAACGGCGTCGTCGCCATGTGCACCACTGCGTTGTCACTCGCATACCTACAGTTTCGTCCTCTGTTTGGAGACAGCGTCAGGGTCTAAACTGTTGCAGAGCTTAAATTATTGTTATCGAGGTCAACGTGCTACTATGTTTTCAGAGTGTGCTTTTGTTTTATTTTCTATCTTTATGACGCAGTTTGAGATTACAGAAACAGCCTCAAAACCAAGTAAAATGGCAAGGAATCACACCTAACTACTTCTACATTTTGATTTCTGATTAAATCCATTAGAATCTACTTGAAATAATAAGTAAAGGAAGTATAACTCGAAAAATAAGCATTTCCTTTTATTACAAGGTTTGTGTGTTTCAGGGCCGGTGGTGTCTAATATCTTTGTATAGCTATTTTTGCGGCGATGGCCATATATGTTGATACAAGACATAAAAGCGCATAACAATAAATATTGATATTGTTTGAAATATAGGACAAAGAAAAATATGTTGGTACTTCCGATTTCTTTTAATGAGTAAATATGTATTTTAAAGACTTCCTTTCTCAGAGTGATATGTAAAACTTTTACAGAAAAAACTTACTTAAATAGATGCAACTAGTTTCGAAAAGAATACCAGCTTTTGTCGTGGACTTCCATGTTTGTTATGTAAGGAAGAATTTCATGTAAACTCATTTATTGTAGAAGACGCTTCTAGTCAAATATTTTTTACTGTATGGCTGTTCATATGTGCATTTGCTTCATACGTTCATATGCGTCTCGTAAAAAACAATTTATACATTGTGTACGTATTTTATATGTCTAAAAAAATTCTTGTGCATTGTAGTGTTGTGTGCAATTACTTCTGTAGATGTAGAACGTTCGTCCAGTACCAAAATGTTCATTTTTAGGCCTAATTGGGGTTCGAAAATTTAAAAATGATTCTTTCGAACTATTTTAAACATTAACATTTTTTAAAACATATTTCCCATCTTTCTTTTCATCTTCAACTTTAATAACAATAATAATATTAACATATGATTGTAATACTAATCTGTTGTTTTTAAATAAAAGAAAGATTGAAAGAAGTTATAGGATCCTTTAGGATTCTAGAATTTTACAATTTAAAATAATTGCTCAACTTGAAACCTTGTTATAATGTGTCTCACAAATAAGTCAACAATTAACGCCACATTTATTCCAGGGACTGCAAGCAAGGAATACTGGCATACTCATTAAAGGGATTAAAAACCAGGTAAACCTTATTCAGGATGGCGAGCTAAGGTTGAGATTAAATACTTCTGCCAAAAACGTAAATAAATAAGCCATTACAGTGTGCATCACAAGATACAAGGAAACATTGTCAAAATTCTAGTTAAATCTTATTATATGCGGAGGTTGTAAGAATGACGAACAGAAGCAGGCAAGAGCAAATTAGTGAAACTCAAACTTGACAAAATTAGAAAACATATTCAACTGTAACAGTTGGCTTACGGAGCTTAGTAATTATTTTAGTTTTATTTTCAGTACAATTTTACAGTTGAAACAAAAGCTGGTTAATGGGATGCATAAAATGATCTCCAGACAAATTTTGAGTTTTAGTAGAAACCAAGTATTGGGATATCAACTCATTCGGATTAAATCTAAAGTGGTATTTGGAAGTTTTTCTCTAAATATACTGTCGAGGTTTTCATTGTCTGTGCCGATCTCTGCCTTTTGTTTGAATAAACCGCTTGCGCAGAGATGGAATGGCCGGGCGTCGGGAGCGCGCGGGCCGCCGAAGGCCAGGGGCGCATGCGCATTGGCATGCAGAGGCGCGCGCACATCCTGCCTCGCCCGCCGCCAAGCCTTTAATTGGCCACGCCACGGCCACCGCCGGCGACGCCAGCGCCTCCGGGCGGCTGCGGAATCGGCTTCAACACTCGCTTCTGCCTCTGCGCATGCCTGATGGCGGACTTCTGCCAGATGGTCGCAGTGCGCTGACCTAGGAGCGTTGTTTCCATCTGTTGATGACTGCTGTACTCAGTTCCCCATTCTTAGCATACCGTTATTGCCCAGTCCATTTTAGCAGCAGATGTCACAGCTGATGACGCGATGTAAATGTGTTCTTTCTGCTTATTGTTGTCTTCCGCCAGGTATTTATAGCGGTCGAGTAAACACAACATTTAAGAGTACATAGAGTTATTCATTGGTTCTGTCGTGATGTGATGGCTGCGGAGGAACTTTTGGTTGGAGCGCAAGCTGAAAAGGCTGAAGCCAGATTATCCATGAGGAACTTGTGATCGACAAAATAAATAAATAAAATAAACAAACATACTAAATGCATCTTCCGTTACATATTTCCTAAAGCAATAAGTGAACTTTTCCATCTCTTCGTCTCTTGATCTACCTCAACTTTCTCCCAACTTTATCACGCTCAGTGTTGAGTCACACAATGTGGGTGCTGCATACATAATACCATAGTGGACCGTATGCACTGCGAGAAACTATATAAAGGATCGTTTAAATGCTTATTCATACATCTCTTTTGTAATCTCTCTTTTGAAAAGTGGCCCCCAGTGCTGTAATGCTGCTGTGGTGTCGCGTGGGTAACAACATAGGCGAAACTGAGATTGAATAGAACCGCTCTTTGTATCACGTCAGAAATACCAAAAGAATAATCTGTACATGACGAAACATGTTGTATCTATAAAAGTTTGTAAAGAGACACTGTAAATAATACAGTATATATGAATAATTTTAATATTTCTATTCTTCATTAACCTCAAGTACTCATATTTTTCGTATATTTTCTTTTCATTCTCCCTGAGAAGGACAAGATTTTACCGTTATTATACATTTCTCCTTTACACCCTCTCAAGATACGATGAACGAAGCTTCAAGAAAAAATGGTTTCTGAATGTTATAAAATATTTTATTGAATGGGAATTATTCACCAAACATCTTGAAATTTATTTCGCAGTTATCTTCAAGATGCAAGAAACACTTTCTCTAAGCTTTGATGTACAACTTTTCAAATAAGCGAACACAATTTACACTGTAGAATGTTTATGTAGTACTAAATTTAGCACTACAAACGCAATTGCCCTGTTAGTTCGTTTTGTATTTGCTGTTACAATAAACATATTTAAACAACCCGTTTAACTCGTTCCCAGCGAGAATTTCGGTGTAAAGACTGCGGCTGTAGCGTAGTTTACGATACTTCCCGCGTCGCGGAGCAAATAAGCGGCGCAGCCTAAGTGCAGAGCGGTAGAGAGCGCATGCGCGCCGATCGTCGTTCCTTAATGCGCAAGTAAATGAATAGTGAATTTGATCAACGACGAGTTAATAGATCCGCAGCAGCCGGCCGTGCGGCGAATGACAAATGATCTCTTCCTAATAGGCGACTAGTTTACCGACTAGGCGACGGCCGCTCACGCGCGAGATGATTGCAGCGCGGGCAAAACGAGTTGAGCGGCGCCGCGCTTTAGAAAGCGGCGGCGCAGGTGGTGGCGACGGCGGCGGCCGCCGTCAAGGGAGGCGAGGCGGGGGCGAGGCGAGGGCGAGGCGAGGGGCGAGGGGCGAGGGCGAGGGCGAGCGAGGCGAGGGCGAGGGCGAGGGCGAGGGCGGGGCGAGGGCGGGGCGAGGGGCGGGGCGAGGGCGAGGGCGAGGGCGAGGGCGAGGGGGCGAGGAGCGGGGAGGCGAGGGCGAGGGCGAGGCGGGAGGCGAGGCGAGGGCGAGGGCGGTGGTGGCGGCTGTGGGCGGGAAGGTGCGCGCTCCGGCTGTTGTGCCGGGACGCTAAGCGGAGCCTTTGACTCCACCGGACGGCGCGCGCGGGAGGCGGGGCGGGGCGCGTCGCCGGCCTCTCACTAGCGCCCGCCGGTAGCACTCGCGTCAGATTAAAGTGCTTAGCCACTTGACTCCGCCATCATCTTTAACCCGCGCCCGCCGCGTAGCAAAATTTCAACCGGCAGCCCTTTTACGGATCGCTACCAGCGCCACATACGCCCATTATACATGTGCGAGAGATAGAAAAATTGTATACGCGGTGTAATGTCGATTCACTTCACTGGCATGCCATTCCCCAATTTGGAGAAAACAGGGTATTGGTTCGAAACGGTTTGAGGGAATTATTAATCTCAATAGTATTGACAGCTTTACGCCAACTGTGCATAAAGTAAGACGTTCAGGCATTCTTGTAAATTATTAAATTTCAGTAGGATATGGATCACGGGATCGGTCAATTAATGAAACACATTGGTTGCCAACGTTTCGGAATATTTAATAGTATAAGCCCTGATGAAGAATTAAATATTCCGAAACGTTGGCAAACTAATGTGATTCATTAATTGACCGATCCGTGATTCATATCCTACTACTTATTAATGAGTCGTGATTTCTAAAATGGTTATTAAATTTCAATAACAATTATTCTGACGATTTTCCTTTAGTTTCCCTGTAATGTGCTTATCTGACACAAATCAAAGGATTTAAAAAGGATGTCGTGGATACTGCAACCAATCGGCTTTCCATTATGCAAGCGTTTCTCACATGGCTGGCACATACAACAAATGTGCAGTAACAGGTGTTATTTCACTGCTTCGTGGCAATGAAACGGAGATGTTGGCGTACCTGCTTCTCATGCTGCTCTCAGCGTCTGTCGATGCGCCTGCGCCGGTCCACGCGAGGCGATCGTGCCATCGCCGCATTTTCCGTTAGCCGCGCGCGTCCGTCGCAGAAAAAGGACGCGGTATGTGGAACGCGCTCGGGGGCGGTGGGGGCGGGAGCGTGGTAGCGTGCCGAGAGGGCCTCGGCGGGCCCGCCGGCGGCGCGGCTGCTCGCCACGCCACGCCACGCCACGCCACGGGACCCCGACGGCGGCGGCGGCGGCGAGGCAGGACGGCGGGCGGGCGGGCGGGCGTGCGAGCGTCTCGCACAGCCCACCTGCCGTTGGGCTGGTCCTGCGCGGCCACCGCGTCCTCGCCGCCGCCGCCGCCGCCGCCTCCGCCCGCGCCCCGCCCGCCCGCCCGGCGTCTGGCCGCCGCCGCCGCCGCTGCCAGACCGAACGGCCTTCGGCCCGGGCGTTCACTCGTGCCCCCGCCGCCCCTGCTCTTCCTCCGACGCGCCCCCAAACCTCCGCCCGCCCGCCCGCGGCCGCCGCTCCGTCGCCGCCTGCCAGCAGACCAGACTAAACAATCGCCAGACGGCACTGCAGCGAAAACAAGTACGCGCAGTTTTTTTATTATGGCTGCCTGCGCGCCCGCTCGCTCGCCCGCTTTATAGAGTGCGGTGCGGTGCGTGGCGCGCGGGAGCAAGACGGAAGGGGGGCCCGCCGTCTTTTGTCTCGCGCTGCCGGCTGCGCGCGGAATGACAGGCGGCTTTTTACCTTTGGGGAAAGGACGCCGGTCGCGGCCCCTACGCCGCGCCAAGCAGCCCGCGCGCTCTTCCCACGCCGGCGACGCGCGATTGGCCCAGAGCAGGCCCGCGTCGTCAGGGCGTTCAGACATGGAGGTATTCTACTGCTCGAATGGAATTATGAGGTATTGGGAAGATGGTGGATAACGTAGATGGCAGTGTTTCTGAGGAACGTTTAATAACTGGGAAAGGCGGTTTTTGATGACCTTAAACATCGCCAAAAATGATCAATAAAATGCTTCAGAAATCCTAAGACCAAAGAAAAATGACGTAAAATCTTATCAAAACCAGTTCGGATGAACAACCGAAGCTTTGGATCGTTACGATGCAATCTTGCTTCTTCGATTCGTTTAAGTGAAGCTCGCAGACTTTTGGTTGGACTGTTTCTTTGCCAGGAAATCTCTGTCTTTAGATATCCCAAAATCAGCCGAATCGGAAAGTATTTGATATACGTCACAAGAATCACATACAACACCTGTGAAAAAAATTTTTTCAGCGAACAAATAGAATAGGTTACTGGTGATTCTGTGAAGAACATTTGTTGCATGTCGTAAATATTATTTGAAGCAAGTACCATTAAAATGGCATTACAATTGATGAAATCAAAAAAAAAATGCTTTAAAAATGACGGAAAATAAAAAAAAAAATGACATTAGTCAGAAATCGACAAAAATACAAAATAATGAATGCAAAATATGAATGGATGATTTATTTTGTCATAACAAAAAATTAATTTGTATACTAAACGGCATTGTTCTAAAATTAAAGAAAAAATGACATTTCATTAAAATCCGCCCTTAGTGATACTCATTAGTACTTTGATTAACGTTATAATCCTTCAGACAAGATACATAACAACAGTTCCTCAAGTACTTCCAAATTTTGCAGTCCATTACACGGGATTCAAATATTTTTCCTAGAAATATGTGTATGAAACCCTTTTATTCATTCTATATTTCAATGGACAATCTGGTTACATTAATAACCGCTGTTTTCGGTACAATTGATCAACAGCTCTCGTATCGACGACTTAGTAAAGTGATGAATGATATACAGAAAACGGAATAAGGAAGCAGACCTATAAACATGACTCCATTCCGTTTGTGGAACAACTTTTAATTAATTCCCACACCTTTGAACCGTTCCTGGAAAAGAATAAAATGAATTCAAAGTAATTTCGATTACTCATAATACTTTATTATACATATCAATTCTACGTCAAATTTGGGCCTACTAATATTAAATCTTGTATCCCTTGCGTTTTGATTTTCCCAAAAATAGAAATGAAAAATATTTAAAATCATTTATCATTAAATTAATTATATTTGTTGTTCTCCCAACGATAACTTCTAATATATAAGTAAATAAAAGGTTTGTCCGGTATCAAATATATTTAAACACGATCTTTTCGTTCCTGCGTCATCATGAGAGATATCTTGCAGCGTCTGGGCGGAAAACGAAGTTCGGGTTCCCGAAGGAAAACGAAGTTCTCAGAACTTCATTTTCCGCCCAGACAACACCTTTCATTTACTTATACACTTATAATGTTGTAAATATATCAGTTCAGTTTCCGGAGCTTTTCATTAAACTGTTACTTGTTGAAAAACTTTTTCTTTGCCTCGTCCAATTTTGCAGTTGTACTCTGATGTTGGTTCATTTCTTCCCAATGATTGTTTTATTTACACCTTCAATGCAAATTGCAGATATTTATAACCTACTAAACCTACATTTCTACCTACAAGAGAAAAGTAAGATAGGGATTTAAACATGTTATATTTCACTACTCAATGAAAATTGTCATTGTTAAATCTACTATAAGTTTCCTCTGTAATTGGGGTCAGATGTTCGATGATGTCAATGAGTTACATTGCAAAATAACTCTTCCTTGTACATTATGTAACTTGAATGTCCTTCTGCAGATTGGGCTGCTAAAATGACAGAAAACGAGAGAGTATGCTGCATTTTGTTTATGTTCTGGAAATATCATTAGCATGTCCCACTGATTTATAGCTCCGCACTGTTGCAGATTATACCACAACTCATTGTTCCATTGCCACCGAGCTAGGATGGAGGGAGGGTAGTCAAGTTCATTGCGCACAATTACATTCAGTGTCCAGTTGCATTAAAGTCCACAGCAAGGCCACGAAATGCGTTCCACTTTATTTCGTTTTAGGATTCGTTCGGTGGACGCAGTTGTATGTAGATAATTGTGAGTATATCTGACATGAAATAGGATCTGTTTTAGAGCTTGGAATGAATTCAAAAGACCGGTTTTATCAATCTACCGTGTCTAATACTAGGATTCTCAGATTCACTTCTCTGGCCATATATCGAAAAAACACACTTACAGAATTACACATAACGAAAAAGGGGTAATTCTGTAAAACATTGTCGAGATTTTGGCGAATCTTCAGGAACGTTTGTTTTAAAAGTGGATATGTTTTATGATAAAATATGTATTTTGCATCTTTCGCGTTTTGAAAGAACGATCTTTAATTGAAAATTCCCGAAAAATGGTTTCTAAAACTTCAGTCTGTGAATAACACTTGCTTCTAAATCGTGCTCAAAACTTGTTTCACTTCTCTAGTTTTTTTAAATGATCGTGTATGGAGTAGAGCAATTATCAATACGTCAAAAGTACAATGTTAATTAAAACGAACAAATTTCAAAAATGTATAAGTTTAGCTTTCTCAACATTTTCTGAAGTTTCATTATTGAAGATAGAGATTTTATTCTTAATATAATCGATTCGTCAATATTGGCACTTTTAATAAATTTAGAGATACTAACGTTTACTGCTACAAACTACAACGCTACTAGAATTTTCCCCAAAACGGACATTCCCCGATCGTTTTGGCCTTACTCGTCATCCTGCGAATTTGAAACGTATCTTTTAACTTTGGATGGTTTTTATGTGAACTCCGTAAAACATTTTCAAAATTTTCAAAACATGGCCCCAATTTTTTTCCCTCCACAACGCATTTTAAATATTCGCTTAGAGTCTTAAATTTAAACTTTTAAACTTTTTTAAACCTTTTAATTTAAAATTGCCACATTGTTTCAAAATCTGGAAAAAAAAGTTATTGAATGCAATAAGGCACATTCTAGGGAAATAACTGAGACAGTACTCCAATGTTATCACGTCGAATATCAATTTAAAAATTTTTTTAAATTTTTTTCTATATGAATTTGGCGTCAAAATTGGTTGACAAAATACCTTAAAATTCAACTATTATTTCCTGTCTCTGCAATGTTTTCAGTCTGATACTGCAATAGAAGCTGAGAAAAAATGAAACATGAAAAACACGTTTCTCGTATCTCTGCAACAGATTGCTGTAGGAGGCTGAGTTTTTGCGAATCTACGGCATTTTTGATTCTCTTTTCTTGAGCATCACTATTATCAATTTGGATTGCGAGCACTTTTCATCGCCTTATTCGGCTGTACCCTATCTGACATTTTATTACATACATACTATTTTTTAACAAATTTACATCATTGTGCCATTTTAATGACGGAAACTAAATTACTTTTAAATTTTATCAACCTG
The DNA here is from genome assembly GCA_964035755.1 of Teleogryllus oceanicus. Lineage (NCBI taxonomy): Eukaryota > Metazoa > Arthropoda > Insecta > Orthoptera > Gryllidae > Teleogryllus > Teleogryllus oceanicus. Next base: position 82,102,521 of record CAXIVR010000012.1, read on the forward strand.
TTTCGTGAAAACGTTTATTTTAAATTGCCTTTAGTTACAAAACAATATTTACATTCCCTAAGAGTTACTTGCTTCATCGTCCCCCTTACGTTTGCTCTATAATATACAACATCCCGAATAATAAAACAAATAATTTCGTATAACTGCTCTGAAATAATTTCGTATACCAATATTCTGGTAAATCTCTCGATTTTCAATATTCGAAGGCGTTGCCGCTTTTCATTAGTTGAGTTTCTAAATCGCCACTTAGTTACAAAAGGTTGAGTGTTTCTTTTAAGAATTTGTCATTACATTACTCCATTGCGAGATTGCGGAGAATACTTTCTTGAGCGTTACAGTATCTTCCAGAATGCATAGTTATAGTATCTCCAGGTTCATAAACATCCTAACTCCAAAGGATAAACAAAGGATGCAAATGATTAGGAGCGAATGTGTAATTTAATATTTTAAGTTATGTTGATTTATCTCATACAACAATTAATTATCAAATTCATTAATGTCTTTTGGCTGCATCATCTTTGAACTCCTTCAAAGCGACCCCCAGGGGGGCGATATCATCTCCGTTGGGAACCCCCGATCAACACATTCATCACCCAAAATAGTTCTCTAAAGATTACATGTGCATTACGTTCAATCTTCCTGACGCGATAAAGGTAATTATTTTCTTCAGTATATTAACATTTGTGTCAGATTGAAACAATTCCAAGATGCTGGGGTTCAATTCTTTACTTCTTACTCTTTCAGAAAAGTGCTTGTTTCCATATATTTAACTTCAACTAAAACTCGATTTAATATTTATTGATCATAATAACAGTTTTATTATATAATTTTCGTTATAATAACCTTAAACTTCTTACATACATTCGATGGTCATGTTATTAAAAAAATCATTACAGGAAAGAAAACAAAAAATAATAAAAAATCTGATATGTCTCCTGATTGTGAGATTCGTGTTGTACTCTGACTGAACGACAGGTTGCACCCTTTCAGTAATTAGTTCACTATGCAATTGATATTCTTATGAAAATACGGGGCTAACGACAACTGGAAATGAGGTTCAGAAAGGATAAAAAAGGCGAATGAATGCTTTAAAGATTTTTACATAAATGTTTCACTTTTAGCGCCTATCGAACTCTGACGTTCGTGCAGCTGTAATCGTGTATACAAATTCCCCTACAATTGTAGCCTTGTCGGTCCGCATGGGTCCCACGTGCCGTCAATGCCAGCTGCCAGCGCCAATTTCTCCTGGAGCAGCGCGAGGTGGTGCGGCGCCCAGTGCAGCGCTGCAGCGCACCTGTTGCCGCGGCGCCGGGGGCGGGGGCGGGGCGGGGCAGGGGCGGGGCAGGGCGGGGGCGGGGCGAGGGCGGGAGCCGGGGCGCGATGGTCACCGCGGAAATCCTCGCGTTCATTGGCCGCGCGTAATTGGCGAATATGCTGCGGCGGGTGAATACCGCGCTTCCGCGGTCGCCCCCGCCCCACCGATGCTCCAGCGCGCTTTCTCTCGCCGCTGCTCATGGCCCGTCAGCACCCAGCAGGCATCGCACCCGCTCAGCGCAGGAGAGATCCGGAAAACGCCAATCTCAGATCATTGTCCTTCAGAATAATTACAACTAGGACCAGGAGAAGGAAAACGAGGAAAGGGAGAAAGAGAAGAAAGAAGAGAAAGGACTGATTGGTTGATCATTGAAGGAATTTCTATTCTACTTAAATTTTACATAATAATTATTTGCACACTAAGGTCCGTTTAAATTAATGATCAATATTATGTTTTATTAGATATGACTGTAATTAGCTTATTGTATAACATTGTTCTAAAAATTGAAAAACAATTTCTACTTTCGTCTAACATTTCAAGGAGTAAAAATATCGATATGGCCTTACACGCATAGGTCACATGCACTATATTAAATAATACCTCTCTCTCTCTCTCTCTCTCTCTCTTTCTCTCTCTCTCTCTCTCTCTCTCTCTCTCCACACACACACACACACACACATGTATGTATTTTGATTTATAAAATTTGAGGCCCCAAAACGTGCCACAAATTAAGTATTAATTTAATAGAAATAGTTATATGTCTATAATATAATTAAATGAGCAATCCCGGGGTACCGGAACACCGATCCGTCGCCTTCCGCCAGAAATCATGCCCTGTATATATGGATATAACATGGAAGTCAGAGACAGAGAGAATCAGAACAGAGAGAATCAGAGACAGAGAGAATCAGAGACAGAGAGAATCAGAGACAGAGAGAATCAGAGACAGAGAGAATCAGAGACAGAGAGGAATCAGAGACAGAGAGAATCAGAGACAGAGAGAATCAGAGACAGAGAGAATCAGAGACAGAGAGAATCAGAGACAGAGAGAATCAGAGACAGAGAGAATCAGAGACAGAGAGAATCAGAGACAGAGAGAATCAGAGACAGAGAGAATCAGAGACAGAGAGAATCAGAGACAGAGAGAATCAGAGACAGAGAATCAGGAGACAGAGAGAATCAGAGACAGAGAGAATCAGAGACAGAGAGAATCAGAGACAGAGAGAATCAGAGACAGAGAGAATCAGAGACAGAGAGAAGAGCAGGAATACGTGTGTCGGGTTCCGCTAAGTATTAAAATATTTGCACTCTCTTTGGATGACTATGTCTATTTGAATTGTTTAACGGTGGAATGGGTTTAAACGTCTTAATGTAAACACTTTGACCTGACATTCATAATGCAGCTATATATATATATATATATATATATATATATATATATATATATATATATATATATATATATTGATTTACTTGAATCTTAATTTATTTAGACATTCATTTAAACATTTATTTATCAATAAATCTTATTGTAAGTGAGTTACTTCCGACTAGGATTCTTAATAAGAAGACTAATAAGACATACTTATCAGCTATCTAACCATACAACTGTTAACAATACAGTTTTGTGTTGTTGTTTTTTCGTTCTGAAGACTAGGAATGACTAGCAAGAAGTGGTATTCGGAGCGATAAAAGTGTGCTGCTGACATGACTGGCAAAGGTTCTCTTATTTACCTTTCCTTGCTCAAATGTCTGATTACGTTCTCATGATAACGTTTGTATGTTGTTCTATGCAACCTACATTGATTGGTCGAAGGTATTGTTGTCACAGTACTTTGCCATGTGGAGTAAAAGACTGAAATTACGATTTCCGTTTTATTGTAAATAGTTTAACTATTGATCTATAAACGAGTTGTTTTAAAAATACTTTGAACTATTAATGAAGTAAATCCTGAATTTAAATAGAATCATATATTATCAAAATCCGTTTTAATAAGAATCAGTACGTCTACGGTTTTTGTTCTTTCAGCATGAAATAAGTTTGAAATAGTTTTGGAGTAATATTAAGTCTCTACAAATGGTATTACAAACATTTTTGTTTTAAAATATTAATAATATGTATTATCAATAATAATATGACGACTGTCTGTTTTACGGATATGTACAGTTTTAACGCTACAGATGGCAGATTCAATAAAATGAATAATACAAACCGAAACATTTGGAAAGTGTAGGTACATTTAACAGTGTTTTATCGTGACATGAGTAACTCAAGGAACACAATTATCTGAAAGTACAAGAAAACATGAGAGGCAGAATAAAAAATATTATTAACCATAACCCTGAAGAAAACAATAACATATCTTTTGTAAATTAAATATTATAAAGAATCATGTATAAAAAAATTACCAACAAATGGGAAGTTGAGTTGAACTCTTATTCATACGAAAATCATTTACATATTTTACTTAAAATCAAAAATAAGTGTGACTTTTGAGACGAATATAGTGTTACCCACTTCTCAAATCGCAAGTATACGGATTTATGACATTGCACCGACCTCAAAGTATCTGACGCTCTTTTCAAGCTGCCAAAGACCCTAGTTATAGATCCAAGAATATCTTGTAGGGTGAGCGATCACTCCAAGGTTTCTACGTATCGCCTAATACTCCTATATTACAATGTTTTCGCATCGAGATATATGGAGAAGTAGATGCAGGCCAAACTAGAGCGTCGTTAACCATTCTGGGCTTGAATAGCGCACACTTGAACGGCGAGCACGGAGGCGCGGTAGCTAGGAGAAGTGCGTCGTCGCAAATTGCTCTGTGAATCGAAGTGAAAATAAACCACGAGCGCGCTCCCTTAATAAGAGGCCGGGGGCCTTACGGGCGGTCGCCCCCGCGCAAGGGGGCCTGTGGAGATAATTGCGACGTCGGGGACCTCGATCTCCTCGTTCCTGCCCGCCCAGCGCCGCCCAGCGCCCTTAGCGCCGCCCAGCGCCGCCCAGCGCCGCCCAGCGCCGCCCAGCGCCGCCCAGCGCCGCCCAGCACCATTTATAAGCCAAAAAGCTGACCATTCTAAAATAAATAATAAATTTGAGAAGAGAACCCATTGGTGGAATCTCGAAAATCCTAAAAATATTTACAGCGAAATAAGTTGGAAGTTCTAAAGAAGCCATGGAAAGTTGAAGAGAGAACCCGAGGAAGAGGCGTCCCGGATTCGTCATAATCCTCCAAATTGAAATAAGCAGGCCACTCTAAAATAAGCAATGAAAATGGAAGAGAGGATACAAGGGGGAGACGTCCACATCTTAAATCCAAAAATTCAAAAGAGCGATATATGCAGGCAACTCCAAATATATCCAAATTAAATACAATATAAGAATCCCCCCCTCCCAGTGGGTGATGAATAAGAAGTGAGCCATCCATTCTGAATTTTCAAAGTGCGATTCCTGGTGTGGGCAAACTAAACTGTCACTTTTCAATGTTATATCCCAGTACTTGGATGTTAAGTCCCAGGTTGATAATGTGAAAGCATCTCGCAGCAAGAAAATGGCAATAAATGGGCTACGTGGTTGCGACCTACTTAGCATAGGTCTCCGAGTCCAAAGCCTTCAGCCTTTCAGGAGGCTGGATGGCCAAAGATCACAAGTACTTAACGGAACTACACATGACCAACTTCGAGGATGCGGTCTTGTGATCGTCATTCATTAGAGTAACATGTCAAAAGACTGTTTTGACTACCTTGTCCCTTTATTCTTTCAGTACATCATTACTATAAGTTAATTTAAAACCTGGTTATCTAGAAATTACAGCAAAAAGTAATTCGGTTCCCAGAAAAAATGTGTCATGTAAAACTATTAAGAGACAAGACAGTAGTAGACCCCATAGTGAGTACCATGCAAATGCCAATTAAATATTCAATAAGTAAATAGCGGTCCAAGTGTTTTACAAATAACACAAATTTTGTTTCAAATTTTGAGAATCACAAACAAAAATAAAATGCAATAATTATTGTATGTCTTATTTATCATAATAGCACGAAGTCTGAAGTGGTCTCATTTTCTCCAGAAATTTTATAAGATTTTTATTTCCTTAACACCATCTACTCAGCATTGGAATATCTTTGAGGAATGAAAAATCCTTACAATTATATTATCTCTTTTCAATCAAACCTGCAAAGTTGTGATTTTAATTTATAAGGTGTTAGATCGTTTGCTACATCGATAATACGATTTATGTAGTGTGAGAAAATTAACAATTATATAATCACGTTTAAATGAAAATATAATAATCGTATTTTATTTTATTAGGGAGAATACTGTTATTTTCCAGTAAAATACAGAGTAAAACTCTGAAATTACTCATTAAAACTGTTTTAACAACTGTGAAATCGCATGTGGTTATCTGAAGCTGTGTAAAGTGGGAGTTTTTAAAAAATTATTATTATTATTAATTATTATTATTATTATTATTATTATTATTATTATTATTATTATTATTACTATTATTTTCATCTTTCAACTATTAATAGTTAAATTGTTGGAAGGATTCTGAAACTCAAGAAAGCGTGCGCAGATGCTTTCTCCCCCATACGTCACATACAGTTTTTGACTAAATAAATAAATAAACTTGAGGTCCTAGGTTTTAGTCCGCTGGTTGGGGATTTGCGACGTAACTGTGGAAGTGAATCATTGCTTTCATGATTATTCTAGATGGCGGCTGCTAGGATTTGTCGTTTTCAGAATTTATTTGGATGCTGGAGCAGTTACTTAATCTACGGAATACGACCTGGGAACAATGTTTTCTTCCTCACCGTGTCCCCAGCCTACTATTTGGGGCTAGCTGATCTGTCATCATGATATGAGCTACACCAGTTATTTATTCTTTGCAGTTCCATAAGACTGAAAATAAAATAATTCGAATTTCTCCATTGTGTTTTCATCTCGTCAACGAATGACACTTCGAGAAAATGGAACTTTCCAGAACAGAAGCTACTACAATTGTTTGGAATTCAACATTCATCTCTTCTTTCCCTCTTTAACCCCCGACCAGCTACTGCCACTCGTGTTGATAGATTGATTTTTTCATGTTTCCGGGCGCGTCAACTGCTTTGGTCATTAGTCCCGTAAGTGTAGTGCATGCTTTTCATCGGAAGATGGCGGTGATCTTCCCCCGCTGGATGCAGAGATCCGGCGCCGACCTACCGTCGGTCAGAGGTTTCCCCTAATCAGGACTCTCCCACCAGTAGGGCACCGCCCCAACCGGGACAATCTCTAAGCTTCCGACCGGTCTCTCGGAATATGTGGTAGTGTAATGCATGTTAGTGTAAGTGTGTGTGCAAGGGGAGAGGATAGGACAAGGAAGAGGAAGGACAGATCGCGCTCGGTCCGTGGCCCGTTGTGAGGTACTGCTCCGGCATTCGCTTGGTGTTGATCGGAGAAACCACGGAAAACTACCGATCAGAGCAGCCGGACGCTAGAATTCTCCTCCAGACACCGACTGAATTCGACCCAGCTGGAAAGTTAGTGTCGCAAATCCTGCCGCCGTGGGGAGTGGGAAGCTAGGACCTCCCGGTCGGAGGCGCTGCGGTGCCATCAGTCGATGCACCGCGCTGTGTTCGCGCAGATCGCTCTTCATCTGCCCTGTGCGGCGCAAGGCAGCGCGCGGGCCGCTGGCAGGAGCACTGCCCCGACCTACTCCACGCCTCTCCTCATTGAGCCGCCTGCGCCGTGATCGCGCCGCCTCAATGAAGCGCGAGGGCGGCGAGGCGGAACCGGCCGCAGCCGCGCCGACCACGCGGCGAGTACTATGGAGAGGCCTTCCGGATTCCTTTTCTTTTCTTTTTTGAGCTTCTCGTATGAGTCGTATGGAAAGTATAGTAGGCGCGCGGCAAAAATCGAAAGAAATCTATTTTCTCCCCTTCCTCCTTACCCCGTCCGCTCGTCCACCGTCCCTTGACCCTTCTGGACAGCGTGACCCGTTTCTCTCCCGCCTCTCTTCAGTTTCCCACCTGTGCGTATAACCGCCTAACCACCAACTACCCCGCTCAGTTTCAACTCCGCCCAGCTATTGTTCCGCCCGTTACCAACCCGTCAGCTCCACTCCAACCAGCTACCACTCCGCCTTGCTACCCAACTAAAATTCCGCCAAGCTTCCCCCAGCTAAAACTCCGCCCAATTTGTACTCTGCCCATCAACCACCCCGTCCACCTACCACTCCGCATAGCTGTCACTCTATCTACCCCTTACGTCAACTATTATAAGTCAAACCATTAGCAGACGTCCATAAGTTACGTAGCGCAAATTTTGATCATTGTGGATACCCCTCCTCCTGTAACGCGATCTTCACCTATAGCTCTAGCCTCTCGCTTCTAATGTAATCCGCAAGGCCTAGAGGCACTGATGAAACTAACCTTCTAGATAATTACGTAAAGATTGCTTCGTCCCCTATTCATAAAATGTAAAAAACGTTTTCTTTTTTGCTTCAAGTGAAAGGCATTGGTTTCCAGATGTTTTATTGCTTACTGTTCTTAATCGATTTTATACTATCAACACTAAATTTCTAAAAACAAAAACAAAAATAATACACTGAACGCGTATCTGCCGTCATTTGTTCGGTATTTCAAGGAGAGTTGTAATCGATTTAGTAAAAGCACGGGAAATTTCTTGAAGAAAACATGGCAGTGTAAGGTGGTTATTAGGGAAGCTAATACAACAGATTTTCTTTCGCGTCCTTTCACAAAAAGTTTCAGTAATAATTATCTGGTGCAGTTTGTTTTTAAGGTAAGGTGAATAGGAAGATTTATTTGCTATATTTCTCTAGGGCATATATGTACAGATCTTAGTAAATTTAAAATACTTCCATTACATTTTCAGAAAGATGTTGAACTATGGATTCACAGTGAATAATAATTGTATTGTTCTAGAATAAGAAAACCTCTCTTATTTCATTCATCTTCGAGACTTAATGCTGAACGACAAGGAACTGTTTTCGGAGTCTTCTATTTTAATAATAGTGTTTGTATAAATTTTTTCTACAGCTACATTGCACACATACCTAAATTTTGACGGGAATCCTTGCTGTTTGAAATTTTAAGATATTTCCCAACTTGCCAAGTCATCTTTACCATCACATTTATTCTTGTGGCTTTTATGTGTTATGCATAAATTCATTCAATTTTAGCTATAAGTGAAGTTATGCACTTTTAAAAACAAATCTGACTCGCACTTTCAATAATAGAAGTTTCAGATGCCACTCATTCCCACAACTTTTTGTATTTATTGGAATGTTTTCCATTATCTTGATAACTTCTTATTGAATATTATATAATATATAGGTTTCTTCAAATGTCTTTCTTGCGATCGATTTTTCTCTCGTGTTTGAGTAATGTCATAATTTGCCATGTATCTTTTGAGTAGATAAATTCAGTTTATAATTGAAAATGCTAATGTACGACACATGTGGATGTCATTCGCCAGTGACAATTTTATTGTCGACAGTTATGTTTTGATCTGGACATACAATTATCATTTTCTCGTCAGGGGTCTTATGCAGAGGGATTTATAAGATTTATTATTTACATTGTAAGATTACTTTTAATTTTGTAACAATCATGTTATTTACTATTTCTTGTAGAAACCAGCAACTCTGCCCTAAGATGCAAGGTAAAATGAAAGAGTGTGCCCAAACAGTGTTTCTTAGTTTAATTTTTTAATTTTGTTCTACTCATCGGAAGCAAATTCACATGTCTCAGATTTCAGGAAAACAATATAATTGACTCATGCAGTCCTTCGCTCATGTTAAATATCTAAACTAGATATTTAGTAGCCCTAGGGCAACTAATAATGTAACTGTCTTCTTAATTGTTTCTCCTAGCCTTAAGCGCAAAAGGAAAATTGGAGGATTCCCACTTGCTTCAAATTGGCACACTGGAGCTCTTCTAGTGTGGGTATTATAACGAAGATAATTAGTTTCTTTTCCCTTATATTACAATTTAAGAATAATCTCAAAATGATGGATTTAATTAATAATAATAATAATAATAATAATAATAATAATAATAATGACAAATTACTAAAAAATAGAACAATTTTAAAATTGGTCATTTTGGGGCGAGGGATCCATTTAAAAAGAGGCGTCCTAATCACCTATTGGGTACAGCGACTTGCGAAGAAAACCTATGTGATATAGAACTTGGAACACAAATGTTCCCAGCTACAGCAGCTGACTGTCCAGACCATTTACCGAGAGGCATTTTAAAAGGTAATGGTTTCGAATGAAAAAATGTTCCAATGGGTGGAAAAGTAGTCTTTTTCTATGAAGAACTAAGCTGAATGTAACATGGGCAACCAAAGTCTAAGCCAAAAGAAACGCATTAAAAACGCAAAATAATATTTGATATTTCGTTCTCATTTCCATTTCATACAGCAACATGCTGATAACTGGGAGTGAGCATTTTCTAATTAATTACAGAAAATAGGAAATAGTGCGCTTCAGTCTAATTAGCAATAGGACAACATTTTTCACATTCCCAGCAAATGTGCAAAGTATTTTAGATTGCAGGGACGCCTCCTGAAAGCTATAATTTAAGTTTATTTCATTTTAGTTCATTATTTTTCTTTAATATAATTTAATATAAGAATTATTAAAAAAACATTCAATAGTTGAGAAGCTTTTGCTGCTACAAGGTCATTAATGCGCTCTATAATTAAGATAAAATGTTTACTTGCTAATTGCTTAGTATGCTTTTTAACCTGGGGTTTGAAAATTTTTTCTACGTGTTAAGAACGCAAACTCATTAAAAAGGTTACTTCGTTACTCGATTATTTCCGACTGGGAACAATGCGAAACCTGGGAGTCTTTGTTTGTCCTACACTGCTTCACAAGTTTTTTTTATTAATTTCAGTTATGATCGTTTGGCTTTAGCTACTGTGCCTACACAAGGAAAAACCGATGAAAGTGCACCATGATTTAAAAGGGTTGGATATGAATGATAACACCTGTCAAAATGTTGTTTTTTTTTGTAACATTTACTGTTCAAGCATTAAAACATCAATTTCTTTAATTTATGTATCATAGTTGATTCCGGATTATTGTCATTTCATGTAATCCATTCAAACCTGGAATATTCTCTTCCTTATATTTCGAAAGCGTTTCCGTATGGGTTATCATGCTTTGCACTCGAATCCTTCGGTGCGTACCCGTGTATTATTTTTTAATTTTAAATATATTTTATTTCTTATTCGGTAAACATTTCTTTGTGAAAAAGCTGAAAAGATGAGGATTGGAAAGTGAAAATATAACTGTAATGTTGGCAAAGTTGTCCAATGTATAAAATATGTAAAAATGTTATCCTCTTTTTGGGGTCTTCCAGAGCAACGATGGGCCAGTTGTCCTGACGATAGTTATGTACATATAAATTTATGCAAATACTCAACACCAGTACGGTTTCACTGTCAGGTTTTCATGCCTAGTTCTTCGAAAAATCACTTTGTACACCAATGTCGTGATTCTTTGATGGGGTCGTCCGAGATTCTTTGGTACACAGAGATTACTAAGAAGGGACCGCTTTGACAGTTATTGCTTGTCTACTGTTGGCAACATAACTGCAGGTTACATTATGTCCTCGCTCGTTTAATGTGTTCATGCGTTCTTGCGTTCGCTCATTTGTAAATGGATTCTTCACTGGCCTTGCAATGCCATCGCTCTACACGTTAATTTCTTTCCCAACCCATCAAAGTGGTCCTTCTTAAGTGGCTCCTCTATACATCTCTTTACATCAATGGAGTGGATTCGAGTTTGTCAGAGTTCACAAAGCAGATTAAAGTTGGGGAAGTTTGGGCACCAACGCCGGATGCTGGAAGGCTGGCCTCGCCCTTCAGGAAACATCAAAACGAATCAGGAAAGGTTGCACAAGGCCTACTGGTTCTGGTTCCATTTACTTTTTTGTCCACGTATAAATACACTTTGAAAATAGATTGGCTCAAAATTGACCCCGACTTGAAATCGTTGCATAGGCGGCACATTTACTCGGACACTCAGAGAGGTGCATTTCGTACAAATGTGTCTGTTTCTCACCGAGTGGAAAGTTCTGGAATCGTCCGTGACGGCGTCGCCCACTTTCAGCTCAAGGCTCCGGGAGCAGGGTTTCGGCTAGGAGCTGCCAACCGTCCCCATTTGGGAGGACAGTCCATTGTCCTCTCGTCCCTCTTTGGATTTCAAATGTCCTCATTTTAGTAAACTTTTAACATTAGTTGTCATTTATTTTATCGCATAACTAACATCTGCAACGTTAAATCATTTATTGCCTAATTAAGAATACAAAACATGAATATCCTTTTACTGAACGCTGACAGAGGCATGTGCATGATAGTGTCTCGGTCTATCGACTAAAATAAAAAAGACACTCTCAGACCATCTTCATCTGCATTTTGTGAACGAATCTTTTCACTTGAACCGCAAATGGATAGAAGTAAGAACAGAGCTGATGTTAATCTAAATAAATTATTTATAAAAAGAAATGTATTGATGTCCTTGTTTCTGTTTGCTTGTCCTCCCTTTTACCTGAGCATTGCAGGCGACCCTAAGTTCGGCGACGACGCGTGACGTCGCGGCGCGGCGCGGCGCTGCGCGGCGCCGTCTCCTGCTGCCCTCTGGCGGCGGCGCGCCGTCGCACGCCCCCCCCCCCCCAGAGACATCTTCCCTCGGGCGGAGCGCGCCGCGCCAGGCGCCCAAGAGAAAGAACGGCCTCTCCAAAGCCCCGGATGGCTGCCGTTGCGAGGAAAACGGACGCACGAGGCAGCAGTCAAACAAGAGCCATTACTTTATATAAGTTTAGCCTCTCCGTCTGTTTTGCTTATTAGGAAACGACGATTTTTCGCAGACCAAAATCTGAATTATAGACTCATAAATGAACAATTAAATAATCTCATTTTTATTAATGTTATATTTTTATTAATATGGTAATAAAAATGACATTACATATATTTATAATAATGGTCGTTCTCTAACAACAAATATTTTTTGTTAATGTATAAGTATTGATTGTGTCTTTGACTAGATTAGATGATACGATACTGTGTCTCTCCGATCCTACATTTATTTTGAACGATCTTCTTCTTAAACGAATTGATGATCAATACATATTCCGTTGAACGTCTTACCCGCAATCAATATTTTAACACCTTTTTAATTGCACTTCATCACAATTCTTTTCCAGTTTCAGTATTAAAAACTCCAGATAATCCGTTTATTTTACTATTTATTATTTTTTTTATTAATAATAATTATTATTATTATTATTATTATTATTATTATTATTATTATTTTCTCGCTTGCTGGAACCTTGCACAAAATTGTAGTGTAACTTGCCTTCATTAACTGATATGAACATTGATTTGTATTTTCTCTGAAAATATACAAAGTAAACACATTATATTAATTTTTTTTTAAATTAAAATTTTTTCTTTAGTTTGAATAATGCTGATAATGCTGATGACATAATTGTACGTGTCCTCTGTTATGGTAATGATCAAGAATTAAAGAGTTACAATGTTCTTTCATTCTAAACAGATTTAGAGCTATTTAAGGCTCTTTGAATAATAATAATAATAATAATAATAATAATAATAATAATAATAATAATAAATAATTACTATTCATGTCACAGTTTTTGCTAAGTCATCTACAAACTAGTAATTGTATTCATCACCTACTATGTTTACGAATTCCATCTGCGTACAAATGCAAATCAACTAGAAAAATAAATGAATGCCCCTAACAATCTTGACGAAAATCTCTACGGACTATATTTAGACCACTTTATAAATTGGGGACGGCGAGTTTCTTTTCTAAAACAGAAGTATAAAGAACCTCTAAACGGAATCAAATGCAGGTTATACTCTTCGCGACAATAATTGTTTCTAGTTGTTAAAAACTGGCCAAAACAATAAGTTTCTTATTATTACATTTGGATGTGATAACATTATAAAACTGTTTAAATCAGCTGGGTTTGAATTGCTAATATAAGTTGTTCAATTCACTTTTCTATCGGGTTACTGTCAATCAAAAATTGTAAAAATCAGTAATAAATTGTGAAATTGTGTAAATATCAGTGGTCCCTCATAACCTAAGCTGTTTTATAGCGACCATAAATAAATAAATACATAAATTTCAAAAAATTAACCTTCTTAAGCTTGAGAATGACAAATGCCACGACAAATTTCACAACCTATCATGAAATATGTAACTAAGAATATATGCATCAGGAAGTACTATTAAAAAACTTTTTTAATAACAAGACAATCCTTTTTCAGAAAATAAAATTTAAAAAAATTACGGATTAATTATTATACTTTTTATCTCAAAAGTGACATTATTCACGGATGGCATGTGAAATATTGGAATTTAGCATGGAAAACATGACAATAGATAATGTATAATAATGCTCACTTGTTGCTCTTAATCGTCCATCTCCAAGTCTGTGCGTGAACACTTTCATTGTCGTATTATTTTTTTAATGTAATAATCAAATTAATCAATGTATTCTTTTTGTTGAGCAACATCAAAGTAATACTCATTGAACCAGTGTTTTTACATCCCTTTATATCTTCGAAAGACATACTAGTCACAGAGAATCTACTCGATATTGTGATTTCAGTGTTAAAAAATATTAACTTATCTTGGAATAACTAGATTTTAGCGGAATCCTCCTAAATTGGAAGTCGATTGTTTCGGTATTTGTTCTTTCCAGACTTTTTTGTTTTATTCACTGTTGTTGTAATAAAAATATAAATAGAAAATGGCCTATTGTTATTTTAATGTGTTTACAAAAGAACGAAGCACAGAAACTGTTGTCAAGTTCTTTATTTTATATATTTTTCTTGATGAGGCAAAGCTATGAATTAAAAGATATTTATAAACATATCCAGAACGATACTAAATGCAATAATAAAACAGTTGAATTACTATGCTTACTTAGTGCTGCATAGCTACTTACTATAAAAATGAGTTGTACTGAAAGGGTAAACTCACGTGTAAAGGTTCCCAAACTCTTGAAATACTCTTTAGCAAAATACCTAATAACTCAGAGCATAGTTCTACGTAGAATAGTTTGAATTCAATTTGGGCCGCAGCCCGTTGGCAAGTGACCTTTCTGTCCGCTCGCAGTCTGAGAAGCCGTTACCGACACATATCCCGAGCGGGAATCAAAAAACGCCTGCTCCAGATGTCCGCGCAACCGAGCGGCCCTTTCCTTCTTAAGATGACGTCTTGCTCGAGTCTTATGGCCACACCTGAAAAAGACGATTGATTGATGGGCAGGCGAATACGAAAATATGTTGTGAATGATAGAGCAATGGTGAAAAAGCCAGGAAAAACAGGAGAATGTCGAGGGAACCTGCGGCAATCCCGCCTTGTTCATTACAAATTCTACATTCACCCACAGGAAATTCAGCCTCTGTCCCAACGACGAGCGGTGCGTGGTGCGACCCTAACACCGCAAGTCGCCTCTGTTAGGCACCTTTTCAGTTCATTGGCATACGATGAATTACAATGTTTTTTTTTTTAAATTTAATGCCACTCATGACACATACGCCATACATACTTGTTTTTAATTTATTTATTTAAGGTCGCTTAATAACATCGAGGTCATCAGGGACCACTATCATAAGACAATTGTATGAAAAAATAATAGTTACATTTTTACAACATGGTTTGCCCAGCTTATGACACTTGTGACTTACGTTTGCCCAACTTATTACTTACACACACACACACACACACACACACACACACACACACTAACATGCACTACACTACCACATATTCTGGGAGACCGGTCCGGAGCTTAAAGCTTGTCCGGGCTGGGGCGGTGCCCCGCTAGTGGGAGAGTGCTGGTGAGGGGGAAACCCCATTAACCGACGGTAGGTCGGCGCGGATCCGACCGGCCCCTCAACATGAGCGACAGTGTGGGGCATGACAGTGTAAGTGTCTGTGAATAAGGAGACAGGTAGGAAAGATCGCGCGCGGGCCTTGTCCAGTTTGTTAGTATACTGCTTCGGCATTCGGCCGGTACTGATCGGAGAATTGGTGGAAATCTACCGATCAGAGCAGCCGGCCGCTAGAAGCGGATGAATGCAACCTAGCTATGTAGCTGGTATCAAATATCCGCCTCTGTGGAGACTCGAATCCAGGACCTCCGGTGAGAGCCGTTGCAGAGGCAGCAGCAAGGCAGGGCGACGCAGCGGATGAATGCAATACTAATAATAATAATAATAATAATAATAATGACTTTATTTATGTGGCGAGACTCGGGCCATCAGGCCTGCTCTTCCGCCTAACCACGTACATCGGCGTGAAGCGCTCGTCAGAGGAGGCCGGATTTTTATGTAATTACATATTTTTTGTCTTTCTGCTTACCGTTCTAAAAATTGTAATCTTGGTAAATCACCGCCTTCCTAACACAATATCAAAATTTTTCATTACATATTTCATACTATATTACATATTTTACATATTTTGCTATTTTCACTAAATATTTTTTATTCTGTTAATTTTCTTCAATTTTTTGGCTTTTTGTTTATGAAAAGAAGTATTAAAAAACAGTGCTTATTCTTACATTATTACTGCGTGCTGACAAGGTACGCCCCATGAAGACGCGGTCGGATGTTCTCACAGTCCGGAGCGCCTGCTTCAGTTAGTGGCTTCTTCAATTAGTCATGCATAGGGGGAGGATTTTGATGACCTAAAACATCCCCAGAAATGATCAAGAAAATGCTTTAAAAATACTCTAAAACCAAAGAAAAATGACGTAAAAAATCTTATCAAAACTAGTTCAGATGAACAACTCAAGCTGCTGGATACGTTACTGATGTAATCGTTTCTTCCAATTGGCTTCTTCCATTCGCTGGAGTGAACTCAGCTTGCAAACTTTTGGTTTGGACTGCTTGGACATTCTTAAGTTGCCCCGAAATCGGCCGAACCGGCAATGGCGCTGTTACGTCACAAGAATTGCATACAACGGCAATCAAAACAATTTCTGAGCGAACAAATCGAATAGGTTACTGAGTAATTCTGTCAAGAATATTTGTTGCTACTCCTAAATATTGTTTGAAGCAAGAACTGTTAAAAATGACATTAAAATCAATGAAATCAGCAAAACATGCTTTAAAAATGAACGTGAAAGGTAAACTATGACTTATTAGTCGAAATAGACAAAAATGCAAAATAACGACCTATAAAAATAGGTAATTTCCTTTAGTCATGACATAAAATGCATCTCTACACTAAACGGCATTGTTCTAAAGTGAAAAGAAAAAAATGACATTTCATTAAAATCATGAAGATTTTTCTACTGCGGGGAAAGTTGTATGAAGCAAAGCGTGCATAAATTTGTGCTCTCCAACTGATTTTTAAAACGTTTGTATTATTTTTAAAATTTGTTTAGGAATATTTTTATAAATGTAATTTCGTATTATGATATTTATGTAATGGATGTCGGGAAATTCTCTTTCACAAATCGAACGATAAGAGAGTGGAATAGATTGCCTGCATAAACCTTTTAACCTTTTCCTTGAAGCGTTCAACAATTTAGGGAATTAATTTAGGGTATTTTTAAGTTTATGAGGTAGTTAACTAAGAATATTAAGTTATAGATAGAAATTTATTCTACAATTGGGCAGATGATGCCCGTTGGCAGAATGCAAAATAACAATTACAAAGAACATATATATATAAAAATAAATATAAACAAACCAATTGACTTTGTCATTTCCTATATATGCAGATGGCATTTAAATTCTATACTAAACATTAAAATGCATATACACTAACATATAAATGAATAAACCTACATATTACTATACTAACATTAAAATGCATATACACTAACATATAAATGAATAAACATACATATTACTATACTAAACATTAAAATGCATATACACTAAACATATAAATGAATAAACTTACATATTACACAAATATACATACATACAAACATATACGCATGTATACATAGATAGGAACCTCACATCACTTCAAATGAAATCACTTTATGCAGTGAAATGAGGTGTCGTGCAGTGTAGAGGAGAAAATAACGAAGGAAATGTTTTAGTGTTATAGTGAAGTGAAATGAAGTGCAGGATAGTGCAGTGCGGTCTTATTGTTATAAACCTCAGAGCGGCTTTAGATGATGAACGTTTCTTTTCTTTTGATGTAATTTAATGTTTTAAGAATCGCAGTTTTATATTATTATTATTTTATTATTATCATTTTGCATTATTATTACCATTATTATATTATTTGCGTGGTATATATTATCTTAATTATGCAATTAACTGCTACCGGGTTACACCCAATTGCAGTTTAAATAAATTGATCTTATCTTTCTTATTTTACCGGTCTCTTCTCCTCAGACTGGGCGCTTCTGGCCGGCGCTCTCGGCCGCCGCCTGTGAGACGTCGGACTGCGGGTGAGGGCGGCGGGGCCCGGCGCCGTCGCCGACGCGGCCGCGTGCTCGACCGGGGGCCGGGGCCGGCGGAGGAGGAGTTGTTTTGATCGTGTTGGCGATGGCGTCGCGGCGATGGCGGCTGCGATGGCGGAGGTGTGGTGTTGGTACGGTGGATGTAAGATTTCTAACTGCTCGAGTTGGAACCCGTTGATAACCAAAGACGTAAGTTCAATTTAAACGAACTTCAATGCATTGCAAATAAAAGCTAACTTAAGAGTACTTACAGCTCTCTTTTGGGGTCCACTTATTAAAAGGTTGAAGATACGCCTATACGCATGATTATAAGTAAAGCCCCGACGTTTGGTTAAAATGCATTTTTCTTACTCTTGCACATTACGACTTTTAAGAATAGGAATCACTCAATTGTAATTCTGGAGTTGTTTTAATAGATTTTCATTTTGCTTTTTTTGCTTATTTTAGCTTCTGATGCTTATTTTTGCCTTTTACGTCATTATTTTGCTTTTTTATCTCAAGCTTGATGTATACCTGCAAGCCTGGAGAACACGAAGGCACGGCTATGTTTTGTCTTTTTGCGGAAGCAGAGGCTGTGTTAAAAATCTAAAGGACAAGGGAGGATGATATCAGTCAAGATTTTTATTTATTTTTCATAAATGTCGACAGCTCACGAGGAACGTGTTCCGCTCACGAGGAACCCCATCCCACTATTGAGTATTTTGGCCTCCAATCCCTTTTGAGGACGGTTCTCTTTGTATGATATACCTTTCTCAGTGCTGGCGATTTCACAAATAGTAACAAGTGGAAAGAAAAATATAACTCTGTTTTCACTGATTCCTTTGCAAGATTCGTAAGGGAGTCCACAATATAATTTCAAAGAGACATCGTCACGAGTAAAACAAATTCTTAGCCATCATACTGGATGGTCATGTCTCATATGGAATCAAGATTAAAAAGAAAATATCGTTACCCCACAAGTTAAGTTTAGAATTAACATAAAAATGTGAATCAGGTTAATTATGAATTTTTTACAATAGTTCCTTTTAAATGTGATTTTTAATTGTTTATATGCATTTTTGCACCCCTACTTTAGCTAGAAAAATGCGTCTTTCATACCTGAACTTCCAGGTTTCGAGTAAGAAAATTAAAAAGATTCCAATTTTCAAGTCACGTGAAAATACTTTTTTTCAGATTCTCTCCAAATTCCCTTTTGTCACACTTCTCCTGGAAAAAATCAGGTATTGATAACACATACCTAATTAGGCTTACGTTGTCAGTCTTTGTGATTACAAGAAATGAATAACGTTTTGTACTAAAATTTAAAAGAATTTTAATTATTGTGAAATATTTTTGTTTGATTCAAATGACAGTCTTCTCTTGATAGGAACGTGGCTTGAAACATGGTATTATGTGCCACAACTGAAAAACCAGGTCACAAGAGGAAGCAATTATTAGAGCAGGGATCTAATAATATTGACTTTATTAAAAATAAGCTAGGGAAGGCCAATTATTAGTAGACTTCATAATATTTTATAAAACAAAAATTTTCGAAAGAAAACTAAGAGACAATATACATGACAATGGTGGAGAGCTGTGTTACGTATGAATCGGAAATTAGAATTAAAAATGATGCAATAAACTCTCGGTTAAATGCTATGAAAATGAATTTTTGGAGACGATGTTGTTGGTATACTGTTTGATAGAATACTAAACGAAGAGATTAGACAGATAATAATGATTGAGAGACAAATGATCGAAAATGTAGAATCCAAACAACTCCAATGGCGTTTTAAGAATGCATGTTGACAGAATATCAAAAATTATCTTTGAGTGAACTTTTTCGAAAGAAGAAAACGAGGAAGGCCAAGGAAATCTTGTAAGTACGTTATCGATTTGACAATGAAGGGCACAAGAATAGAGGAAGATGTCTGACGGAATAAAAAACATTGGTGTGTAGATTGCGAAAAACGGTCATTAGAATTGTAAAATACTCGCTTAAGAATTAATAATAATTACCTTAAACCCGAAGTGGAAGATACTGGATAAAGAAGCCTTGTTATTATGTGCTGGCATTAAGAAGGGGGCAAGATCTGTTAAGATCTTGCCGGAATAATAAACCAAAACCAAAAGTTACGTTCTTATTTGAAAAGATTAATGAAAACAAAGAAAATTTGATTATTTTCTAGAGGGGAGTCTCTTAGATAACAAATATCAGATATTACTCTATTTGGTATTTGCGATATTTGTAAACTTTGTCCATTTATCGGCATGATCGCTTTTTCAATGGGAACAACTATTCTTCCTAATTGACAGGTCGAAAAGTAAATATTGTATTTAGGTAAAAAAGATGATTGAATATATGTTTTCGAAAAATTGACGGGACTGAAGTGAAAAGAGAAAACTAGCACAAATAGTAAATTCACATTTCTTGTATGTTGCACCAATGAATAATGTCAATTCCACAATTAAAATCTATTTTCTATCCACCAATAACATATGTGGGTCTCTTTAACCTGGAAATCTTTCGCTTTAGCGGCGATAACATAATTCACCGGAAAGTGTTCGGCAGTTTATCGACGAATGACAGAAAATGTAATTACAATAGCCAGTAGGACTTCTGATGGTATTCCAAAGGCAGATTTTTTAAAACTCCAGACATTTGTTCATCATTTCTCTCTCATGGTATGCAAATATGTATTCTCAAGTTAATGTTGAAATATCTAGTATCACTTTCGGAATCCTAAGATCAAGTAAAGAACGCAATGGTGACTCCTGAAGATTTGGTAACGAACCCAACAGCGATAGCGCACATTTCTCCTTCTTCCCGACTCAGATAAAGTGGTCGCCATGTGTGACCAAATGCCAATGAATTATAAATTTGAGGTTATTTCGTTATTATTTAGATTTTCTTTGTAAAATCGTTCTGCGTGAGATATACTATATACGAACACAAACTATCAATCACGGGCAGTACATTTTAAACAAGGCATTGTAATATAGTAGTAATGCGTTTCCAACAATAATAAATATTGTAGTTATAGTTTTAAAATTCAACCTTAATTCATATTATAGTACTTTAATTAAATTACTTTATAAATATTTATAACTTAAATGAAATTTTTCCCAAATAAAAAAATTAATTCCTTATTTTGTTTACAATATTTATTAACAATTCATTAAAAATTATAAATATGCAGTGCACATTACTGAAGATGCGTTAGTGGAACACATATCCAATAAATTGGCAATTTTGTATGAAATGTAAAAATGTATGAAAATAGAGAAAATTTTATTTTGCAACAATATTTTACAGAAGAGGATCCCTCTATTCAATTTCTAACGAATATCGTGACACAGATTTTGAAGTTTGACGAAATTTTTGAAACATTATTAATAATTACAATTTTGAAATAATTTATGACAGGAGAATCTCTAGTGATTCTTAATGATTTAGCAAAAATATGTTTGCATAGGTCTGCTTTATCTAGAAGAAGTGGGTGTACATTCCGATGATTTGTAAAAACTTTGTGTGCATTGCTCGTTTCTCGAAAATAAAAATATCGTAATGTAAAAATATACTTAAGCAAGTAATAATATAAATATATTAATTGGCTGGTGTTGATTGAAATCATATATAAATTACATGTAAGTAATATATTGATATGAGTGTGTGTGTATGGGTGTATGTGTGTGTGTGTGTGTGTGTGTGTGTGTGTGTGTGTGTGTGTGTGTGTGTTCCTCCAATGTTCACGCAATAGACGAAAGCTGGTGAGCCACTCTTTGCAACATTAAGATGTTAAAATGTTATATAAGAGTCATATGTCGTTTGGATTCTCACGCAAAACTCAAAGACTAGGTATCACATATGATTTTTAATATTTGCGGTAAAGAACTCCATGTAAAATGCAATCACCCTAACGTTAGATTGAAGAGGTAATTAATTGTGATACCCAAACAAAAGATCAAAAATCATTCATTTGCTTACAGCTGCACTTACCAATCATAATGTCTGCAGTAGAAAACTTTCATTGTGACTAAATGAACTTTAAATACTTTAAGTTTATTTAGTATTTTACATATCAAAACTATTTTATTACAATATTAATGTCCGCGACCATATAGTATTTTTTAATTGGGTCATCTGAGAAATTGATGAAGTATTTACAACTGAGTTATATCTCGGAGACGTGTTTGTGAAACTGACCTAAAACGTATTTCTTTAAGTTATTAATTTTTCTAATAAAATAACTAGGTTAGACAATGCATACAATGCAAATTATTTGCATTTTATATTAAATATTACAATAATAAACGACGAAATGTAGACATGGAGCTTAATAGTCGTTGTCCAATGTTATGTTTTGCAAAATACCCTTTTATAACAGTTTTAAAATATGTTTTACTGGAAATTGCATGCCTTTATTTATGTAATTAAATGTATATACAAAAATTTATGTAAAACTGTTGGTTGATTTAATATTTATATTCAAATATTTACTATAATATAACTCGCCATCACCGCCATTTTGTAATGTTCAAGATGAATAGTCCCGCCTCCCTGAAATGAAGCTAAAGCGGATTGGTCAGCTCGATCCCGCAGGGCGGGGCAGGGGTCGGAAAACTCTGGTAAAGTTCGGCTCAGGACATCGCCCATTTTTTGTGCAAGCGAGGGTACACGATCCAAATGCATTTCCATTCCTACGCAAAGCAACCTTCCCACACGTTCCCATAAAAAGTGGTGCTACAACAAAGTGAACTTGGTCTGAAAGTCGAATGTTGTATGTGATAGAAGCGACACTAGAGATGCACAAACGTGGTGGCCGGCTATCGTGATGACGGGAAGTTACGAGTTGCCACTGTGACAAGCCCCCGCTGCCCACTTGTTGCGTCGAGGGAGGGTCGGGGTGGGGGTAGAGGTGGGGGCGATCGCAGCGCTTCTTGTTTGCGCGCGAGTGGCCCGCGCCGCCGTGTGCAAATGCGGCGCGACGCGGCGGGCGGGGCGGTGCGGGGCGAGGAGGGGGGGGCAAGGCGGACGGGCGGGTGGGGCGGTGGGGGGCGGGTGGGGCGGGTCGGGGCGAGTCGGGGCGGGGCGGGGAGGAGCGTGGCGGACGGGGCGAAGCGGGTGAGGGCGGGGCGGGCGGGAGGGAGGGCGGGGCGGGGCGGGGCGGGGCGAGGCGGATGTCCGCGGACGGAGGCAGCCCCGCGCCACTGCACAGAGGAGGAGCACATTGCGCACAACTTTGAATAAATGCAATAAGATTATAATCATAACAAACTTGCCCAAAAACACTGAAGTATAAGATATCACGTTATTGAAAACACACAATATTTTGCACAAATTACTGTAGACGTATCCACAGTAACTATTATTATAAATCAGCATTTGGTCGCAATCTGGGCTAATTTTTATTTTAAATCAACACCTACCTTTTTGCTTAAGTTTTAAGGATATTAATATTATTATTATTATATAATAATAATAATAATAATAATAATAATAATAATAATAATAATAATGGAGTGGTGGATAATGCTGCATAAGCAAAACTATTTCGCAGTACTTCAAAATTACTTCTTCTTAAATATGAGTACTTGCGCATAAATACCACAGGATTGTCAGTATACTTTGTACTATTCCCTTTTTACCTCTTAGAGTATTACGGAACGTCCAAACCGGTCTCAAATGTGTTGGCAGGAGTTGAAGGAGCCCTGCAGTTATTGTTGAGGTTTGCTGGCCTATAAGTCAGGAGGATTGAAGATTGAAAGCAAACACATAAGGCGTTAAATTGAGACGAGTACAGAGCCGGATATTCTTAACAAGTCTCTCCTAATTTAGTGGTAAGTAGAGCAATCGAAGTCACAGTCACAGCGAAGAGAGTTTTTAGGAGTTTTATCCAGCCGACAGCCGAGTTACCCCTTCCGTCCCGATGGGACGCATAATCGACCTGACATTAGATACCAAGGCACTTGCGGGCTCCTCTGATCTGGGGTCAGCAGAACGCGAGGCTCTCCGCGGCAACACATGAGAGAGCAATGCCCAAGGCAGGACTCGAACCCGCGACCCTTCGGACCGAAGCGTTGAGCCGATAGTCGCACTTCGCCACCACGGTCATCTAGGTCTGCCACGAATAAAATGTTCTGGTAAGCTTAACATGCAATATTCATCTATATTACCTGGTAGTAGAACATCTATCTACCAGGTAGTAGAATCATGCTCTCCGAAACAACAAGAAAACTTAAACAAACCAGCAAAAAGACCGACTCCTCTCAAAATAGAAGCATGTCACAGACCGCGTAAAGAAACAATGGCTGGAGCGTGCGATAGCTGCCTCGCAGCCCGGCACATGTGGTTCCACATGGCGAGCGCACGAACAGGCGCCGGCCGCGAGAGAAGGAGAGAGTCTCGCAGCGCGCTGCTGGAAAGGGCTCACGCGAAGCCCCCGGGAGGGGGAGGGGGCGCAACCGAAGGTGAGTGGAAAGGAGTCACGCAGAGCGCCCGGGGGGGGCGGCGGCGGTGGGGGAACTGAGATAGGAACCGGAGGCGAAGGTTGCGTGGCGATGATAAGCTGCGGAGGGCAGGCTGGCGGAGGAGAAGGAAGACGTGATGAAGGTGCAAATTGAAGCGGCCTTGAAGTAGCGTTGGAGGAGGTAGAGTTGGCGTGATGGGAGGGGGAAAGGGAATGGACGTCGGAGCAAAGCATAGAAGACGAATTGCGTTGGTTGTGGTGACAATGATTGTAAGAAAGAAGATGCAGAGGGAAAATATTAGATGACTACAGCTAATAAAAGGAACGCGAAAGGACGGTCCATAGTGATGGCAAAGCGAGACTTCATGATCGTGGAGGACGCAGTGAAAGTAGATTTTAGCACAAACGACTGTGGAGAGAGAGAGAGAGAGAGAGAGAGAGAGAGAGAGAGAGAGAGAGAGAGAGAGAGAGGGGGGGGGCAGGACGAAGGAAGCGATCGCCTTTTGTTTTCTTCGTCGAATCAATTCAGTTTGCAATGGAGGCAAAGAGAACATTACATCTTTTATTTAACGTAGAAAAAGAGAACTTCGTTACCGCCTTTAACACAAGTGGAACGACGTGTCATAATCAGAGGTCCGGCAGCAGTAGCCAATTGGGCAAAGCGGCCGGCAGTGGAACAAGTTTTATCTTACGTGGTTGAGGAGCGACAGAGCAACAGGTTGTGTGGCTATCATGCTAGCAACACGAGACGTGTGTTTGTGTTACGAGAATCGGAGGCAACGATGACACACACGATGCGTTTGCGAGGAATGAATGGCCTGAATTCTGGCGTCGGCGGCGGAGATGTTGGAGAAGTGACATCGCCGTCGGGCACCTCCATGGGGAGGCGTACGCGCCAAAGAGAGCAGCGCGAGTAATTTCGGCCCAGTCAGTTTGCTTCTTTTCCTTACAAGCCCCGCCGTAGCCACAGTGACAAAGCAGACATGAGAAATTTTGTTACATCACGCGGTGGCGATGGGTAGTGGACATCGATGGTGAGGATGTTGGGGCAGGCGGAGGCCGCGGCGGCGGCAGCGTGGGCGGCGCGGGATCTGTGTCACGGCTGGCGGCGGCGGCGGTGGCGGTGGCGGGCCTGCCCTGGGCCGCGACTCGCCGCGTTGCGCAGGTCAGGGCGGCGGCGGAGGCGAGGCGGCCGTTACTCGCTCTTCCGCCGCGCGTCGCCGCCGCCATGCCGCGTAGGGTGCACAAACCGGGCGGTGCGTGGCCGCGAGGCGCCATCGAGCACCCGCGTTCGCCTCGCGTGTCCGCCAGCGGCGGATCCATTTTGAAGAGCTGCTCTTGCGGCGCGTGTCATTGATTCCGGATGACAAAGCACATGTCCATTGTGTTGCGGCTTCCCGATCAAGACAATCGATATGCTTTCAAATGGTCTGTGTTGTCTGCTGGTATTTTCCAGTGCAACGCAACATTCGCAATAATAATGCTGAAGGCATGGCCATCGCTGTTTAATGGATGGCTTTTATCGTAAAGAGCCTCACGAAGAACTTACGATTTTGAATTAAAGTACAAACAAATAAATTTGAGCTTGGGACATCGCGAGCACAACATACATTAAAACATTTTAAAAAAATATCCTGTTCGATCTCACCATCCAGCGGGGGAACACTGAACCTCCCGTGATTAAACATGCACTATACTTTCTGGACTAATGGCCATAGCACTTGACGACCCGGAACACGATCAAAATTAAAAATCAAAAGTATCAGACGTAGTTTAATCATACGAATAAGCTATTAAAACAGAAAGCTGTTTCGCCACAATCCGCAATGCGTCCGAAAGCTGGTTACGGCGACTAGAAACTAGAAATAGCCTCTTTTATAGAAGCCTACCTCTCATACTTTTCTTGAACCGTCATTAATGATTGTTGGAATTGCACAAAGTATCATCAGGATTCCTTTGGAACGGTGTTTGTGAAAAAATTGTTAATTTTCTTTAAATTGCCTATATTTCACGCAAAATTACACCAAAACTATTCCTATTTTCGAAGATTGAACATGATCTTATTTCAAGATGTCTGTAAGCAACATATTTTATTAAGGAAAACTGTCCGTCTTCAATATTATTGTTGTAGGAATGCTCCCAAAATATTCCCCTTTGGAATTTTCAAAAATTTTGGATTTCAACGAACTGCACCATTCTCTTGGCTAAGATCCTTAGGATTCCCGACAACAAAGATTAATTTTAAAAATTTGAAGCCATTTTTGAGAAAATTTTGAAACTATCTTTGAGGCCTCATGAAAAGTACCCTTAAAAATCAAAATATCCGTTTGAAACTTCTGAAGCCTTCGTTCAAGTTCGTGTAGATCGATCCGAGAATATGAATTTTGGAGAAAATCGGCTGAACGTTTAGACGGACCATAGACGGACTGACAGACATTTTGCGTCAATTGCTTTTTCATATAGATCACAAAACATGATTCTGGCTACACCACTGTCAGACGAAGTGTGTGTGTGTGTGTGTGTGTGTTACAACTAGTTCTTGTGACCAAGCCCCGTTAACCTGCCTGCAAATATTTCATTTATGGTCGTTAAGAACACATTATATATATATATATATATATATATATATATATATATATATATATATTAGACGCTCCCTCCTACCTGTGCTGTAATTGCCGGCTAGCTCAGGTGACGGGTAGACCTGAAATTTAGGTTGTGGACTGACGTGGCTACGTGACAGAGGTCAATTGAAAGAAAGTTTAAAGACAAAAAATGTAAATTTAATGAGAAATTAAAAATGGTAAATTGACATTATTATCTGAGCTAAAGTTTTTTTTTTTAAACCTTTTTTTTTTTTTTTATTCAATCTTAAAACTAATACGATCAAATTACTTAAAACAAATAAAGCAAAAAAAGAAAAAAAAAAAAAGATGCGCTAACAAATAAAAGAAAAAGGAGCCAATGCGGCTGCACCTTCTGAATGTTGACAACAGTCCAGGTAAGCCTGAAGGGCGTAATGAATGTTTGTTTTGTCTGTCGGGCTCGACAGATTATTAGAATCACCGCTGCGGCAGGAGACCCCTGGGGTGAATGGCCTCCAAACAGGCAACACAGCTGGGCTCCTTTCTTCGGGACGGCACGCCCTTTAGGGGCGGAGGGTGATTCCCTCTCGCAGCCTGCTCCCATTCAAGAGAGAGTTAACCACGACATCAGCTGGACGTCGGCGGTAGCGGTGACGACAGATCGGTGACGACAGATCGTAATTTTCGTAATCGCGTAACTTGCGATACACGGCGCGGGCGTAAACGAGCAGAGAAACAAATAACATTACTAGATAAAGTTTTTTTTTTTTTCTCAATCTAATGACACGCGGTGCGATAATACCACAAATCGCACTCTAATCATGCTACTTCGCGCTATCCTAGCGCCTACACAACTCGGATGACCTCCGCGTCCCACACCCGTACAACGAGCGTCCCCCCCTCTGTCCGCACGACTTGGCGTCCCCGCGCCTCTGTCCAAAGACCTCCCGCTTCTTGTCTGCCCTCAGCGTCTCAGCGCCCACGAACCTTTTCCCCAATTTCCATGAATGTTCTAGAAGTTTCTACAGAAATTTTGGAAGACGTGTTGTTACTGGCCGAAAGTTACTACGCCGAAAATAATATTGCTCCAATCAGATTACGCGTCTTGTCGGTAATTTTGATGGAATTTTCCAGAACGCTCTCTCCGCACACTTCCTGTAAACAAACACGGAGCGTCGCCGCGCCCGCCCGCGTGGAGCCTGGTCGGTGGTCCCTGAGGGTTTTCGGAGGCGTTATCTAAACACTACACCCCTTGCTCGGCGACGCTAAGGCGGCGTGATGGCCGTGCGAAGTGATTTAGGTCGCACCCGGTTGGGGCACGCACGCTTCTGAACAGTAATAACAAAAATAAATGTATTTATTTTTTAATCCAATATTCGGTTACGTCACATTTGCCCTCCCCTTCGGATAGAGATAAAAATCGGAGTTTTGAAGAATTTTAATTTTGAAAATTAAGAGTTTTATCTCGTTGAAAAAAAAACAAAAAAAAACGTTACCGAATATTAGATTCATAACTGGTGAATAATTAAAGAAAAAATGAATCAAAACAACATTCAATATTCAAGAAAAAAAATTTGCGCAACCCTTTACTTAAATAAAAGCAAAAAAGAACTATTAACTACTATTTAATCAGAATAAAATAATTAAATCAAAATTCTTCCAATTTTTCTCAGCGACACGAAGACCGCAAACTGTGCCGGAGCCCAAGGTACCAAGAATTATGTCAGAGATTGTCAATCAGTGGTTTAAATAAAATCTACAGAATAGTTTAACCTTTAAATGGTCGCAAATTATAAAATTGTACTTCCTGCTGGAGCCCATCCAAGTCTTTAAGAGGCATACATTTGGGCACGGAATCGTTTCAATAACAAATGGTCCGGTAAATAGAGGAAAAATTTATGGAATAATCCAGCAGGCTGATCACTAACTCTAGGGGTCCTGACAAGTACTTTGTCACCTACGTGAAAGTGGTAGGGGTTCTTTACGAGGGCTTCCCTCTTCCTGGCATTCTTAGTGATATTATCTAATATAATCCTGCAACGGGTTTCGTAATTAGGACCTGCTGTCCTGCCAATCGGGCCAAAAAAGGGGAAAGAATGTTTAGGTTTTCTTCCGAAATGGCCTCATACGGCGTCATACCAATAGAATCATGTTCTATAATATTAATCCAGTCATTAATGTTACTAATTAGTAGAGGCCATTCTTTATGATTTTGAGGGATGTAAGCTCGGAATAAACGTGAGATTTCTCTCATGACCCTCTCACTCGGGTTAGATTGAGGATGTCTGATGGAGGAAAAATAACAGAGACTCCTTCATTTCTAGTGTTTTTTTCCCAAAACGTTCCGGTAAATTGGGAGGCATGATCGCTTAAAATTTTCTGGTAAGACCCTGCAGTCTGAAAGAAATCCCGGATCAATCGTTTTAAACAATTTTGTGCAGTAGGTCCGTTATCGGATAGAGCTGTAAATTTAGAAAGGGAATCAATGATTACGAGGATGTGTTTGTAACGCCTCGCAGTAGGTAACGGTCCGTACAGATCAAGGCAGGCCAATTCATTTGGGGCTGATGCGATAACGTGTTGCATCGGGCCTTCATAATGCCTATTAGGATATTTAGTCTTCTGACAGGTGACACATTTCGAGACCGTGGCTCTAGTTTGTCTCGCCATGCCTTTCCAGTATGCGAAGTTAGAAGTATTTTTAGGATCTTATTTCCACCGAAATGCCCAGTGCTTTTGGTGAACATGGGTAATTAATTTGTCAGTAATTTCTGTAGGTACCCAAATACGATACTCATCTGGCTGTTTTGGTTCGGAACATAACAAAATTACTAGAAAGTTTAATCTAAGCCAGGATTTTGATTTAACTTTTCGAAAAGTGGGTCTTTTTGATCTAAAGAATTCTGCAAAAATAGTTTTGCTTTGCCAATAACAGCATCTTGTTCCTGTAACCTTTGAAGATTCCTAGGCTGCATTTCCGGAATGGGGGTCACATTTAAATTAATGGCATTAATAAAATACACTGTTTCATTCTGAACTTCTGATTTGATGCTGGGGTAACCGACTTAAAAATCTGCAATAGGATTATTAATTCCTGGACAATGCCGGATTTCAAAGTCAATTGTTGTAGCCAGAGCACCTACCGTAACACTCTGGCGTTGGTGCAGTGGCAGCGTTTTAAGAAAATTAACGCTTTATGGTCCGTGATAATATAAAATTTCCTACCAGCCAGGTACCCAAGCATTTTCTGTAAAGCCCATACAATTGATAAAGCCTCTTTCTCTGTAATTGAGTATTGCAATCACTAGACCTCAATCCCTGCTAGCGACCGCAACAATTTTATGACCTGGATCATCTTTATCAGGCTGTGATAAACACATCCAATGCCTACGTTGGAGCTGTCAGTCTGTAAATAAAATGGCTGGAAAAGTCCGGGTGGTTTACTGTAATGGCCTGGCAAAAGCTACCTAATTTTTGAATGTCTGTTCATGCTCATCTGTCCAGTGCCATTTCGTTCCTTTTCTCAATAGGTTTACGAGAGGTGCCGTAAGAATCCGTAACCTGGAATAAATCTAGATTGATAGACGCACATGCCTAAAAATCCTTTTAATTGCTTGGCATTTTGTGGGCGTGAAATCTGGTTATGGCATTGACCTTCTCTAGGTCAATTCGTACACCCTCTGTGCTAACGCGGTAACCAAAAATGAAATTTCTGACGTGCATAATTGTGATTTATTAAGATTCAATTTCATGTGGTGTACCGACAACATTCCAATAACTGTTCTAAATGACCGAGATGTTCCTGGAAATTTTGTGATGAAATTACAATATCGTCGATATAAGGTGACGAATTGTTTGATTTCGTGCCTAATTTTCATCGAGACAACGAATAAAGGGTGCTCCACTGTTTTTCAGACCAAAGGCATTCTTTTCCAGACGTACTCAACCCGTTGTACAAAATCCTGTATTTTCTGTCGTCTGGGTGAATTGAAATTTGCCAATACGAGCTTGAAAATCTAAAGCCGAAAAAATCTTTGTTTTATTAAATTTCCAAAATTTCATCAGTGTTCTGAGGTGCCTCGTTTTCTGGGATAGTAACCTCGTTGATCCGTCGAGCATCTAAACAATCCTTACCCCCGTCTTTTTTTTACCACTACAATAGGGTTCAAATAAGCTGTTACAGATCTTTCAATTATACCCCCGCTAAGCATAGTTTTAACAGTTTGATCTACTTCCCTCATCGATTGTGGAATGGATAATTTTTCATTTTAAAGGTGAATCATCGTGACCAATTCAAAAGCAAAAGTCTTTAATAGGACGTACAGGACGATCAAAACATTTACATATTTGAGAAGCATTCTTTGCAGCTGGGACCGTTCTGGTCAGAAAAGTCATTATGCGGCACACGGCTTATGACCCCACTCACGTCATCCCCATACTCCAGGACGCGCATGAAATGCCGATTTCATTTATTTATCACCGTCGTCCTTGATTACAATTTCCTATTCTCACCGAAGCTCACAAGATTCCTAGAAAAATCCACTACTCCATTATTTTCCGTAAAAAATCAACCCAAGTATGTACGTCGTAATTCAGATCCTCTATGATCAAACATGGCACATCAAATAAAATTTCCCGATTTTTAAAGAAAGCAAAGCCTGATAGTAATTGGTTTTCTTTTTTTCTTCCTACTCCAATAACAAAACATTTAATAGTGGGCAGAGTTGGTATTGGAATGCGCTGCTTAATAGTTTTGAGAACTTCCTAGAAATTGCACTGATTTCACTGCCAGTGTCTATCAAAGCTTGAACACTAAGATTTTCAATAGAAACTCCACAACCGGACATTTTCTCGCTCGTTCTCTGACAGGTTCATTCAAGTCGTCGTTTAGGTCAAAAAAGGCATAATTGACTGACACAGTATTGAATATTGGTATCTCTGAGATAATTGTTTGGAACCCAGATACCCAGAAAGCCCAAACGGTTCTAGTTGACGGACTCAGTCTTATGGAATCCTGATGTCCATTCCTACTAGTTGTGTTATTATTACGGTCATTTGAGTTTGGTGGCGGACGGGTTGTTCCCCATTCCTCTGACCCTGATCATCACGGCGCCCTGACTGCCTGTTCCGATTATCTTCCTCAGGCGAAAACCTGTGATTTCAGTCCCAATTCTTCATAAGGGTTTGACCGCGTTCTATCAAATTGCGCCAGCAAATCTTGAAAATGATCAAGATTGTCAAATCGACACTGTTAATAAGGTTTTGCACGTAAGTAGGAAAGTGTGCGTTAGGAGCCAGATAATCTTTTATCATCTGTCGTCGGATCACATAGTTTAATAGCCGAAATTTTTCGATGGCGTAATCTAAATATGATTGGTTTCTTCGCTTATCCATCTACTTCGAGAATTTTTCTCTCGAACTCGTAACGTCGCTGCTCCCCAGTAACGTGAAAGAAAGCGAGTTCGGAATTCCTCGTAAGTCTGCGGAAAAGTGTTAACGCAGTGAGCCAGTGTGCGGCGTTACCCGCAAAAGTTCCCGCATAAATCTTGGTTTTAAGTGAGGCGGTACCGCCTTTGTCAAATTCATATAATTTTCGGCACGATCCAAAAAACTTTCGGATTTTCGTCCGATTTCCAGAAAAGCAAAGATTCTGAGGAGGAGCCCACGAAATTTTAATCCAGAACCAGCAGACGCGTTCGTAATTGGATGATTTCCATTTCTTTTGTACTTCTTCCTACCAGATTAATCACATTTTATCTATTTCTTTCTTTAGTTTAGTTTCCCTTTCCTGAAACTTTCCTCACTACTATCACCTATCTTTTTAATTTTTTCTACCCTCGTGAATTTGACTAACTTCAGAGTGAAGTTTTGTTTCCCAAACCCAGAATTTGCGTTCATTTCGGCCGTAACCCCGGCAATGTTTCCATTTACGACTCACAACACGCCTCTATTTTATTGTCGCATGCTCGTAATTTCTGGTGAATTTCAGACTGTAGGTTTTTAAATTTTCTTTCGTTTCGGTCCTTGAATTCCCAATTCTTGACCTAGCTTCTCAACAGTGTTCTCAATTTCTCCACCTACCCTCGGTTGATTTTTCAGTGATCCGATTTCATGGTCGAACTTCTCTTCCATTACAGTTTTGCGGATTGGTTATCTAAACAGTTATCTAATCTATCAAATCTTTCCTGACACTTTTCTCGTGTTCTGAAAATCGCAAATTAATTTTTCGTCCATTTCCCCATACTTCCCGAAATCTGGTTCTTTAATTCGATTTTAAATTTCATAATTCTCTGCTTGTTTCGTTAGAACTCGCATGAGATCACTTAAGGTGATTTCATGCGCAGACTGGTCCCTGAGCTGTCATCACCTCCACGTCTACACCGATTCGTCCAGCATTTGAATAACTATGCGATTTCACGTTTTTCTTGAAACGCGCACACGATTTTTCCACAACACAAGACAAAAAAAAGTAACACTCACAAACAGAATACAAATCCAACTGATATCATTAACAGTCCACAAATAATTAACCTCGTAGCAACGTCCTTCCATCCATTTCTTGCTTAATATTATAAAAAAAATTCAAATTTAATTTGTCGTGCAGCAATACACAGTAATTCAAAAGTAATAATATTTATTTTAAGACAAATTAAATTTGAGGGCGTTTATCAGTATCAAAGATACTAATTCGAGCCCCACTTGGGAAAGCCATTTGCGACGCCCTCCTACCTTGCTGTAATTGCAGCTAGCTCAGGTGACGGGTAGAGCCTGAAATTTAGGTTGTGGACGGACGTGGCTACGTGACAGAGGTCAATTGAAAGAAAGTTTAAAGACAAAAAAATGTAAATTTAATGAGAAATTAAAAAATGGTAAATTGACATTATTATCTGAGCTCAGTTTTTTTTTTTAAACCCTTTTTTTTTTTTTTATGCAATCTTAAAACTAATACGATCAAATTACTTAAAACAAATAAAGCAAAAAAAAAGAGATGCGCTAACAAATAAAAAGAAAAAAGGGGGCCAATGCGCGGCCTGCACCTTCTGAATGTTGACAACAGTCCAGGTAAGCCTGAAGGGCGTAATGAATGTTTGTTTTGTCTGTCGGAGCTCGACAGATTATTAGAATCACCGCTGCGGCAGGAGGACGCTGGGTGAATGGCCTCCAAACAGGCAACACAGCTGGGCTCCTTTCTTCTGGACGGCACGCCCTTTAGGGCGGAGGTGGATTCCTCTCGCAGCCTGCTCCCATTCAAGAGGTAGAGTTAACCACGACATCAGCTGGGACGTCGGCGGTAGCGGTGACGACAGATCGGTGACGACAGATCGTAATTTTCGTAATCGCGTAACTTGCGATACACGGCGCGGCGTAAACGAGCAAGAAACAAATAACATTACTAGATAAAGTTCTTTTTTTCTCAATCTAATGACACGCGGTGCGATAATACCCAAATCGCACTCTAATCATGCTACTTCGCGCTATCCTAGCGCCTCACAACTCGGATGACCTCCGCGTCCCACCCGTACAACATGGGCGTCCCCGCCTCTGTCCGCACGACTTGGGCGTCCCCGCGCCCCTCTGTCCAAAGACCTCCCCCCTTCTTGTCTGCCCCCAGGGGTCTCAGCGCCCACGAACCTTTCCCCCCCAATTTCCATGAATGTTCTGAAGTTTCTACAGAAATTTTGAAGACGTGTTGTTACTGGCCGAAAGTTACTACGCCGAAAATAATATTGCTCCAATCAGATTACGCGTCTTGTCGGTAATTTTGATGGAATTTTCCAGAACGCTCTCTCTCGCACATTCCTGTAAACAAACACGGAGCGGTCGCCGCGCCCGCCCGCGTGGAGCCTGGTCGGTGGTCCTGAGGGGTTTTCGGAGGCGTTATCTAAACACACACCCCTTGCTCGGCGACGCTGGGAGCGGCGTAGATGCCGTGCGAAGATTTAGGTCGCACCCGGTAGACGCACGCTTCTGAACAGTAATACAAAATAATGTATTTATTTTTAATCCAATATTCGGTTACGTCACAATATAACATTAGTATTTACCTACGTTTTCGTTACCAGGCCTGGCAACAAGAGTTTTTCTATCGAAGATTCGTCGTTTTCCGACGCACAATTACATAACTTCTTTTTACCTTCGCAAAGGCGAGAACGTTAAAATAAACACGCAAAAGTACAATTCCACTGTTCCAAACGGCGGGGCTTCCTAGCGGGAAGATCCTCTTTAGACAAGCGTCGACGGCCTGTCCCTGGCCTGCCAACACGAGGAGCAGGGCGGGGCCGGCGGGCGGGCGGGCGGGCGGGGCGGGGCGGGGTTGCATCGGAGGGCGGAGGGAGGCGACGAGGAGGGGCGGCGTGAGGCGGAACGAGAGGTCTCATTAGCGTACGGCGCGGCGCGGCTCCTAACTACCGTCAGGCTCTCTTAGGCGAGAGGCTCTGGACTCGCAACCGCCTCAACACACCGGCGGTGCAGCATAGTCCTATGCCCCTTCGTAAACTAAAGTATTAAAATTGTCGGTCTCAAAAAGTATTTGTCATTCATGGACAACCATATTTGCATAACTCGAAAAATGAAGTTTGGAGACAATGCTTAAAATGTTTTTTTCTAGTGGTGGTTGTAAAGAGGGTACAACACACTAACTGCTGAATTAAGAAGTAAGCAATACTAAAAGGAATCATAAGAGATCAGTTAATCTTCAATATAAATTATTGGGTAGGAATTCCGTTAAAATTTAATTAAAAAAATTCATTTTCCCATGAATTATACTGACTTGGAGAAACCACAGGCCACATAGCTATCGGCTATTAGCCTCTTCTGCGAGAGTTTGACGGATTCGATCAAAAAAATCATGTGTTTTTGATTTTTCGTTTTGTTTGCGTCAGCACATCTTACGGTTTACATAATCAGTGTAAAAAGGGGAAAAAATTCAATGCAACACATTTTGCAGAATATTTTTCTCGTGCAACACATTTTGAACATTTTGAATTGCAGATAAGTGCGCGAATTTCAACCTTTTTGTCAAAGAGTTGCCTTGGACAAAACACCATACGTTTTCGTAATAAGTCCAAGAAAGATGTCCCTCTAGGGATTCATAAGTTGGCTACTCTGACGTGCAATCTTTCCAACAGACGCACTGTGGATTTAGCAGTTAAGCCCTCTTGTGACCTGGTTTTTCAGTTGTGGCACATAATACCATGTTTCAAGCCACGTTCCTATCAAGAGAAGACTGTCATTTGAATCAAACAAAAATATTTCACAATAATTAAAATTCTTTTAAATTTTAGTACAAAACGTTATTCATTTCTTGTAATCACAAAGACTGACAACGTAAGCCTAATTAGGTATGTGTTATCAATACACTGATTTTTCCAGGAGAAGTGGACAAAAGGGAATTTGAGAGAATCTGAAAAAGTATTTTCACGTGACTTGAAAATTAGAATCTTTCAATTTTTCTTACTGAAACCTGAAGTTCAGGCATAAAGACGCATTTTTCTAGCTAAGTAGGGTGCAAAGATGCAATAACAATGAAAATCACATTTAAAAGGAACTATTGTAAAAAATTCATAATTAACCTGATTCACATTTTTATGTTAATTCTAAACTTAACTTGTGGGGTAACGATATTTTCTTTTTAATCTTGATTCCATATGAGACATGACCATCCAGTATGATGGCTAAGAATTTGTTTTACTCGTGACGATGTCTCTTTGAAATTATATTGTGGACTCCCTTACGAATCTTGCAAAGGAATCAGTGAAAACAGAGTTATATTTTTCTTTCCACTTGTTACTATTTGTGAAATCGCCAGCACTGAGAAAGGTATATCATACCCTTCCTCAGTCCTGAGAACAGTCCTCAAAAGGGATTGAGGCCACAATACTCACAGTGGATGGGGTCTCGTGAGCGGAACACGTTCCTCGTGAGCTGTCGACATTTATGAAAAATAAATAAAAATCTTGACTGATATCATCCTCCCTTGTCCTTTAGATTTTTAACAGCCTCTGCTTCCACAAAAGACAAAACATAGCGTGCTTCGTGTTCTCCAGGCTTGCAGGTATATACAGTTTGAGATAAAAAGCAAAATAATGACGTAAAGGCAAAAATAAGCATCGAAGCTTAAAATAAGCAAAAAGCAAAATGAAAATCTATTAAAACAACTCCAGAATTACAATTGAGTGATTCCTATTCGTTAAAAGTCGTAATGTGCAAGAGTAAGAAAAATGCATTTTAACCAAACGTCGGGGCTTTACTTATAATCATGCGTATAGGCGTATCTTCAACCTTTTAATAAGTGGACCCCCCAAGAGAGAGCTGTAAGTACTCTTAAGTTAGCTTTTATTTGCAATGCATTGAAGTTCGTTTAAATTGAACTTACGTCTTTGTTATCAACGGGTTCCAACTCGAGCAGTTAGAAATCTTACATCCACGTACCAACACCACACCTCCGCCATCGCAGCCGCCATCGCCGCGACGCCATCGCCAACACGATCAAAACAACTCCTCCTCCGCCGGCCCCGCCCCGGTCGAGCACGGGCGCGTCGGCGACGGCGTTGGGCCCTGTCGCCCTCACCTGCAGTCCGGCGTCACAGGCGGCGCGAGAGCGCCGGCCGAAGCGCCCAGTCTGAGGAGAAGAGACGGAAATAAGAAAGATAAGATAAATTTATTTAAACTGCAATTGTGTGTAACCTGGTACAGTTAATTACATAATTAAGATAATATATACCACGCAAATAATATAATAATGGTAATATAATGCAAAATGATAATAATAAAATAATAATAATAAAAAACTGCTGATTCTTAAAACATTAAATTACATCAAAAAGAAAAGAAACGTCTATCATCTAAAGTCGCTCTGAGGGTTTATAACAATTAAGACCGCACTGCACTATCCTTCACTTCACTATAACACTAAAAACATTTCCTTCGTTATTTTTCTCCTCTACACTGCACGACACCTCATTTCACTGCACAGTAAAGTGATTTCATTTGAAGTGATGGAGGGTTCCTTCGTCTATGTATCATGCGTATATGTTTGTATGTATGTATATTTGTGTAATATGTAAGTTTATTCATTTATATGTTTAGTGTATATGCATTTTAATGTTTAGTATAGTAATATGTATGTTTATTCATTTATATGTTAGTGTATATGCATTTTAATGTTTAGTATAGTAAATGTAGGTTTATTCATTTATATGTTAGTGTATATGCATTTTAATGTTTAGTATAGGAATTTAAATGCCATCTGCATATATAGAAATGACAAAGTCAATTGGTTTGTTTATATTTATTTTTATATATTATTATGTTCTTTGTAATTGTTATTTTGCATTCTGCCAACGGCATCATCTGCCAATTGTAGAATAAATTTCTATCTATAATTAATATTCTTAGTTAACTACCATAAACTTAAAATACTCCAAATTAATTCCTAAATTGTTGAACGCTTCAAGGAAAAGGTTAAAAGGTTTATGCAGGCAATCTATTCCACTCTCTTATCGTTCGATTTGTGAAAGAGAATTTCCCGACATCCATTACATAAATATGTAATGAAAACAGTAAGAATATGTAAAAAAAAAGGAAAATCGGATATAATATGTAATATTAAAATACAATAATTATAAAACGAATATTTACATAATACGAAATTACATTTATAAAAATATTCCTAAACAAATTTTAAAAATAATACAAACGTTTTAAAAATCAGTTGGAGAGCACAAATTTATGCACGCTTTGCTTCATACAACTTTCCCCGCAGTAGAAAAATCTTCATGATTTTAATGAAATGTCATTTTTCTTTTCACTTTAGAACAATGCCGTTTAGTGTAGAGATGCATTTTATGTCATGACTAAAGGAAATTACCTATTTTTATAGGTCGTTATTTTGCATTTTTGTCTATTTCGACTAATAAGTCATAGTTTACCTTTCACGTCATTTTTAAAGCATGTTTTGCTGATTTCATTGATTTTAATGTCATTTTATACAACAAGTTTTGCTCTTTATGTAATTCTTGTGACGTAACAGCGCCATTGCCGGTTCGGCTGATTTCAGGTAACTTAGACTGTCCAAACAGTCCAAACTAAAAGTTGCAAGCTGAGTTCACTCCAGCGAATGGAAGAAGCCAATTGAAGAAATGATTAAACAGTAACGATCCAGCAGCTTGAGTTGTTCATCTGAACTAGTTTTGATAAGATTTTTTACGTCATTTTTCTTGGGTTTTAGGGTATTTTTAAATCATTTTCTTGATCATTTCTGGGGTTGTTTTAGGTCATCAAAATCCTCCCCCTATGCATGACTAACTGAAGAAGCCACTAACTGAAGCAGGCGCTCCGGACGTGAGAACATCCGAACGCTTGTTCATGTGGCGTACCTTGCAGCACGCAGTAATAATGTAAGAATAAGCACTGTTCTTTAATACTTCTTTCATAAACAAAAGCCAAAAATTGAAGAAAATTAAAGAATAAAATATTTAGTGAAAATAGCAAAATATGTAAAATATGTAATATAGTATGAAATATGTAATGAAAATGTTGATATTGTTAGAAGGCGGTGATTTGCCAAGATTCAATTTTAGAACTGGTAAGCAGAAAGACAAAAATATGAATTACATAAAAATCGGCCTCCTCTGACGAGCGCTTCACGCCGATGTACGTGGTTAGGGAAGAGTGGCCTGATGGCCGAGTCTCGCCACATAAATAAAGTCATTATTATTATTATTATTATTATTATTATTATATATTATTATTATTATTATTATTATTATTATGTACACCGGGTGAGCGTCGCCCTGCCTTGCTGCTGCCTCTGCAACGGCTCTCACCGGGAGGTCCTGGATTCGAGTCTCCACAGAGGCGGATATTTGATACCAGCTACAAGCTAGGTTGCATTCATCCGTTTCTAGGCCGGCTGCTCTGATCGGTAGATTTCCACCAATCTCGATCAGTACCGGCCGAATGCGAAGCAGTATTCTAACAAACTGGACAAGGCCCGCGCGCGATCTTTCTTACTCTCCTTATTCACAGACACTTACACTGTCGCCCTACACTGTCGCTCATGTTGAGGCCGGTCGGATCCGGCGCCGACCTACCGTCGGTTAATGGGGTTTCCCCCTCACCAGGACTCTCCCACTAGCGGGGCACCGCCCCAGCCCGGACAAGCTTTAAGCTCCGGACCGGTCTCCCAGAATATGGTGGTAGTGTATGTTAGTGTGTGTGTGTGTGTGTGTGTGTGTGGTGTAAGTCATAGTTGGGCAAACGTAAGTCACAAGTGTCATAAACTGGGCAAACCATGTTGTAAAATGTAACTATTATTTTTCACAATTGTTCTTATGATAGTGGTCCCTGATGACCCTGATGTTATTAAGCTGACCTTAAATAAATAAATTAAAACAAGTATGTATGGCGTATGTGTCATGAGTGGCATTAAATTAAAAAAACAACATTGTAATTCATCGTATGCCCATGAACTGAAAAGGTGCTTCAACAGAGGCGACTTGCGGTGTTAGGGTCGCACCACGCACCGCTCGTCGTTGGGGCAGGGCTGAATTTCCGGGGTGAATGTAGAATTTGTAATGAACAAGGCGGATTGCGCAGGTTCCTCGACATTCTCCTGTTTTTCCTGGCTGCCTTTCACCATTGCTCTATCATTCACAACATATTTTCGTATCTGCCTGCCCATCAATCAATCGTCTTTTCAGGTGTGGCCAGACTCGAGCAAGACGTCATCTTAAGAAGGAAAGGCCGCTGGTCGGCGACATCTGAGCAGGCGTTTTTGATTCCTGCTCTGGATATGTGTCGGTAACGGCTTCTCAGACTGCGAGCGGACAGAAAGGTCACTGCCAACGGACTGCGGCCCAAATTGAATTCAAACTATTCTACGTAGAACTATGTCTGAGTTATTAGGTTTTGCTAAAGAGTATTTCAAGAGTTTGGGAACCTTACATGAGTTTACCCTTTCAGTACAAAACTCATTTTATAAGTAGCATTAGCACTAAGTAAGCATAGTAATTATACTGTTTTATTATTGCATTCAGTATCGTTCTGATATGTTTATAAATATCTTTAATTCATAGCTTTGCTCATCAAGAAAAATATATAAAATAAAGAACTTTGACAACAGTTTCTGTGTTTGCTTCTTTGTAAACACATTAAAATAACAATATGCATTTTCTATTTATATTTTATTACAACAACAGTGAATAAAACAAAAAGTCTGGAAAGAACAAAACTGAAACAATGGACTTAATTTAGGAGGATTCCTTAAATCTAAGTTATTCCAAGATAATTTAATTTTTTAACACTGAAATCACAATATCGAGGAGAGTCTTCAGACTAGTATGTCTTTCAAGATATAAAGTGGATGTAAAACACTGGTTCAATGAATATTACTTTGATGTTGCTCAACAAAAGAATATATTGATTAATTTGATTATTACATTAAAAATAATAAGATAATGAAAGGGTTCACGCACAGACTTGACGTGGAGGATTAAGACAACAAGCGAGCATTATTATACATTATCTATTGTCATGTTTTCCATGCTAAATTCCAATATTTCACATGCCATCCGTGAATAATGTCACTTTTGAGATAAAAAGTATAATAATTAATCCGTAATTTTTTTAAATTTTATTTTCTGAAAAAGGATTGTCTTGTTATTAAAAAAGTTTTTTAATAGTACTTCCTGATGCATATATTCTTAGTTACATATTTTCATGATAGGTTGTGAATTTGTCGTGGCATTTGTCATTCTCAAGCTTAAGAAGGTTAATTTTTTGAAATTTATGTATTTATTTATTTATTTATGGTCGCTATAAAACAGCTTAGGTTATGAGGGACCACTGATATTTACACAATTTCACAATTTATTACTGATTGATTGACAGTAACCCGATAGAAAAGTGAATTGAACAACTATATTAGCAATTCAAACCCAGCTGATTTAAACAGTTTTATAATGTTATCACATCCAAAATGTAATAATAAGAAACTTATTGTTTTGACCAATTTTAACTACTAGAAACAGTTATTGTCAGAAGAGTATAACCTGCATTTGATTCCGTTTAGAGGCTCTTATACTTCTGTTTTAGAAAGGAAACTCCGTCCCCAATTTATAAACTGGTCTAAATATAGTCCTAGAGATTTTCGTCAAGATTGTTAGGTATCATCTTTTTCTAGTTGATTTGCATTTGTACGCAGATGGAATTCGTAAACATAGTAGGTGATGAATACAATTACTAGTTTGTAGATGACTTAGCAAAAACTGTGACATGAATAGTAATTATTTATTATTATTATTATTATTATTATTATTATTATTATTATTATTATTCAAAGAGCCTTAAATAGCTCTAAATCTGTTTAGAATGAAAGAACATTGTAACTCTTTAATTCTTGATCATTACCATAACAGAGGACACGTACAATTATGTCATCAGCATTATCAGCATTATTCAAACTAAAATTGTAAACTTAGGATTAACAAAATATTTAACCATTAATATAATGTGTTTACTTTGTATATTTTCAGAGAAAATACAAATCAATGTTCATATCAGTTAATGAAGGCAAGTTACACTCAATTTTGCAAGGTTCCAGCAAGCGAGGAAATAATAATAATAATAATAATAATAATAATAATAATATATAATAATAATAATAATAATAAATAGTAAA
Source organism: Teleogryllus oceanicus (assembly GCA_964035755.1). Classification (NCBI taxonomy): domain Eukaryota; kingdom Metazoa; phylum Arthropoda; class Insecta; order Orthoptera; family Gryllidae; genus Teleogryllus; species Teleogryllus oceanicus. Next base: position 82,145,037 of record CAXIVR010000012.1, read on the forward strand.
ATAAACGGATTGTCTGAGTTTTTAATACTGAAACTGGAAAAGAATTGTGATGAAGTGCAATTAAAAGGTGTTAAAATATTGATTGCGGTAAGACGTTCAACGGAATATGTATTGATCATCAATTCGTTTAAGAAGAAGATCGTTCAAAATAAATGTAGGATCGGAGAGACACAGTATCGTATCATCTAATCTAGTCAAAGACACAATCAATACTTATACATTAACAAAAAAAAATACTCTTGTTGTTAGAGAACGACCATTATTTTGCATACAAATGTACCAAATTACAAACACATTACTGATATATTTAAAGCAACATTTCATTAATATTAATATGTTTCAATGCATTACAATAAAATTTTATAAAAACATTCGTGTTTCATAACATTAATTAAAAATTTCTAAAAGAAGGTAAACTTATATAAAGTAATGGCTCTTGTTTGACTGCTGCCTCGTGCGTCCGTTTTCCTCGCAACGGCAGCCATCCGGGGCTTTGGAGAGGCCGTTCTTTCTCTTTGGGCGCCTGGGCGCGGCGCGCTCCGCTCCGAGGGAAGATGTCTCTGGGGCGTCGCGACGGCGCGCCGCCGCCAGAGGGCAGCAGGGACGGCGCGCGCGCGCCGCGCCGCGACGTCACGCGTCGTCGCCGAACTTAGGGTCGCCTGCAATGCTCAGGTAAAAGGGAGGACAAGCAAACAGAAACAAGGACATCAATACATTTCTTTTTATAAATAATTTATTTAGATTAACATCAGCTCTGTTCTTACTTCTATCCATTTGCGGTTCAAGTGAAAAGATTCGTTCACAAAATGCAGATGAAGATGGTCTGAGAGTGTCTTTTTTATTTTAGTCGATAGACCGAGACACTATCATGCACATGCCTCTGTCAGCGTTCAGTAAAAGGATATTCATGTTTTGTATTCTTAATTAGGCAATAAATGATTTAACGTTGCAGATGTTAGTTATGCGATAAAATAAATGACAACTAATGTTAAAAGTTTACTAAAATGAGGACATTTGAAATCCAAAGAGGGACGAGAGGACAATGGACTGTCCTCCCAAATGGGGACGGTTGGCAGCCCTAGCCGAACCGCTCCCGGGAGCCTTGAGCTGAAAGTGGGCGACGCCGTCACGGACGATTCCAGAACTTTCCACTCGGTGAGAAACAGACACATTTGTACGAAATGCACCTCTCTGAGTGTCCGAGTAAATGTGCCGCCTATGCAACGATTTCAAGTCGGGGTCAATTTTGAGCCAATCTATTTTCAAAGTGTATTTATACGTGGACAAAAAAGTAAATGGAACCAGAACCAGTAGGCCTTGTGCAACCTTTCCTGATTCGTTTTGATGTTTCCTGAAGGGCGAGGCCAGCCTTCCAGCATCCGGCGTTGGTGACCCATTTCCCCAACTTTAATCTGCTTTGTGAACTCTGACAAACTCGAATTCACTCCATTGATGTAAAGAGATGTATAGAGGAGCCACTCTAAGAAGGGACCACTTTGATGGGTTGGGAAAGAAATTAACGTGTAGAGCGATGGCATTGCAAGAGCCAGTGAAGAATCCATTTACAAATGAGCGAACGCATAGAACGCATTAGAACACATTAAACGAGCGAGGACATAATGTAACCTGCAGTTATGTTGCCAACAGTAGACAAGCAATAACTGTCAAAGCGGTCCCTTCTTAGTAATCTCTGTGTACCAAAGAATCTCGGACGACCCCATCAAAGAATCACGACATTGGTGTACAAAGTGATTTTTCGAAGAACTAGGCATGAAAACCTGACAGTGAAACCGTACTGGTGTTGAGTATTTGCATAAATTTATATGTACATAACTATCGTCAGGACAACTGGCCCATCGTTGCTCTGGAAGACCCCAAAAAGAGGATAACATTTTTACATATTTTATACATTGGACAACTTTGCCAACATTACAGTTATATTTTCACTTTCCAATCCTCATCTTTTCAGCTTTTTCACAAAGAAATGTTTACCGAATAAGAAATAAAATATATTTAAAATTAAAAATAATACAGGGTACGCACCGAAGGATTCGAGTGCAAAGCATGATAACCCATACGGAAACGCTTTCGAAATATAAGGAAGAGAATATTCCAGGTTTGAATGGATTACATGAAATGACAATAATCCGGAATCAACTATGATACATAAATTAAAGAAATTGATGTTTTAATGCTTGAACAGTAAATGTTACAAAAAAAAACAACATTTTGACAGGTGTTATCATTCATATCCAACCCTTTTAAATCATGGTGCACTTTCATCGGTTTTCCTTGTAGGCACAGTAGCTAAAGCCAAACGATCATAACTGAAATTAATAAAAACTTGTGAAGCAGTGTAGGACAAACAAAGACTCCCAGGTTTCGCATTGTTCCCAGTCGGAAATAATCGAGTAACGAAGTAACCTTTTTAATGAGTTTGCGTTCTTAACACGTAGAAAAAATTTTCAAACCCCAGGTTAAAAAGCATACTAAGCAATTAGCAAGTAAACATTTTATCTTAATTATAGAGCGCATTAATGACCTTGTAGCAGCAAAAGCTTCTCAACTATTGAATGTTTTTTTAATAATTCTTATATTAAATTATATTAAAGAAAAATAATGAACTAAAATGAAATAAACTTAAATTATAGCTTTCAGGAGGCGTCCCTGCAATCTAAAATACTTTGCACATTTGCTGGGAATGTGAAAATGTTGTCCTATTGCAATTAGACTGAAGCGCACTATTTCCTATTTTCTGTAATTAATTAGACACTATTGCTCACTCCCAGTTATCAGCATGTTGCTGTATGAAATGGAAATGAGAACGAAATATCAAATATTATTTTGCGTTTTAATGCGTTTCTTTGGCTTAGACTTTGGTTGCCATGTTACATTCAGCTTAGTTCTTCATAGAAAAGACTACTTTTCCACCCATTGAACATTTTTCATTCGAAACCATTACCTTTTAAAATGCCTCTCGGTAAATGGTCTGGACAGTCAGCTGCTGTAGCTGGGAACATTTGTGTTCCAAGTTCTATATCACATAGGTTTTCTTCGCAAGTCGCTGTACCCAATAGGTGATTAGGACGCCTCTTTTTAAATGGATCCCTCGCCCCAAAATGACCAATTTTAAAATTGTTCTATTTTTTAGTAATTTGTCATTATTATTATTATTATTATTATTATTATCATTATTATTAATTAAATCCATCATTTTGAGATTATTCTTAAATTGTAATATAAGGGAAAAGAAACTAATTATCTTCGTTATAATACCCAGCACTAGAAGAGCTCCAGTGTGCCAATTTGAAGCAAGTGGGAATCCTCCAAGTCTTATTTTCCACATTTTGCGCTTAAGGCTAGGAGAAACAATTAAGAAGACAGTTACATTATTAGTTGCCCTAGGGCTACTAAATATCTAGTTTAGATATTTAACATGAGCGAAGGACTGCATGAGTCAATTATATTGTTTTCCTGAAATCTGAGACATGTGAATTTGCTTCCGATGAGTAGAACAAAATTAAAAAATTAAACTAAGAAACACTGTTTGGGCACACTCTTTCATTTTACCTTTGCATCTTAGGGCAGAGTTGCCGGTTTCACAAGAAATAGTAAATAACATGATTGTTACAAAATTAAAAGTAATCTTACAATGTAAATAATAAATCTTATAAATCCCTCTGCATAAGACCCCTGACGAGAAAATGATAATTGTATGTCCAGATCAAAACATAACTGTCGACAATAAAATTGTCACTGGCGAATGACATCCACATGTGTCGTACATTAGCATTTTCAATTATAAACTGAATTTATCTACTCAAAAGATACATGGCAAATTATGACATTACTCAAACACGAGAGAAAAATCGATCGCAAGAAAGACATTTGAAGAAACCTATATATTATATAATATTCAATAAGAAGTTATCAAGATAATGGAAAACATTCCAATAAATACAAAAAAAAAGTTGTGGGAATGAGTGGCATTCGGAAACTTCTATTATTGAAAGTGCGAGTCAGATTTGTTTTTTAAAGTGCATAACTTCACTTATATAGCTAAAATTGAATGAATTTATGCATAACACATAAAAGCCACAAGAATAAATGTGATGGTAAAGATGACTTGGCAAGTTGGGAAATATCTTAAAATTTCAAACAGCAAGGATTCCCGTCAAAATTTAGGTATGTGTGCAATGTAGCTGTAGAAAAAATTTATACAAACACTATTATTAAAATAGAAGACTCCGAAAACAGTTCCTTGTCGTTCAGCATTAAGTCTCGAAGATGAATGAAATAAGAGAGGTTTTCTTATTCAGAACAATACAATTTTATTAATCCAATTTCGAAAATGTAATGGAAGTATTTTAAATTTACTAAGATCTGTACATATATGCCCTAGAGAAATATAGAACCTTCCTTAAAAACAAACTGACCAGATAATTATTACTAAACTTTTTGTGAAAGGACGCGAAAGAAAATCTGTTGTATTAGCTTCCCTAATAACCACCTTACACTGCCATGTTTTCTTCAAGAAATTTCCCGTGCTTTTACTAAATCGATTACAACTCTCCTTGAAATACCGAACAAATGACGGCAGATACGCGTTCAGTGTATTATTTTTGTTTTTGTTTTTAGAAATTTAGTGTTGATAGTATAAAATCGATTAAGAACAGTAAGCAATAAAACATCTGGAAACCAATGCCTTTCACTTGAAGCAAAAAAGAAAACGTTTTTTACATTTTATGAATAGGGGACGAAGCAATCTTTACGTAATTATCTAGAAGGTTAAGCCACCAACGCCTCTGCGCCTTGCGGGATTACATTAGAAGCGAGACGCTAGAGCTATAGGTGAAGATCGCGTTACAGGAGGAGGGGTATCCACAATGATCAAAATTTGCGCTACGTAACTTATGGACGTCTGCTAATGGTTTGACTTATAATAGTTGACGTAAGGGGTAGATAGAGTGACAGCTATGCGGAGTGGTAGCTGGGCGGGGTGGTTGCTGGGCAGAGTACACATTGGGCGGAGTTTTAGCTGGGCGGAAGCGTGGCGGAGTTTTAGTTGGGTAGCAAGGCGGAGTGGTAGCTGGTTGGAGTGGTAGCTGAGAGGGTTGGTAACCGAGCGGAACAATAGCTGGGCGGAGTTGAAACTGAGCGGGGTAGTTGGTGGTTAGGCGGTTGTACGCACAGGTGGGAAACTGAAGAGAGGCGGGAGAGAAGGGTCAACGGACGGGTGGACGAGCGGACGGGGTAAAGGGAGGAAGAGGGCCAGAAAATAGATTTATTTTTGATTTTTTGCCGCGCGCCTACTGTACTTTCCATACGACTCACATACGAGAAGCTCAAAAAAAAAAAAAAAAGAAAAGAAAAAGGAATCCCGGGAAGGCCTCTCTCCATAGTACTCGCCGCGTGGCCGCGGGGCGCGGCTGCGGCCGGTTCCGCCTCGCCGCCCCTCGCGCTTCATTGAGGCGGCGCGATCACGGCGCAGGCGGCTCAATGAGGAGCGCTGCCTTGCGCCGCACAGGGCAGATGAAGAGCGATCTGCGCGGTGCATCGACTGATGGCACCGCAGCGCCTCCGACCGGGAGGTCCTAGCTTCCCACTCCCCACGGCGGCAGGATTTGCGACACTAACTTTCCAGCTGGGTCGAATTCAGTCGGTGTCTGGAGGAGAATTCTAGCGTCCGGCTGCTCTGATCGGTAGTTTTCCGTGGTTTCTCCGATCAACACCAAGCGAATGCCGGAGCAGTACCCTACCAAACGGGCCACGGACCGAGCGCGATCTGTCCTTCCTCTTCCTTGTCCTATCCTCTCCCCTTGCACACACACTTACACTAACATGCATTACACTACCACATATTCCGAGAGACCGGTCGGAAGCTTAGAGATTGTCCCGGTTGGGGCGGTGCCCTACTGGTGGGAGAGTCCTGATTAGGGGGAAACTCCTCTGACCGACGGTAGGTCGGCGCCGGATCTCTGCATCCAGCGGGGGAAGATCACCGCCATCTTCCGATGAAAAGCATGCACTACACTTACGGGACTAATGACCAAAGCAGTTGACGCGCCCGGAAACATGAAAAAATCAATCTATCAACACGAGTGGCAGTAGCTGGTCGGGGGGGGGGGTTGGGAAGAGGGAAAGAAGAGATGAATGTTGAATTCCAAACAATTGTAGTAGCTTCTGTTCTGGAAAGTTCCATTTTCTCGAAGTGTCATTCGTTGACGAGATGAAAACACAATGGAGAAATTCGAATTATTTTATTTTCAGTCTTATGGAACTGCAAAGAATAAATAACTGGTGTAGTCATATCATGATGACAGATCAGCTTAGCCCCCAAATAGTAGGCTGGGGACACGGTGAGGAAGAAAATATTGTTCCCAGGTCGTATTCCGTAGATTAAGTAACTGCTCCAGCATCCAAATAAATTCTGAAAACGACAAATCCTAGCAGCCGCCATCTAGAATAATCATGAAAGCAATGATTCACTTCCACAGTTACGTCGCAAATCCCCAACCAGCGGACTAAAACCTAGGACCTCAAGTTTATTTATTTATTTAGTCAAAAACTCTATGTGACGTATGGGGGAGAAAAGCATCTGCGCACGCTTTCTTGAGTTTCAGAATCCTTCCCAACAATTTAACTATTAATAGTTGAAAGATGAAAAATAATAGTAATAATAATAATAATAATAATAATAATAATAATAATAATAATAATAATAATTTTTTAAAAAACTCCCACTTTACACAGCTTCAGATAACCACATGCGATTTCACAGTTGTTAAAACAGTTTTTAATGAGTAAATTTCAGAGTTTTACTCGTATTTTACTGGAAAATAACAGTATTCTCCCCAATAAAATAAAATACGATTATTATATTTTCATTTAAACGTGATTATATAATTGTTAATTTTCTCACACTACATAAATCGTATTATTCGATGTAGCAAACGATCTAACACCTTATAAATTAAAATCACAACTTTGCAGGTTTGATTGAAAAGAGATAATATAATTGTAAGGATTTTTCATTCCTCAAAGATATTCCAATGCTGAGTAGATGGTGTTAAGGAAATAAAAATCTTATAAAATTTCTGGAGAAAATGAGACCACTTCAGACTTCGTGCTATTATGATAAATAAGACATACAATAATTATTGCATTTTATTTTTGTTTTGTGATTCTCCAAAAATTTGAAACAAAATTTGTGTTATTTGTAAAACACTTGGACCGCTATTTACTTATTGAATATTTAATTGGCATTTGCATGGTACTCCACTATGGGGTCTACTACCGTCTTGTCTCTTAATAGTTTTACATGACACATTTTTTTCTGGGAACCGAATTACTTTTTGCTGTAATTTCTAGATAACCAGGTTTTAAATTAACTTATAGTAATGATGTACTGAAAGAATAAAGGGGACAAGGTAGTGCAAAAACAGACTTTTGACATGTGTACTCTAATGAATGACGATCACAAGACCGCATCCTCGAAGTTGGTCATGGTGTAGTTCCGTTAAGTACTTGTAAGTACTTTGGCCATCCAGCCTTACCGTATTATGCCTTCCCATGGTGTTCTCGCCTGAAGGCTTTGGACTCGGGAGACCTATGCTAAGTAGGTCGCAACCACGTAGCCCATTTATTGCCATTTTCTTGCTGCGAGATGCTTTCACATTATCAACCTGGGACTTAACATCCAAGTACTGGGATATAACATTGAAAAGTGACAGTTTAGTTTGCCCACACCAGGAATCGCACTTTGAAAATTCAGAATGGATGGCTCACTTCTTATTCATCACCCACTGGGAGGGGGGGATTCTTATATTGTATTTAATTTGGATATATTTGGAGTTGCCTGCATATATCGCTCTTTTGAATTTTTGGATTTAAGATGTGGACGTCTCCCCCTTGTATCCTCTCTTCCTTTTTTTTATTTTAGAGTGGCCTTTTTAATTTGGGGGCTTCCTCGGGTTCTCTCTTCAACTTTCCATGGTTTTTTGGAATTCCAACTTATTTCGCTGTAAATTTTTGGATTTTCGAGATTCCACCAATGGGTTCTCTTCCTCAAATTTTATTATTTATTTTAGAATAGTCAGCTTCTTTTGGCTTATAAATGGTGCTGGGCGGCGCTGGGCGGCGCTGGGCGGCGCTGGGCGGCGCTGGGCGGCGCTGGGCGGCGCTGGGCGGCGCTGGGCGGCGCTGGGCGGCGCTGGAGGAGATCGAGGTCCCCGACGTCGCAATTATCTCCACAGGCCCCCTTGCGCGGGGGCGACCGCCCGTAAGGCCCCCGGCCTCTTATTAAGGGAGCGCGCTCGTGGTTTATTTTCACTTCGATTCACAGAGCAATTTGCGACGACGCACTTCTCCTAGCTACCGCGCCTCCGTGCTCGCCGTTAAGTGTGCGCTATTCAAGCCCAGAATGGTTAACGACGCTCTAGTTTGGCCTGCATCTACTTCTCCATATATCTCGATGCGAAAACATTGTAATATAGGAGTATTAGGCGATACGTAGAAACCTTGGAGTGATCGCTCACCCTACAAGATATTCTTGGATCTATAACTAGGGTCTTTGGCAGCTTGAAAAGAGCGTCAGATACTTTGAGGTCGGTGCAATGTCATAAATCCGTATACGAGCGACTTGAGAAGTGGGTAACACTATATACGTCTCAAATGTCACACTTATTTTTGATTTTAAGTAAAATATAAATTAAAACCCATTTTTTTTTTTTTTTTTTCTTCAGGGTTATGGTTAATAATATTTTTTATTCTGCCTCTATGTTTTCTTGTACTTTCAGATAATTGTGTTCCTTGAGTTACTCATGTCACGATAAAACACTGTTAAATGTACCTACACTTTCCAAATGTTTCGGTTTGTATTATTCATTTTATTGAATCTGCCATCTGTAGCGTTAAAAACTGCACATATCCGTAAAAACGGACGGTCGTCATATTTATTATTGATAATACATATTAATAATATTTTAAAACAAAAAATGTTTGTAATACCATTTGTAGAGACTTAATATTACTCCAAAACTATTTCAAACTTATTTCATGCTGAAAGAACAAAAACCGTAGACGTACTGATTCTTATTAAAACGGATTTTGATAATATATGATTCTATTTAAATTCAGGATTTACTTCATTAATAGTTCGAAAGTATTTTTAAAACAACTCGTTTATAGATCAATAGTTAAACTATTTACAATAAAACGGAAATCGTAATTTCAGTCTTTTTTACTCCCACATGGCAAAGTTCTGTGACAACAATACCTTCGACCAATAAATGTAGGTTGCATGAACAGCATACAAACGTTATCATGAGAACGTAATCAGACATTTGAGCAAGGAAAGGTGTAAATAAGTAGAACCTTTGCCAGCCATGTCAGCAGCACACTTTTATCGCTCTCGAATACCACTTCTTGCTAGTCATTCCTAGTCTCCAGAACGAAAAAAAACAACAACACAAAACTGTATTGTTAACAGTTGTATGGTTAGATAGCTGATAAGTATTCTTATTAGTCTTCTTATTAAGAATCCTAGTCGGAAGTAACCACTTACAATAAGATTTATTGATAAATAAATGTTTAAATGAATGTCTAAATAAATTAAGATTCAAGCAAATCAATATATATATATATATATATATATATATATATATATATATATATATATATATATATATATAGCTGCATATGAATGTCAGGTCAAAGTGTTTACATTAAGACGTTTAAACCCATTCCACCGTTAACAATTCGAATAGTCATAGTCATTCAAAGAGAGTGCAAATATTTTAATGCTAGCGGAACCCGACACACGTATTCCTGCTCTCTCTCTCTGTCTCTGATTCTCTCTGTCTCTGATTCTCTCTGTCTCTGATTCTCTCTGTCTCTGATTCTCTCTGTCTCTGATTCTCTCTGTCTCTGATTCTCTCTGTCTCTGATTCTCTCTGTCTCTGATTCTCTCTGTCTCTGATTCTCTCTGTCTCTGATTCTCTCTGTCTCTGATTCTCTCTGTCTCTGATTCTCTCTGTCTCTGATTCTCTCTGTCTCTGATTCTCTCTGTCTCTGATTCTCTCTGTCTCTGATTCTCTCTGTCTCTGATTCTCTCTGTCTCTGATTCTCTCTGTCTCTGATTCTCTCTGTCTCTGATTCTCTCTGTCTCTGATTCTCTCTGTCTCTGATTCTCTCTGTCTCTGATTCTCTCTGTCTCTGATTCTCTCTGTCCCTAACTTCCATGTTATATCCATATATACAGGGCATGATTTCTGGCGGAAGGCGACGGATCGGTGTTCCGGTACCCCGGGATTGCTCATTTAATTATATTATAGACATATAACTATTTCTATTAAATTAATACTTAATTTGTGGCACGTTTTGGGGCCTCAAATTTTATAAATCAAGCAATATATACATGTGTGTGTGTGTGTGTGTGTGTGGAGAGAGAGAGAGAGAGAGAGAGAGAGAGAGAGAGAGAGAGAGAGAGAGAGAGAGAGGTATTATTTAATATAGTGCATGTGACCTATGCGTGTAAGGCCATATCGATATTTTTACTCCTTGAAATGTTAGACGAAAGTAGAAATTGTTTTCAATTTTTAGAACAATGTTATACAATAAGCTAATTACAGTCATATCTCACAAAACCTAATATTGTTTATTAATTTAAACGGACCTTAGTGTGCAAATAATTATTATGTAAAAATTTAAGTAGAATAGAAATTCCTTCAATGATCAACCAATCAGTCCTTTCTCTTCTTTTCTTCTCTTTCTCCCTTTCCTCGTTTTCCTTCTCCTGGTCCTAGTTGTAATTATTCTGAAGGACAATGATCTGAGATTGGCGTTTTCCCGGATCTCCTCCTGCGCTGAGCGGGTGCGATGCCTGCTGGATGCTGGGACGGGCCATGAGCAGCGCGGAGAGAAAGCGCGCTGGAGCATCGGGGTGGGGGGGCGGGGGGGGGCGACCGCGGAAGCGCGCGTTTTCACCCTCGCCGCAGCATATTACGCCAATTACGCGCCGGCCAATGAACGCGGGGATTTCCGCGGTGACCATCGCGCCCCGGCTCCCCGCCCCTCGCCCCCGCCCCCGTCCCCGCCCCCCGCCCCCGCCCCCGCCCCCGCCGCGCCGCGGCAACAGGTGCGCTGCAGCGCTGCAACTGGGCGCCGCACCACTCCGCGCTGCTCCAGGAGAAATTGGCGCTGGCAGCTGGCATTGACGGCACGTGGGACCCATGCGGACCGCACAAGGCTACAATTGTAGGGGGAATTTGTATACATGTTTACAGCTGCACGAACGTCAGAGTTCGATAGGCGCTAAAAAGTGAAACATTATGTAAAAATCTTTAAAGCATTCATTCGCCTTTTTTATCCTTTCTGAACCTCATTTCCAGTTGTCGTTAGCCCCGTATTTTCATAAGAATATCAATTGCATAGTGAACTAATTACTGAAAGGGTGCAACCTGTCGTTCAGTCAGAGTACAACACGAATCTCACAATCAGGAGACATATCAGATTTTTTATTATTTTTTGTTTTCTTTCCTGTAATGATTTTTTTAATAACATGACCATCGAATGTATGTAAGAAGATTAAGGTTATTATAACGAAAATTATATAATAAAACTGTTATTATGATCAATAAATATTAAATCGAGTTTTAGTTGAAGTTAAATGTATGGAAACAAGCACTTTTCTGAAAGAGTAAGAAGTAAAGAATTGAACCCCAGCATCTTGGAATTGTTTCAATCTGGACACAAATGTTAACATATACGAAGAAAATAATTACCTTTATCGCGTCAGGAAGATTGAACGTAATGCACATGTAATCTTTAGGAGAACTATTTTGGGTGATGAATGTGTTGATCGGGGGTTCCCAACGGAGATGATATCGCCCCCCTGGGGGTCGCTTTGAAGGAGTTCAAAGATGATGCAGCCAAAAGACATTAATGAATTTGATAATTAATTGTTGTATGAGATAAATCAACATAACTTAAAATATTAAATTACACATTCGCTCCTAATCATTTGCATCCTTTGTTTATCCTTTGGAGTTAGGATGTTTATGAACCTGGAGATACTATAACTATGCATTCTGGAAGATACTGTAACGCTCAAGAAAGTATTCTCCGCAATTCGCAATGGAGTAATGTAATGACAAATTCTTAAAAGAAACACTCAACCTTTTGTAACTAAGTGGCGATTTAGAAACTCAACTAATGAAAAGCGGCAACGCCTTCGAATATTGAAAATCGAGAGATTTACCAGAATATTGGTATACGAAATTATTTCAGAGCAGTTATACGAAATTATTTGTTTTATTATTCGGGATGTTGTATATTATAGAGCAAACGTAAGGGGGACGATGAAGCAAGTAACTCTTAGGGAATGTAAATATTGTTTTGTAACTAAAGGCAATTTAAAATAAACGTTTTCACGAAACAGGTTGATAAAATTTAAAAGTAATTTAGTTTCCGTCATTAAAATGGCACAATGATGTAAATTTGTTAAAAAATAGTATGTATGTAATAAAATGTCAGATAGGGTACAGCCGAATAAGGCGATGAAAAGTGCTCGCAATCCAAATTGATAATAGTGATGCTCAAGAAAAGAGAATCAAAAATGCCGTAGATTCGCAAAAACTCAGCCTCCTACAGCAATCTGTTGCAGAGATACGAGAAACGTGTTTTTCATGTTTCATTTTTTCTCAGCTTCTATTGCAGTATCAGACTGAAAACATTGCAGAGACAGGAAATAATAGTTGAATTTTAAGGTATTTTGTCAACCAATTTTGACGCCAAATTCATATAGAAAAAAATTAAAAAAATTTTAAATTGATATTCGACGTGATAACATTGGAGTACTGTCTCAGTTATTTCCCTAGAATGTGCCTTATTGCATTCAATAACTTTTTTTTCCAGATTTTGAAACAATGTAGCCAATAGTGAAAAACATTAAAACCAATAATATATTACATTACAAAGAAGCTTACATTTTAATAATAATAATAATAATAATAATAATAATAATAATAATAATAATAATAATGTCTTTATTAATGGCGAGGTTCAGGCCATAGGGCCATAATGATAGGATACTTTAAAAAAGTTTAAAAGTTTAAATTTAGAGACTCTAAGCAGAATATTTATAAATGCGTTGTGCGAGGGAAAAAAATTGGGGCCATGTTTTGAAAATTTTGAAAATGTTTTACGGAGTTCACATAAAAACCATCCAAAGTTAAAAGATACGTTTCAAATTCGCAGGATGACGAGTAAGGCCAAAACGATCGGGGAATGTCCGTTTTGGGGAAAATTCTAGTAGCGTTGTAGTTTGTAGCAGTAAACGTTAGTATCTCTAAATTTATTAAAAGTGCCAATATTGACGAATCGATTATATTAAGAATAAAATCTCTATCTTCAATAATGAAACTTCAGAAAATGTTGGAGAAAGCTAAACTTATACATTTTTGAAATTTGTTCGTTTTAATTAACATTGTACTTTTGACGTATTGATAATTGCTCTACTCCATACACGATCATTTAAAAAAACTAGAGAAGTGAAACAAGTTTTGAGCACGATTTAGAAGCAAGTGTTATTCACAGACTGAAGTTTTAGAAACCATTTTTCGGGAATTTTCAATTAAAGATCGTTCTTTCAAAACGCGAAAGATGCAAAATACATATTTTATCATAAAACATATCCACTTTTAAAACAAACGTTCCTGAAGATTCGCCAAAATCTCGACAATGTTTTACAGAATTACCCCTTTTTCGTTATGTGTAATTCTGTAAGTGTGTTTTTTCGATATATGGCCAGAGAAGTGAATCTGAGAATCCTAGTATTAGACACGGTAGATTGATAAAACCGGTCTTTTGAATTCATTCCAAGCTCTAAAACAGATCCTATTTCATGTCAGATATACTCACAATTATCTACATACAACTGCGTCCACCGAACGAATCCTAAAACGAAATAAAGTGGAACGCATTTCGTGGCCTTGCTGTGGACTTTAATGCAACTGGACACTGAATGTAATTGTGCGCAATGAACTTGACTACCCTCCCTCCATCCTAGCTCGGTGGCAATGGAACAAATGAGTTGTGGTATAATCTGCAACAGTGCGCGGAGCTATAAATCAGTGGGACATGCGTAATGATATTTCCAGAACATAAACAAAATGCAGCATACTCTCTCGTTTTCTGTCATTTTAGCAGCCCAATCTGCAGAAGTGACATTTGGGTTACAATGTACAAGGAAGAGTTATTTTGCAATGTAACTCATTGGACATCATCGAACATCTGACCCCAATTACAGAGGAAACTTATAGTAGATTTAACAATGACAATTTTCATTGAGTAGTGAAATATAACATGTTTAAATCCCTATCTTACTTTTCTCTTGTAGGTAGAAATGTAGGTTTAGTAGGTTATAAATATCTGCAATTTGCATTGAAGGTGTAAATAAAACAATCATTGGGAAGAAATGAACCAACATCAGAGTACAACTGCAAAAATTGGTACGTAGGCAAAGAAAAAAGTTTTTCAACAAGTAACAGTTTAATGAAAGGCTCCGGAAACTGAAACTGATATATTTACAACATTATAAGTGTATAAGTAAATGAAAGGTGTTGTCTGGGCGGAAAATGAAGTTCTGAGAACTTCGTTTTCCTTCGGGAACCCGAACTTCGTTTTCCGCCCAGACGCTGCAAGATATCTCTCATATTGACCGCTACGCGACCGAAATGATCGTAAGTTTAAATATATATTTGAAACCGGACAACACCTTTTATTTACTTATATATTAGAAGGTATCGTTGGTGAGAACCAACGATCTAATTAATTAATGATAAATGTATTTTAAATATTTTTCATTTCTATTCTTGGAAAATCAAAACGCAAGGGATACAAGATAGCAGATTGATGATAGATTGAAGCAATAAGGGACGTAGAATTGATATGTATAATGAAAGTATTATGAGTAATCTAAATTACTTTGAATTCATTTTATTCTGTTCCCAGGGAACGGTTCTAAGGTGTAGGCAACTTTAATTAAAAGTTGTGCTCCACAAACGGAATGGGAGTCATGCTTTATAGGTCTGCCTTTCTTATTCCGTTTTCTCGTATTTCATTCATCACTTTACTAAGTCGTCGATACGAGAGCTAAGCTGATCAATTATTATATGTGTACCGAAAACAGCGGTTATTATTACCATGTAACCAGATTGTCCATTGAAGTGTAGAATGAATGAAAGGATCATACACATATTTCTAGGAAAAAATATTTGAATCAGTGTAATGGACTGCAAATTTGGAAGTACTTGAAGGTAACTGTTGTTATGTATCTTGTCTGAAGGATTATAACTTTAATCAAAGTGTACTAATGAGTATCACTAAGGGGCGGATTTTAATGAAATGTCATTTTTTCTTTTAATTTTAGAACAATGCCGTTTAGTATACAAATTAATTTTATGTTATGACAAAAATAAATCATCCATTCATATTTTGCATTCATTATTTTGCATTTTTTGTCGATTTCGACTAATGTCGTTTTTTTGTATTTTCCCGTCATTTTAATGCATTTTTTTGCTGATTTCATCGATTGTAATGCCAGTTTTAATGGTACTTGCTTCAAATAATATTTACGACATGCAACAAATGTTCTTCACAGAATCACTCAGTAACCTATTCTATTTGTTCGCTGAAAAAATTGTTTTCACAGGTGTTGTGAGTATGTGATTCTTGTGACGTATATCAACACCATTGTCGATTCGGCCGATTTTGGGATATCTAAAGACAGAGATTTCCCGGCAAAGAACAGTCCAACTAAAAGTCTGCGAGCTTTCACTTAAACGAATCGAAGAAGCTAAGATTGCATCAGTAACGTATCCAAAGCTTGAATTGTTCATCCGAACTGGTTTTGATAAGATTTTTTACGTCATTTTTCTTTGGTCTTAGGGCATTTCTGAAGCATTTTATTGATCATTTTTGGCGATGTTTTAGGTCATCAAAATCCGCCTCCTAGTTATTACAACGTTCCTCAGGAAACACTGCCATCTACGTTATCCACCATCTTCATTAATATTCCCCATAATTCCATTCGAGCAGTAGAATACCTCCATGTCTGAACGCCCTGACGACGCGGGGCCTGCTCTGGGCCAATCGCGCGTCGCCGGCGTGGGAAGAGCGCCGCAGGTTCGCTTTGGCGCGGCGCAGGGTGCCAAGCGACCGGCGTCCTTCCACAAAAAAGGTAAAACGCCGCCCGTCATTCCGCGCGCAGCCGGCAGCGCGAGACAAAAGACGGCGGGCCCTCCCTTCCGCCCCGCCCCCCGCGCGCCACGCACCGCACCGCACTCTATAAAGCGGGCGAGCGAGCGGGCGCGCAGGCAGCCATAATAATAAAAAAAATCATGCGTACTTGTTTTTTCGCTGCGCAGTGCCGTCTGGCGATTGTTTAGTCTGGTCTGCTGGCAGGCGGCGACGGAGCGGCGGCCGCGGGCGGGCGGGCGGGAGGTTTGGCGGCGCGTCGGAGGAAGAGCAGGGGCGGGCGGGGGCACGAGTGAACGCCCGGGTCGAAGGGGCCCGCCGAGGCTCTCTCGGCACGCTGCCACGCTCCCGCCCCCACCGCCCCCGAGCGCGTTCCACATACCGCGTCCTTTTTCTGCGACGGACGCGCGCGGCTAACGGAAAAATGCGGCGATGGGCACGATCGCCTCCGCGTGGACCGGCGCAGGCGCATCGACAGACGCTGAGAACAGCATGAGAAGCAGGTACGCCAACATCTCCGTTTCATTGCCACGAAGCAGTGAAATAACACCTGTTACTGCACATTTGTTGTATGTGCCAGCCATGTGAGAAACGCTTGCATAATGGAAAGCCGATTGGTTGCAGTATCCACGACATCCTTTTTAAATCCTTTGATTTCAGTGTCAGATAAGCACATTACAGGGAAACTAAAGCGAAAATCGTCAGAATAATTGTTATTGAAATTTAATAACCATTGTAGAAATCACGACCATTAATAAGTAGTAGGATATGAATCACGGGATCGGTCAATTAATGAATCACATTAGTTTGCCAACGTTTCGGAATATTTAATTCCTTCATCAGGGCTTACACTATTAAATATTCCGAAACGTTGGCAAACTAATGTGTTTCATTAATTGACCGATCCCGTGATCCATATCCTACTGAAATTTAATAATTTACAAGAATGCCTGAACGTTTTACTTATGCACAGTTGGCGTAAAGCTGTCAATTCTATTGAGATTAATAATTCCCTCAAACCGTTTCGAACCAATACCCTGTTTTCTCCAAATTGGGGAATGGCATGCCAGTGAAGTGAATCGACATTACACCGCGTATACAATTTTTCTATCTCTCGCACATGTATAATGGGCGGCATGTGGCGCTGGTAGCGATCCGTAAAAGGGCTGCCGGTTGAAATATTTGCGTACGCGGCGGGCGCGGGTTAAAGATGATGGCGGAGTCAAGTGGCTAAGCACTTTAATCTGGACGCGAGTGGCCACCGGCGGGCGCTAGTGAGAGGCCGGCGACGCGCCCCCCCCCCGCCCCCGCGCGCGCCGTCCGGGTGGAGTCAAATGGCCTCGCTTAGCGTCCCGGCACAACAGGCGGAGCGCGCACCTTCCCGCCCACAGCCGCCACCACCGCCCCCCTCGCCCTCGCCCTCGCCCTCGCCCTCGCCCTCGCCCTCGCCCTCGCCCTCGCCTCGCCCTCGCCCTCGCCCTCGCCCTCGCCCTCGCCCTCGCCCCTCGCCCTCGCCCTCGCCCTCGCCCTCGCCCTCGCCCTCGCCCTCGCCCTCGCCCTCGCCCTCGCCCTCGCCCTCGCCCTCGCCTCGCCCTCGCCCTCGCCCCGCCCTCCCCTTGGCCGCCGGCCGCCGCCGTCGCCACCACCTGCGCCGCCGCTTTAAAGCGCGGCGCCGCTCAACTCGTTTTGCTCCGCGCTGCAATCATCTCGCGCGTGCAGCGGCCGTCGCCTAGTGGTAAAGTAGTCGCCTATTAGGAAGAGATCATTTGTCATTCGCCGCACGGCCGGCTGCTGCGGATCTATTAACTCGTCGTTGATCAAATTCACTATTCATTTACTTGCGCATTAAGGAACGACGATCGGCGCGCATGCGCTCTCTACCGCTCTGCACTTAGGCTGCGCCGCTTATTTGCTCCGCGACGCGGGAAGTATCGTAAACTACGCTACAGCCGCAGTCTTTACACCGAAATTCTCGCTGGGAACGAGTTAAACGGGTTGTTTAAATATGTTTATTGTAACAGCAAATACAAAAACGAACTAACAGGGGCAATTGCGTTTGTAGTGCGTAAATTTAGTACTACATAAACATTCTACAGTGTAAATTGTGTTCGCCTATTTGAAAAGTTGTACATCAAAGCTTAGAGAAAGTGTTTCTTGCATCTTGAAGATAACTGCGAAATAAATTTCAAGATGTTTGGTGAATAATTCCCATTCAATAAAATATTTTATAACATTCAGAAACCATTTTTTCTTGAAGCTTCGTTCATCGTATCTTGAGAGGGGTGTAAAGGAGAAATGTATAATAACGGGTAAAATCTTGTCCCTTCTCAGGGGAGAATGAAAAGAAAATATACAAAAAATATTATTACTTGAGGTTAATGAAGAATAGAAATATTAAAATTATTCATATATACTGTATTATTTACAGTGTCTCTTTACAAACTTTTATATATACAACATGTTTCGTCATGTACAGATTATTCTTTGGTATTTCGACGTGATACAAAGAGCGGTTCTATTCAATCTCAGTTTCGCCCGCGTTGCCTACCCACGCGACACCGCACAGCAGCATTCACACCACTGGGGGGCCACTTTTCAAAAGAGAGATTACAAAAGAGATGTATGAATAAGTATTTAAAACGATCCTTTTATATAGTTTCCTCGCAGTGCATACGGTCCACTATGGTATTATGTATGCAGCACCCACATTGTGTGACTCCAACACTGAGCGTGATAAAGTTGCGTGAGAAAGTTGAGGTAGATCAAGAGACGAAGAGATGGAAAAGTTCACTTATTGCTTTAGGAAATATGTAACGGAAGATGCATTTAGTATGTTTGTTTATTTTTATTTATTTATTTTTGTCGATCACAAGTTCCTCATGGATAATCTGGCTTCAGCCTTTTCAGCTTGCGTTCCTCCGCAGCCATCACAGCACGACAGAACCAATAGTTATGCAATAACTCTATGTACCTTAAATGTTTTGTTTACTCGACCGCTATAAATACCCAAGTGGAAGACAACAATAAGCAGAAAGAACACATTTTACATCGCGTCATCAGCTGGGTGACATCTGCTGCTAAAATGGACTGGGCAATAACGGTATGCTAAGAATGGGGAACCGAGTACAGCAGTCATCAACAGATGGAAACAACGCCCTAGGTCAGCGCACTGCGACCATCTGGCAGAAGCCGCCATCAGGCATGCGCAGAGGCAGAAGCGAGTGTTGCAGCGACTTCCGAGCCGCCCGGAGGCGCTGGCGTCGCCGGGCGGTGGCCAAACCGTGGCGTGGCCAATTAAAGGCTTGGCGGTGGGCGAGTGCAGGATGTGCGCGCGCCCCCTGCATGCCAATGCGCATGCGCCCCTGGCCTTCGGCGGGCCCGCGCGCCTCCCGACGCCTCGGCCCATTCCATCTCTGCGCAAGCGGTTTATTCAAACAAAAGGCAGAGATCGGCACTAGACAATGAAAACCTCCACAGTATATTTAGAGAAAAAACTTCCAAATACCGAGTTTAGATTTAATCCGAAGGACTTTGATATCCCAATACTTGGTTTCTACTAAAACTCAAAAATTTGTCTGTAGATCCTTTTATGCATCCCATTAACCAGCTTTTGTTTCAACTGTAAAATTGTACGGCAAAATAAAAACTAAAATAATTACTAAGCTCCGTAAGCCAACTGTTACAGTTGAATATGTTTTCTAATTTTGTCTAGCTTGAGTTTCACTAATTCGCACTTGCCTGTTTCCGTTCGTCATTCTTACAACCTCCGCCATATAATAAGATTTAACTGGAATTTTGACAATGTTTCCTTTGTATCTTGTATGCACACTGTAATGGCTTATTTATTTACGTTTTTGGCAAATTTAATTTCAACCTTAGCTCGCCATCCTGAATAAGGTTTACCTGGGTTTCTTTAATCCCTTAATGAGTATGCCAGTATTCCTTGCTTGCAGTCCCTGGAATAAATGTGGCGTAAATTGTTGACTTATTTAAAAGACACATTATAACAAGGTTTCAATTCAAGTTGAGCAATTATTTTAAATTGTAAAAATTCCCAGAATCCTAAAGGATCCCATAACTTCTTTCAATCTTTCTTTTATTAAAAAAAAAACAACAGATTAGTATTACAATCATATGTTAATATTATTATTGTTATTAAAGTTGAAGATGAAAAGAAAGATGGGAAATATGTTTTAAAAAATGTTAATGTTTAAAATAGTTCGAAAGAATCATTTTTAAATTTTCGAACCCCAATTAGGCCTAAAAATGAACATTTTGGTACTGGACGAACGTTCTACATCTACAGAAGTAATTGCACACAACACTACAATGCACAAGAATTTTTTTAGACATATAAAATACGTACACAATGTATAAATTGTTTTTTACGAGACGCATATGAACGTATGAAGCAAATGCACATATGAACAGCCATACAGTAAAAAATATTTGACTAGAAGCGTCTTCTACAATAAATAAGTTTACATGCAAATTCTCTCCTTACATAACAAACATGGAAGTCCACGACAAAAGCTGGTATTCTT
Source organism: Teleogryllus oceanicus (assembly GCA_964035755.1). NCBI lineage: Eukaryota > Metazoa > Arthropoda > Insecta > Orthoptera > Gryllidae > Teleogryllus > Teleogryllus oceanicus. The sequence continues at coordinate 82,165,838 of CAXIVR010000012.1, forward strand.
TTTCGAAACTAGTTGCATCTATTTAAGTAAGTTTTTTCTGTAAATGTTTTACATATCACTGTGAGAAAGGAAGTCTTTAAAATACATATTTACCTATTAAAAGAAATCAGAGATACCAACATATTTTTCTTGTACTATATTTCTCCACCAATATCAATATTTATTGTTATGCGCTTTTATGTCTTGTATCAACATATATGGCCATCGCCGCAAAAATAGCTATACGAAGATATTAGACACCACCGGCCCTGAAACACACAAACCTTGTAATAAAAGGAAATGCTTATTTTTCGAGTTATACTTCCTTTTACTTATTATTTCAAGTAGATTCTAATGGATTTAATCAGAAATCAAATGTGTAGAAGTAGTTACGGTGTGATTCCTTGCCATTTTACTTGGTTTTGAGGCTGTTTCTGTAATCTCGAACTGCGTCATAAAGATGGAAAAATAAAAACACAAGCACACTCTGAAAAACATAGTACACACGTTGACCTCCATAACAATATATTTCAAGCTCTGCAACAGTTTAGACCCTGACGCTGTCTCCAAACAGGGTACGAAACTGTAGGTATGCGAGTGACAACGCAGTGGTGCACTATGGCGACGTGACGCCGTTTGCAGTGTGTTGGTGGCGGGCGTTCCGCGCGAGTGAAGTGCCGCTCCTTCCGCGAGGAAAGAGCAGGGCGCCCGCCCCGCCGCGCCCCGACACGCCCCGACACGCCCGACAGCGCACGCCCTGACACGCCCGACACGCCCCGACACGCCCGCCGCCCCGACACGCCCGCCACGCCCGCCCGCCGCCGCCCTGCCCCGCCGCCCCGCCGCCCTGCCCTGCCCTGCCCTGCCGCCCTGCCCGCCCTGCCCGCCCGCCCTGCCCTGCCCCGGCCCCTGCCCTGCCGCCCGCCCTGCCGCTGCCCCGCCCTGCCTGCCCCTGCCCCGCCCGCCCTGCCTGCCTGCCCCGCCCCGCCCTGCCCTGCCCTGCCCGCCTGCCCTGCCCTGCCCGCCCTGCCCTGCCCTGCCCTGCCTCCCTGCCCTGCCCCGCCCTGCCCCGCCCTGCCCCTCTCCTGCCCCTGCCCTGCCCCGCCCTGCCCCTGCTCCTGCTCTGCCCTGCCCCGCCCTGCCCTGCCCCGCCCTGCCCCGACACGCCCCGACACGCCCGACACGCCCCGACACGCCCCGACACGCCCCGACACGCCCCGACACGCCCGACACGCCCCGACACGCCCCGACACGCCACGCCCCGAAAGTTCCTTCAAAGAAGAGCACAAATTATCGTAAGGCGCAGGCGAATTTAAGGGATTCAGAGAAATAGTTAAAACTGTATAACCCAGCCTTAAACGTATTATATTAGGTTAAATTGTGAAAAAGGTAGCAACGAACGTTTTTTATATAAGATTAACGTGGAAACTTCACATTTAGACAATAATAAATAAAGGAAAGAGAAAAATGAACAAAATTATACACCTTCATCAACTGAACGACTTCATTAAAAGTTGAATTTCAATTGATGTCATTTAAAACCATGATATTACCTTCTTAAACAATCCCAGTGTGAATTGATTCAACTCCCAGAACTTTAGATTAATTGCAGTTACCGCAAAAACAGCGAAAAAAGCTTTAACGATAGCAAAAAAATTCACGATTTCTGCTTCAACATTTTTGAGCATGCTCGTTTTTTTTTCATGCCGAAAGAATCGTTCACTAACGGAATTGTTTAACGGACGCGATGGTAACCGACCATTTCGTTTTTGTGGTTGTGTGTGTGTCGAGTTATTGTGAATAACAACCTCCTTCCCTATTCCTGCTTTCTAATTTCTTCTCTATGCTCCTCGTGGTTAATTAACACTTAATAAAGATCACAGGGCCTAACGCACGCACAGAAAGACCGCCACTGAAAGTCCTCGGACGGGGAAATTCAGTTGTTACCCGGTAGGCCACCTGAGCGTCTTGTGGCGATTCCTATAGAATTCACGCATCAAACGTACAGTTCGGGTAAGCGACTTTTGGCTTTTTTACTGTTAGTGTGGGATCTTAAATTGATTGATTGATTGATTTTTTCGTGTTTCCGGGCACGTCAACTGCTTTGGTCATTAGTCCCGTTAGTGTAGTGCATGTTTTTCTTCTCGGAAGATGGCGATGATCTTCCCCCGCTAGATGGCGAGATCCGACGCCGACCTACCGTCGGCTAGTGGGGTTTCCCCCTAACCAGGACTGTCCCACCAGCGGGGCACCGCCCCCGCCGGGACAAGCTCTATGCTCCCGACCGGTCTCCTAGAATATGTGCAAGTGTAGTGCATGTTAGTGTTAGTGTAAGTGTAAGGGGAGAGGATAGGACAAGGAAGGGGAAGGACAGATCGCGCGCGGTCCGTGGCCCGTTTGATAGGGTACTGCTCCGGCATTCGCCTGGTTTTGGTCGGGGAAACCACGGGAAACTACCGATCAGAGCAGCCGGACGCTAGAATTCTCCTCCAGACAGCGACTGAATTCGACCTGGCTGAAAAGCTAGTGTAGAAAATCCTGCTGCCGTCAGGACTCGAACCTAGGACCTCCCGGTCAGAGGCGCTGCAGTGACATCAGTTGATGCACTGAGCTACCGCTCCCGGTAGAGGGATATTAAAGTTTCTGTAGAGAAACTGTATGAGAACCTGCACGAAAACTGTTCCGTGCATATCCTTTACAGGTGTTCGCCACGCCTCGCAGTCCTATGAAGAGCAATGCAAGACAAAGGAAGCAACGCCTTGCGCACCGTGGCTAAAAGGTGACATAAAATGAGCTTGTTGCGTCATTCATGCCAACGCTGCAAAACATGCTCATGCAAAAGCTCGGTAGAAAGAGTTGTTAAAATCGCAAAGAAAAATTTATATTTGTTTCGTAGATGAAAGGTAATATTAGAATTTTATAAAGATGTATAAAGTATTTAGTGTTGTACGTACATCATTATAATGTAGTACTGTAAATACAGTATTAGATTATAATAATAGAAATGCAATTTAAAGAATGCTCAGTGCAGTCATAGACGACGTAAGTAAACTCAAATTTAATTCTGATATTGAAGTTAGGTGTATTTTTATTATTTCTTTAATGACAGGAAAGGATATTTTCTAATAAAAGTTTAAATTTTCTGTATTATTTAATACGTAATAAATATAATTTATATTATGTTGCGTTATTACCTGTTATCATCTTGGTAGGTCTGGAGGTGAGTTCATCTGGATATATACTGTGAAATGTTGGGAAGAAACAAATGAGTTTATTATTCTGCACTGACAGGAAGGTAGATTGAGTGTATTTATTACTTCGTTCATTTTCCGTTAAACTGCAGTGGAGATTATAGATCACATTAGCTGTTGATAACTTCATTTCCAGAGCACTTCCGTTCGAATATAGAATCCATAATCATGAGCGCAAAATGTATTTATTTTTTATGTCTTAATTATAACAATCCAATGACTTGCGCTTGGATATTTTGCCAGTAAATGGGCGTACTAAATTCATATAAAAGTGACAGAATATCAGTAAATTATTCCATTTTCCCTCTAATTAAAGATGATATGACCCCTTCTTGATTTGTTGGTGACAGATAGGGTAGAGATTTGAAAAGTTAAAATGCATTGAAATTCTTCTCTGGAGTGGTCTAAAAATTCATGAAAACAATAACTAAAATAAATTGACGTGAAGGAATATTCTTGATAATATATGTAATATATAATATTTAATGTAATATATAATATATAATATATATAATATAATATATATATATATATAATATATAAATATATATAATATATATAATATATAATATATAATATTTTATGTAATATATAATATTTGAGATATTATTTTGCAAAATTGTTAAAAAATTACTACCCAAATCATCTGCATAAAGCTACAAAATTAGTTATGGTAAAATGATAGGCTAATAAAAACGATTTGTCGAAACACATCATTCACTGTAACATAACATTTTCTTTCGTATCAAATATAACTAATGTTAACACTTCGTATATATTTTGTTTTCAAAATTAAAATATTTAATAATTTGTTTTCTCTCCCAATACGATAATGGTCTGGTAAAGCAAGATTATCACAAGTCAATTTTACATGTGATATATACGTATATTTTGTGTATAAAATAACATTTTTGGCATTTTAACAATGGAATATAAGTTATAAAATTACATATCTATACTTTGATAAGGGTTTGCCTTATAATTACAACGAAAATACATTATTCTGTGTCTATTGCCATCCTAGGATGATTTTAATGCGTATCTCAAGTGCCGCAACAACCAAAACCTTCATAAAATCTTGTCCAAGATCTCCTTAAGGCGAGTTAGCGCGATTATATTGTAGATATTGGGATTAATTAGTTTCTAAAAACACATCAAAATAAACGTCATTCTTGTTTTAAATGACAGGGCAAGGATTGATTATTTCTTTGGTAAATGGTTTCTAGTAAACTGATTTTATTGAGCACACATACATTCGATGAATACTTAACAAAATAATTATTATTCTCTATAATAAAGGAAGAATTTTCTGCAATACTTCATCTTCATAAAACTCCATATTCCAATACTGGCTGAATTTGCATTATTGCAATTTTCTCCGTCTCAACTACATATTTTAAACCCGTAGACATAATTAAGAACAATTAAATTCAAATACACGTATTCTGAAATGAAAATTCGGACAGGTCTTCCTAGCAATATTCGTTGTTATTCATAATAAAATGGAAAGAGTTCGGTAAAGCCTGGCAAACAGCATACTACAGAGCACGATAAAAATTCTTACATAATACACGAAGAGAAATAATAACACAGGACTGCGACGATTTGCTGCTTTTAATGAAAATGGGTGATTATGAATCTATTTTTCATCTTGAAAAGATATATAATTTGTGTGTTTTTTTTCTATCACGTACAGTTTTGGCAAAATTTCGTGTTTTTCATATTTCAAATTGAGTTCTGCCCGACTGCTGTGGTGTGCGGATCGTGTCCGCAGCTCTGTTGTGCCTTACCTTGTCGCCTGCGAGTGCGCCAAGATAAGGAGAGGTCAAGCGATAATAAACCTGTGTCAGTAGTTCTAAGTGAACAGTTATATTTGTGCAGTGAAACGGTGTTATTAAATTCAGTTCAACAAAGACAATTTATATATAAACTCAGTGATTACAGAAGTGTACTCGGTAGGCTCGGTAGCATGAAAAGTGATCGCACAAACTACCAATACCCGGAAAGTTACGTATCTCAACAAATGTCATCAGAAGAATCAGCAAGCAGCGGCAGCCACAGCATGGATCTTGATTCATCTGATCCTGTGAACTAACACAAAATGCATGGCAAATATACGCACCAGCTCGGTCAAAAGATCGAACCCAGACGTCCTCGACCCTGATGTAAATAGAAAGGTAAGGCAAAAGACAGCGTCTTTCGATAGTAATAATAGTATTATACAGTTCCCACCAAGAATCAATTTAGTGCTCTCAATACAGAAGATGCAATAGAAAACAATGAGGAAACTTCTCCAAAACCACAGTACCTCAATTTTGTGCCAAATGTAAATAATGTTCCAGCCATGATTAAGTTTATAAAGGATAATTTAAAACCGAAGACTTCGAAATAAAATCTCTGGCAAACGACAAAATTAAAATAGCCCCCAAAAAACTCCAGATGTTTACAGGGGAATAGTAAGATATTTATCAGGCAACAATTACGTATACTATATATACCAGTTGAAACAAGAACGTGCGTATAGAGTTGTCTTGCGCATATACATCATACGGTAGATGTAAAAGATATCAAGGCTGCGCTCTTAGAAAAGAACCATAAAGTTAGAAACATAATAAATGTCCGCCATAGGTTGACGAAGTTACCTCTGCCTCTATTTTTGTAGACCTTGAGCCCAAATCTAACAACAAAGAAGTATTCAAAATTAACTGACTACTAAATTGTGTCGTTGCATTTGAACCACCACGCCTGAAACGAGAGATAGTTCAATGCAAAAATTGTCAGAGATATGAACATACCAGGTCGTATTGTGCATACCCGTTTCGGTGTGTTAAATGTGGAAAAGAACATGATCCAGAAAAGTGTCAAAAGAAAAGGAAAGTCAACTGACATGTGCGCTGTCGAAGGGAATCATCCTGCCAACTATAAGGTTGCAGTATATCAAGATATACTAAAAGGAAAGGGTACAAAACTCAAGTAAACCAGATCATTTCAACAAGAGATGCCTAAACAGTCACAAAACAACAACATTGGAAATACTTATCCACAAGAAAACAAAAGAAGTCTACAAGTAAATGAAGGAACATGGGCCGATTTTTTGCGACTAAAGCCATCAGAACGACAACAACATAATGACCAACATAACGATAGCCACTCCTTTATGAACATTATACAGCACTCCTTTGAAAGATTTGAAAACACATTAATGCAACAAAGTCAACAAATAAATTCTCTAATTAACCTCTTAACGACGCTTGTTTCCAAATTATCCAATGCCTAAATTTCTTCGCATTGCAGCTTGAACGCCAACGGCTTGGCAAATCATCGCCAAGAAATAGAAATATTTCTAACGAAAACAAAATAGATATTCTACTCATCTCTGAAACTCATTTCACAGAAAGAAGCTACTTTAAACTGAATAACTTCACATTATACGATACTAAACATCCTAGTGGCAATGCTCACGGTGGCACAGCAATATTAATAAAAAGCACCATTAAGCATCAAGAACAGGAAGCCGTACTTGACCAAGATATTCAAGCAACATCTGTACAAATTACGGACTGGAATGGACCAATCACCATCAGCGCCATCTACTGCCCTCCCAGATTTAAAATAGATAAGCAACGATTTGAAACCTATTTTAAGTCACTAGGAAATAGGTTCATGGTAGGTGGAGATTTCAAGGCCAAACATACTCAATGGGGATCCAGGCTCATCACCCCTAGAGGGAGAGAATTGCAAAAGCAGTTACTTCTCTTCAGCTAGAAACCATTTCTACAGGAGAATCCACCTACTGGCCTACTGACCAAAACAAAATTCCAGACCTGATCGATATATTCATAACAAAAGGAATCCCATCCACTAACTGTATCATTGAATCTTCCTCGAACTGTCCTCAGACCACACTCCAATAATTATCACCGTTGGTAACAAAATTATCCTTCACCCCTCTCCCGTGTCGCTAACGAACAGAAAGACAAACTGGGCCTCGTACAGAACCCAGATATCAATGAAAACAAACATCCGATTACCATTAAAAACAGCAGATAATATAGATGAAGCGACTGAATATATAACCCAAAATATTCAAGAAGCGGTTTGGGTTCTACACCGCAACTGCACTACACCCAGAGCAGCATGAAATACCCAAAATTTCTTTAAACAAAATAGCTGAGAAAGAAGACTAAGAAGAATCTGCAAGCTTCAAAATATCCTTCAGACCGTACCAATTACAACAGAGCAACTAGGCAACTAAGGTGCCTCCTAAAAGATTTCAACCGCAACAGGTTTCAGGATTTCATAACCAGCCTCACCCCAACAGGAGATACTAATTACTCTCTATTTAAAGTTACCAGGAAGCTGAAACAACCGACCAAACCAAATCCCCCAATCAGGGATGAAAATATGCGCTCAGAGAAACGCCACTGAGAAAGCATCTACATTTGCCAAATTCTTCTAATGTATTCCAGACTCATCCCTTTCAAATACAAACCAATACCAACAAATCAGGGATTACCTGAACTCCCCAAACCACATGACGCTTCCAATTCCACATTTTACTCCCAGAGAAATTGCAAAAACCATTAACGCCTTATCAAGCAAAAAAGCTCCTGGCTATGACCTAATCACAACACCTCTTCTCAAAGAACTACCACGAAAAGGCAAGACTATAATTACTGCACTATTCAACAGTATTCTAAGAACAGGGCACTACCGGAACAATGGAAAGTAGCCCAAATTCAAGTTTTCTCAAGCCTGGGAAACCTCCACATGAACCCTCTTCACCGCCCCATCAGTATACTTCCAATCCTATCCAAAGTGTTTGAGAAACTTCTTCTATCAAGACTACGTCCACACATAGCAACCAATAACCTAGTCCCTGACCATCAATTTGGCTTTAGACAACAGCATTCTACCATCGAACAAGTTAATAGAATCACCAGCTACATTGAGAATTGTTTCCAAGAAAAGAAATATTGTCAGCGCCTTTCTAGACATCGCCGCGTTTGACAAAGTCTGCACGATGGACCTATTTAAACTCAAACATTTCCTACCATATCCCTTCATCAATATCTTCAGATCTTATCTATCCCACCGCACTTTCCAAATCAAATATCAAAATGAATTATCTGAATTCCATCCAGTCAAGGCCGGAGTACCACAAGGTAGTGTTCTTGGCCTATTCTGTACCAACTCTATACGACAGATATACCAGAAACAGATAAAACAACCATAGCCACTTTTGCAGATGATACGGCCATACTAGTTCGGAGACTTGTAAGACACTTCAAGTCTAGCTTGTAAGACACTTACAAGAACATCTTACAATGATTGAAAATGGGCCAAGAAATGGAAAATAAAAATCAATGAAAACAAATCAGCCCATATAACTTTTACCCTGAGAAGAAAGAAATGTCCCACTGTCCACATCAACAATAATCCAATATTACAAATGGAAAGTGTAAAATACTTAGGGATACATCTAGACAAACGTTTAACATGGAAAAATCACATTTTAGCCAAGAAAAGCACCTACAACTTCAAGTAAGAAAATTATACTGAATCCTAGGATATCACTCAAAACTATCACTGGAAAATAAACTATTGCTTTATAAATCCATAATAATTCCAATATGGACCTACGGCATCCAAATCTGGGGCACAGCAAGCAAGAGTAATCTCTCTATCATCCAGAGATTTCAGTCCAAGACCTTAAGAATGATCGCAGCAGCGCCTTGGTTCATCACAAACGCAGCATTACACAAAGACTTAAAAATGCCCACTGTCTTGGAAAGAATAGAATCAATCAGCTCAAACTATCTCCAGCGTCTTGAAACCATCCAAATCACTTAGCCTCAACCTCCTTGACAATAGTGCTGATATCCATCGTCTAACCAGAACCTCACCCATACAACTCCCATACAGATACTCAAGAGTAACTGAAACATGATCACCACTCAAATTATCAATTCCAATAGCTGTCAACCTAAAATAATAATTATTGCTTTTGTTATAGTACGAAGAAGAAGATGAAGAGTACCGATGGGATACCTTCACTACTAATCATTGTCATACTAATTCTACAATAGACATCACATTTACTTATTATTTTGTAAAAAATAGATTGTAAATTTATCTTAAAATAAAAAAATATTTCAAATCAGCACGTGATGTGCGCTTTATATGTCGTACGTAAACGCGGGGCTTCGCTGCCTTTCGTTAACAGCTGGGTGACGATGAGTCGGCGTTGCAACCTCATTAAATATGTGTTTCGGTTTCTTCACATCGCCCACAGTTTCTGCGAAATTTACGGTTGATTCAATTTCAAATGAACGTTAACAATGTATTTCTACAATAACTTAGGTCAGCCATTAGACCAATACCACATGGTCCTGACATTCCTACCGGTAGAGGTAGCACAGTGTATCAACTGATGTCACTGCAGCGCCTCTGACAGGGAGGTCCTAGGTTCGAGTCCTGACAGCGGCAGGATTTCGACACTACTTTTAGCTAGGTCGAATTCAGTCGCTGCCTGGAGGAGAATTCTAGCGGCCGACTGCTCTGATCGGTAGTTTTCCGTCGTTTCTCCGATCAACACCAGGCGAATGCCGGAGCAGTACCCTACAAAACGGGCCACGTATTCACATATTCACACATCACATATTCCGGGATACCGGTCGGGAGCTTAGAGCTTGTCCCGGCTGGGGCGGTGTCCCGCTGGTGGGAGAGTCCTGGTTAGGGGGAAACTCCACTAACCCACGGTAGGGCGGTACCGGATCTCGTCATCCAGCGGGGGAAGATCACCGCAATCTCCCGAGAAGAAAAACATGCACTACACTCACGGTAATAATGACCAAAGCAGTTGACACGCCCGGAAACACGAACAAATCAATCAATCAATCAATCCTGACATTCCTATACCAAATCCACGACATGACCTACTATCTACATCATCTTCAGATTATTCAGACTTGTGACAGTGAAATGGACATTACTGATTTCCCCAAAGAAGAGAGAAGACCCACCCCTGTTGTATAATCAAAGCAGAACTAAATGATTTGATGAGAAATCGAGGCCTCTGAAAGGAATCGGCGCAGATTTTAGGCTCGCGGCTATAAGAAAAAAATAGTAGACTTGTGGTGTATGTTATCGTGTGTGTTAGATAGGATAAGGAAGGATAAGACAAGGAAGAGGTAGGAAAGATCGCGCACGGCCCGTGGCTCGTTTGTTCGGGAATTCGGGAATTCACGGATATACCACGGAATTGGATAAACCACGTAAAACGATCAGAGCAGCCGGCCGCTTGAATTCTCCTCCAGACAGCGGCTGAATTGCACCTAGTTGAGAAGCTATTGTCGAAAATACTGCCACCGTCGGGACTCAAACCTAGTACCTCAAACCTAAACCTCCTGGTCAGAGGGACTGCAGGGACATCAGTTGAGCCCTGATTCATCTCTCCTGGTACAAACGTTTCATTATTCACACGTCAATTGACATTCAAATAATTTGTACATGAGTAACAAAACTACTGGAATCATTTCTCCTTGAAAGTTTATTTTTGGGGTTGAGGGGGGGGTCGCTCTCGCTAGAAGTGCCTGCGGCGGAGGGCTGCGCCATCTGCCCGCGCGCGCCAGCACAGACGCGCCACTTGGCGCCACTTGGCGCGCGCTGCCCGTGCGAGGGCCAATCAACGCCAACGCGCCAGCCACCGGCCGCTCCCTCTGTTGGACTCAGCGGCAACTCCCCAGCACCACAAGCCTAGCCCAGTGGGAAAGCAACGGAGACGATATACTAAAACATGTCTGCGGTCCTTGATGGCCTATTCATCGCATTCTTCAATATCTGTTAAGTTGAGCATCCAGAAGTAACGTAGATGCATGGTCGGAAATTCGGTGGAAACTCAAGTCCCACGAATTAAAATTGCTGTATTTGTTGGCGCGTCAGACACATTTCCCCTCAAAATATTGTTTCTGGTTGTGTGTACATCTACTACATCATGGCTTATTTAGGCGTAAAGAGTTAGGGATAAGAATGTAACGTCAGTAAGTAACTTCTCCTATGATATTCGGTGTCAATTAAGTCTGTCCAAAAATTTGCAATAAATAGCTTTTATTAAATTTCACAAGACACATCCACGAGCACAACTTCCTTCATTTACTAGTATGAATGAAAATTCACTCACCAATACTAATGATAAATCTGGTGCTCCCCGCTCTCCATACTATTCAAAGAATGTAGTGCTGCTCCTTGGTTCGAAACCGAGGCGTCTACGAATCAAATGACACACACGTAGCGCGGAACTAAGCACCCTAAAACAAAAGAACATAGTTATGTGGAAGGCAATACAGTTATATACTTCGTATTGCCGTATGTAAAAATTGCAAAGTAAATAACTATCGTAACAAGATAAAAACATTTATTGTTAGAAAAGAGAAAGGAGAATTGCAGACACGTAAATTAAAAACATTTACTGACAATGGTCGCATATGATTTGCATTATGAATGGTAAATGAGTGAGAGGAAAACGGGAGGAACTCAAAAAGAGTTTGCAGAAAACCCACTTTTCCCACCACAAATTTCACAGCGGTCTTTGTGACACAGTTTTGATCTTTAGAAGCATGTACCCTTAGGGATGTGACGATATAGCCAGTCCTGGGGCCTTTGAGCCTTCTGGTAACTAAAGAAGTGCAATAGGAGACCCTGTCGAACTTTCTTCAATATGATGCACTCCCTGTTGTAGTAGCAGAATTTGAACTCTAGTAGACAGAGATGACAGGCAAGAAGTCTGAAATGATCAAGATATAACAGTCTTTATTACGTTTTGTTATCAGGGCCTAAGTTGTATACCACTTCTCTCTTGATAAGGAATCAATTAAATATTGTAATGGATAGGTAATTACAAATCTGTAGGATTAACAATGGTAATTATGCAATAATAGAGTAAGAGGTAATTACGATGCTAATATGATGGAGCTCTAATGAAATGAGAGGATGAGGACATGGAAGAATCCGCCAGAAAACCTGCGGCTGACCGCTTTGTCCCCACAAATTCCAGACGGATCGAACGGTGACGAAAAAATCACTAGCACGAAAAAATCGAAATCAGATTCGGGTCCCACCCTTGCGACGAATCTCGCCCCCATTAGAGAATGATTCTCCGTTTTCTCCAGGATTCTCCAAATTTTCGCCTTATTCTCATCTCCTTTAGGTGCTCAAAAACGTTCCGTCAGTCTGACATATGGATATGCCCAAATGGTTCTTAACCGTAAAACACTCGCGGAATATTGTCAAACATCAGTAGTCACGGGGAACTGTGAGTGCACACTCCGCAAAAAGCGGATGAAGAGAACGGAAACTTATGCTCGGTATAAAAGAAAATTGCGAAGAAAAGGTACGCGAATATTATAAGTAATTTAATGAAAAAATATCAACCAAAAATAATATTTTAAGCTATAAAAATTAAGAAATTTTCGTATCCTTTGAAATACACGTATTACTTATCATATTCGTGAATTTCTGAACAAAATATTCATACTCAGATTGTACAAATAAAAAAACTACAAAAAGTCGAACACTGCAATAATAAGTTTTCACTTTTTCCATTTTTGTTCATTTATTGAAAGTAAATGCAACAATGGAAGCCAGTGCGGAACGCCGCACTGAGAGTCAGAACTACTGATTACTGCCAAACATCAATACTGAAACAAAGGCATGATTTAAAACTACTGTTTGTAGGAAGGTACTGAAAGCAAGTGAATCCTGAGGTGAAAAAGTTTAAAAAGTAAGAGAAAAATAAACTGGTGCGGACTTAAGAGTCCGCGCGCGAGCATTGCAGGGTTAAGAACGTCTTCCGATTGGCCTGGGAGGGAACGCTTCGCCATTTCGGACATTGCCTTCCGGCATGTCATTGCCATGACGTCACTCTTGCATGCGCAGGTCAAGTCCTCCTTCACTTTGCCCTGAGTGTGTGAATGTGTGTTGGGGGGGGGGGTAGTGCCACAAAATCGAGGCCTCACTCGGGATCTCTTGGGCTGAAGTAATCGGGAGGGAGGGAGGGAGGGAGCCTCTAACTGTTTCCTCCCTGCGCACATGGCACCGTCGACCTGGACACGGGGTAAAAAGGGAGTTGCCACTTGCCCGCCAGAGTTTTTGTACATGGGACCAAAATCCCAAAATCTCCCGAGTAAATGATGCGGGTGCATGGGTAATTAGTTTAAACAGCATAAACCCGTAATTCGCACAAATGTTTCGGATCTAACGAAAAATCAATATTCGTTTAACCATTTTCCAGGCAAAACCAGGGTTTCTTGTGAAAACGTGTTTATACTTTTACAGTTGTAATGAAACCTGGTCAGACCTCCACCTCAATTAAGCAGTTACCTTATTTAACGGATATTTTCTCTGGGAACCAATTAATTTCCCCATGACATTAGTGAAAGTATTCCCTTATTTAAGCGCAAATTTCGCAGACTGACCTACATTAATCAGTCTATTTTTAGCTGTGGTAGATTAAGAAGAGGGGACGCAGTGAAAATTACTTTTGATTCAAATCCTTTCTGCGACGGAATGCATTGTCAGATTACTTAGAACCTCTACTACACACAATTACTTAACTTGGAAGGATAATTTTTTTGTAGATAACATATGCCGTTAGTAAATTACACTTCATAAAATAACGCGTTGCTAATTCCACTACATTCTCAAGGTATATGTATGCCATTCATTTCTTCTATTCTGCCAGTAACAAATGGTTGTAAGTACATAATTAAAAACGTTTCAAAAAAAACATACATACATTGTAAAGAAAACGAACTTTGCGTTGTAGTAATTAGAACATTTAGACCTGATCTACACTTCCTGTAACCTGAACACCTTTATTAAGTGACCACCTCCATAAACCAACAATTTTCACCGGAACCATAAGAGGTCGGCTAAAACAGGTTTCATTGTACGCATTAACCTGGACCTCCGAACACCTCAGGAAAGGTAGGCGCCAAGATAGACTTTCCCGCCAAACACCGCTGCTTGCCGCTTGCCTTCATGGATCATGTTATCAAATCGGAAGTTTACCAAGTGCAATCAAGAGTGCCAACAGTATTATTGCAGACTTCTGTGGCCGGTGTTCAATCAGAAACTTAAGTGTGCGTATCATCCCGGAGAGGGAGGATTAATTCCGAACATTTGGGTGATACATTGAGAGCTATTGGCATTAGTTTGTTCCCAAGAATAAAATAAGTTCCTTAGAAAGACCCTCAAGGCACCATGGTTTATTTCAAATTCCCAAATTCATCATGAGTCAAATATTCTGACACTAACGAACACATAAGTAAAATAGCTGGCCATTTCTATCAAAATCCATACCCTTTACCCTATTTCACAATGTTTAATCTGAGGCGTTGTATTTCGTGGCCCCGTATTACAAGGTTTCCCAAGGATAGGTTTAGACCACCGTAGCTTCTGTTTTCCTAACGCTACCTTAGCTTCCATCACTACACTCAAGACCAAAACTTGTAGTCTGAACAAATCTTCCAACCATTAATCATGTTCACAACTAAGAATAAATAATCTTTCCCTCCGGATGATCATATCCAAAACGTTAAAATGTAAAATGTACAGTTTTCAAACCCCTCAAGAGACCTTCTCGAACGAGAAGAAATAAATTATAAAAATAAATAATACATTTCTGTTATCTTTTACTAATTAACCTTCCATCTCTCTAACAGTGAAATTTGCAACGAACATACAGCTTAAGATGGAGTTGCTGATATTTCCATGGATATTAATTTTCCAACCTCTTGAACATCCGACAAAAGTGTTACTATTAGTGTTTTGCAAATATTTAAAAAGTGTTTTGGTGTCTATATAGATCTTCGTCCATCTACAAGACCTGCAGACGATGAAGGTAGAATCTATCAATTTTCTGAACCCATTTAATGAAATTTAAAACTTGATGTTTGGTTCCTGGGATGGAGAGAAAATTATTCTTCCTCATGAAAATTAAGCATTTTCCCCCCACAGCGTAGAACACAATTGACCATATCGTTGGGCAAGCCTTCACTAGATTTCTCAAATGAGTTTTCTGAAGCTCATCACTGTAGCGTTTGACAACAACTGGTATATCCGAATACGGGGGTGAAACGTGCCCCTAAACCAAATCAATAATTGTTATGCTCATACAAAAGAGAATAAAAAATCGCCTTGAAGGGAAATCTGTTGCAGAGATACAAGAAACGTGTTTTCCATGTTTTATTTTTTTTCAGCTTCCATTGCATGTATCAGAAAAATTGGGGAGACGGGTGAAAATAGTTGAATTTTAAGGTATTGTTGGCAACCAATTCTAGCACCAAATTGAAATAGAAAAGAAAGAAAGAAATTTTAGAAATGGATTTTTGTCATGATAAACTTGGAGTATTGTCTCAGTTCCCCCTAAGAATGTCTCATAACATTCTATAATATTTTTTCATATTTTTAAACAATGTGGACGATAGTGAACAAAATTAAAACCAATTTTATAAGTTCAAACATTTGAAATATGCGCCAAAATGTGATTGGGAAAACGCTTTTACCAATAATTAAACACAGATTCAATCAAGACATATGAACTCCAAATGATTTATGAACCAAACTCAATCGGACTGTCCATAATGGAAAGAGATGGGTGGGATCTCGCATATGGGACTTCAGACAATGAGCTTCAAACACCAGTTTGCGTCATAATATTAGCATTAATTTTAAATGCCAAAATTATCACAGTTGCAAATTATTAAAACTGAAACAGATAAGCACTTTTTTTTTCAAATATTGCATCTCTTTTTTTCAATTACACCGTCTTCCTGTTATTTTTGGTTGGTCCCCCTTGAAAATTTTCATTTCACGCCACTTTCAAAATGTTTATCAACATTTCTTTCTCTCCATGTAACATTGCAGCCAATGTCCGTTCTCAGTTTTCAACCAAAGTGCGTCACGCTCTTCAATTGTGATGTGGTCACGTGATTCGTGACGCAAACTAGCGCTACACAAAACGAGTAAAAATCGGTGCATCAGAGGAGCCCACCCATCTCCTTCCACCATAGGAATATTGGTGAAACGATTTTATTGTGAAGTGGAAACGGAAGTCGCAGCCTGGGATGCTGCTCCTACACAGCTGCGGTCATTTATTATTTGGCACACGCTCGTTACTTGGCGAAAATTGTTAAACCGTCAGAATGTTTGAATGTACTGTTTATACATAAAAGTACGCGTGACCCCAGCTATTGACGATGACAGTGACGATGATTAATTGTCTACGATTGTCTAATTGTCAATAATTAATAAATCTACAATTGAGTATTTTGAGTTATATTATACGCAAATTATTAATATACCTAAAACCGAGTAATATGATTTATATTAGTAGCAACACATAAATCTAAAAATAAAAGGGGTTTGATGATTTTATTTCTACTATTTCACTCATGTCTGTAGATGTAAGTAACCAATGCTAAGCAAAATATATCCAAATTAAACCAATCCCAGATGTCTATCGCCATGTGATTTTCTCTTTGCTTACCTTTTGCACTCCGCTGTAATAACTTTGTTTACCTTTTTGAGACATAGCAATTGTTATAGGTCCATAATAGTATTGTGCTCTCAACCGCCGAGCGGGACGGACGTACCTTGGCTCCGAATCGCTTGCGCCGTTATCAGTGCCAAAGTCCAAATTTTACAGTGCCGGTGCGATCGATAAATTCTTTTGCATAGGCGTAGTTTCACGACGTTTTGCCGCATTGCGGCAAACTACAATTCGAACAATTGTATATCAACACTGGTGCAACGCCATATGGACAAGTGCATTTAACTACAATTGTGGCAATACAGTGTTGAAACCAGTAAGTGCAAAAGTGAATGACAATTAATAGTGCTATAAAGTATCAAAAATGTTATCAGAAGATGTCCCCTAGGGGACATATCAGCAGATCCATGGAACTACTGAACAATGAAGGATCTAGTGACACCTACACGACACTAATAAATTCACAATTCACACACGAAAATCAAATGGAAAATCTACAACAGCAATACCAACATCTCTTACATCAAAATCACCTTCTACAAGAACATCTTCAAAAATTAGAGCAACAAAACCAATTACTACAACAACAGCTTCAACAACCACGGTTCGACCTAACAAGCAGCACGGAGGCAGCAGGACAACATGCTCTCAAACACATCCGGAACTTGCCAGCCCCTGAAACCATCAGCCCACAGAAGATAGATCAGCAGAAAGCACCAGTGACCATCATCAAACAAGTTCACATCAACAAATGACAAAAAGAGGACCTACAAAAGTAAGTGATTATAGGACGCAAAGCGCAGAATGCTAAACAATAGTGTAATAAAGACTATAATTTACTAAATAGATATTCAATTTTAGAAACAGTAGAAGAATCAGATGAAAATGTAAACAATATAGAAGTACAACAGAAAACATAAAATACCTCCCATATGCATTAGAAACGCAGGAAACGTAACACTCTTATCTAAAGACCTAACGCAATTAATAGAAATGGGTTTTCTTAAAACAACAGGATTCGGTAAAATATTACTGAAAAATGTTACAGACTACCGAAAAGTCAGAAAATATTGTGAAGAGAAAGTGTCCCTTATTATACATACTGTGTACAATCAGAAAAAACTTATCAGTAGTAATAAAAACGTTCCATAATATTCACAGAGGAAGAGATTTATAATGAATTAGAAAGTCTAAATTATCCTATAAAAAGTAACTAGATTGACTAACAGAAAACAATTACCCTTTAGAGTAGTTGTACTAGAATTAACTAACTCAATTGAAGGTAGAGAAATATTTAAATTGGACAAACTACTGCACTGTATTGTAAAAGTAGAATTAGAGGAAACCACAAGGCCCACCTCAATGTAAAAATGTTTTATTTATGCACATAAAAATTATTGCACAATGACCCCAAAATGTGGATATTGTAGTGGAACAACATTGGACTAAAGACTGTGAATTATTGTCAGACAACAAACCCTCCACCCCAATTTGTACTCTATGAAAGAAAATCATATGACTTCTAGACAATGTAAATATTTCCAAAAGTAAGAGAATTCAAGAATCAAACCAACACAATAACTCTTACCAAACCTCACAAACACAAAACATATATGGAAATGAATTCACACACAAATAAACTCACAACAAACAAATATAAATCACAACCCATTATATAGACAAATGGCATTTAACAACAAACAAAACATACCAAACCCACATATGACAAACAGTTACACACAACAACATACAGTCAAACATTACAACATTATAATGCAGATGTTACCAACAATAATCAATCAAACAATCTCAACAATAATTCCACAAATACAAAACATGATATCAAACCAAATATCAAATATAATAAGAAATGGATAAAAGCTCAACTTAAAATCAATAACATTCTTAAACTGGAATGCTAATGGATTACTAAAAAAGAAACACACTCATCTACTTCCTAAAAATCACGCAATAACGATTGCATGCATAACAGAGACACACCTTGTACCCGGACAAACACTTAAAATACCTGGATATATCTGCCATAGAGAAGATAGAATATGCCAACACGCAGCAGGAGGAGTAGCTATCCTAATCAAAAAGAAACTGGAGCACTCATTAATTTCTATTGCTAAATCGAATGATCTTGAACTGATTGCAGTAAAATAACATTAAAAATTTATTCTTAAATATCATAACAGCATATAAACCACCTAAAAATCAAATTAATATAAATGATTTAAAACAAATATTACACAGTACAGAACCTACCATTATAATGGGAGACCTGAATAGAAAACATATCAATTGGGGCTGCAAAGTGAATACTCCTAACGGGAGGAAATTACAGAAAGCATCAACAACTTTAAACTTTCAAATCTTAGCACCAACAAATCCTACTCACTACCCAAAACCGTAATGCTCAACCAGATATCCTTGACATTGCCATCATTAAAATTTAACACATACCCTCTATGCTCACTCATTGCCTGAATTGGACTCTGACCACTGTCCTGTAATAATCACTTCAGACATGAACTATATTAAAACAGAATTGCCTTATAGTATAGACACAAAAACATAGATTGGATAAAATTCAAACAAATATAGATAACACTCTTCCACAAACGGTTCATGAAAAATAAGAAGAAATTGATTCTGCCATAGACTCTATCACTAAATTATACAAAAGCTGCAAAAGAAGCAAATACCAACTCTAATCATAAACCAAAATTATCACAGCAAACTATACCTACTTATATTGAAAATTAATTCAAAAGAAACATAAATTCGACGCCAATGGCAACAATCGAGAAGCTCAGAATTAAAGAAAATTCTAAATAAACTAACAACCAAGTAAAAACAGCATTAGACGAACAAGAATCCAACAATATAAAAATTACATTAAAAGATAAATCCTAAAGACAGCAACTTATGGCAGGCTACAAACAAATATTAAAAGAACCAACAGTCATACCAGAACTAAAGAAATTAGATAAAACAGCTGCAAATCAAAGAAAAATGTGAAATATTGCTGAACACTTTCAAGAAACTTTTGCCCTAAACACAAATTCAAATAATATCACTACAAATCAAATCAATAATTGTGAACTAACAACAGTTCCACATCCAGTAAAATATATATCACCAAATGAAACCTATCAAACAATTAAAACCTAAATAGGAAAAATCAGCTGGAATAGACCAAATACCAACTATTCTATTACAAAAACTAAATAGGAAAGCAATTAGCTACTTAACTGCAATATTCAACTCAATGTTAAGAATTGATACTATCCACGAAATGGAAACACTCCATAGTAATACCAATACCAAAACCAGGTAAAACCCAACATTCACAGAAAACTATAGACCCATAAGTCTGATCCCCATCATAGCCAAAGTAATGGAGAAACTAATACTAAAACGACTCTAAAATACATAAATGAAATATCATACATACCACTTTTCCAATTTGGTTTCAAAGAAAACACTCCACAACACACCAACTTTTAAGAATAACAGAACTAATATATAAAAATTTTGAAGAAAAACAGCACTCTCTAGCAGTATTCTTGGACGTAAGCCAAGCATTTGACAGAGTTTGGCATGAAGGATTGATATTTAAATTACAGGAATCAGGCCTACCTCTTTACCTAGTGAAAATAATACAAGCTTCTTAAAAGAAAGAGTCTTTCAGTAAGAATAAACACAACCTACTCCACACAAAAGGAATCACAGCAGGTGTACCACAAGGTAGCCAGTTATCAGCAACTTTGTTCAACATATTTACAGAGATTTCCCAACAACCCAAAACACTACAATAGCGTTATTTGCTGACGATAGTGCAATACTAACCTCTAACAAATGTTTAAATACAGCTACAGAAAATCTACAAGAAGAACTAAACAAAGTATCACTATGGGCAGACAAATGGAAGATAAAATTAAACCCCAACAAATGTGTAGCAAAAATATTCACACTATGCCCAATAAACACTACTCCCAAACCTCTAAAGCTATTTAATAAAACACTTGACTGGTTACAAAAACAAACCAATTAAATATCTTGGAGTATTAATGGATACAAGACTAACATGGACTAATCATATAAATGAAAACTTACACAAGCAAACAGAAGACTACATAAATTGTATCCATTAATCAACAGAAAATCCGCCTCAAAACAGAATGTACTCTAGTGCTTTATAAAGCAATAGTTCTTCCCCTTATAATGATATGCCCAATATGGTACAACACCTCTGCTACTAACATAAAGAAAATACAAACCTTCCAAAATAAAATCCTACGGATAGCAGTAAATGCTCCCTGGTTTATTAGAAACACTCAACTACATTCAGAATTAAAAATAGAAACTATCCATCAAGTAATGCTTAAACGTTCACATTCCTTCTTCACAAATCTACATAAAATACCTACAAGTGACCATTACAACCTTGGGTCATCAGCAACAACATCCGAATCAGAAATAGATTTCCATATGACAAATATCTAATCCAATTTGTGACCCCCATAAATCCTATGAATTAAAATAAACAATACAAGAAATAAAATTCGACTTTACTTAGAACAACATACAATAATGAGGAACCTGTTGGCTTCCTTATTTCTATTTATAAAAGAATGAATGTATTTTATGAATGCTACCTTTGTGTTAGTGCTGAATGAAGTTAATTTATGTGTTATTTATTTATTTTGTAAGTGTTTTGATTTGAAATTTAAATGTAAACAATCCCTGTAAAGCAGTTATGCTGGTCTGTGGAAATAAATAAAAAAATAGGTCCATAATAGCTTGTGAGCATCAATACAATATTAAGATGTGTCGTTTTGGTAATGTTTAAAACTATTGAAATAATATATTATTAAAGATGAAAAAAGGCTGAAAAAGCAAAAGAAACAGAAAAAACGTGTGGAAGAAATTTCAAGAATTTTGTGAAGAAAGAAAATACAAATGGACAACACAAACTACAAATGAAGAAATTACACATATTTTAGGCATTTAATATGCGAATATTAGATGATGAAGAGTACAAAAAATTTGCTGTCAAAACCACACAACCAAAATTATCCAGAAACATACTTTAATGAGTACACACTGTGTTCAATCCATTCAAAAATGATGAATCCCACTGCCAATTAAGCTCGTACATCTTCCATTTCAAATACTTCCACGGAATACCAAGACATGCAAAACTCAACTTCCTACAACTTGTGTTTTTTATAAATGTTCTTGTAAGTAGCTTTGTTAGTTGTTCTTTGAAAGTTTTATTACCATAAAATCGAAACATATTCGAAATTTTTTTTCTGTTATTCATATTTTTCTTGATTACAAGTAATTCCAGGCAGTGCTAACTCGGAGCTGAAACAAAGTTCCACGTATTCCGACAGCAATTTTGAATAATATTTCTCTTTTTGTAATTCCTGTGATTTTAATTCGAATCATGTAATGTCTTAATTCGTGAAATAAACACACTAAATATCACTCGAAGTGCTGTACTAGCCGGTAAATTCACTTCTCGCTATGCGAGTCATGAACTTACCGGCTAGCACAGCACTTCTCATGATATTACTTATGATAATATAAATACTTTCTACATAAAGACAAACATTTGTCGGCAAAAAATTGTAAATCAAGAATTTGTCTGTGGGACTTTTCAATCATTTAAGAATAAATTATTTAAACATTGATGGAAAAATCTAATAACATTTGGGCGCGAATTTCAAACTTTTGAACTGATAAAATTGGTTTTAATTTTCTTTCACTAACGTCCACACTGTTTAAAAATTTGAAAAAAATATATGTTATAGAATGTTATAATACACATTCTAGGGGAAACAAATTAGACAGTACTCTAACGTTATCACTTCGAAAATTCATTTCAAAAATGTTTTTTTGTATTTGAATTTCCCGTCAGAATTGGTTGCCAAAAATACCTTAAAATTCAACTATTTTCCCCGTCTCTCCAATTTGTTCAGCCTAATACATGTAATAGAAGCTGAAAAAATAAAACACGTTTCCCGTTGTATCCCTGCAACATATTGCCTTAGGAAGGTGGTTTTTGTGAATCTACGACATTTTTTATTCTCTTTGCTATGAGCATCGCGATTCTAGATTTGGTTTGGGGGCTTTTTCACCACCTTATTCGGCTATACACTTTATATGATTTTTACGTGAACAGTAATGGAGATGGGAACTGGTTGTGCAGTTTTTAATATTTTACGTAATTCCGGTTTATGTATGACTAGTTTGATTCTATCAATGGAAAAAAAATTATTTAATCATCTTAAGGCAGTTTTTATATTCTTGAATGCTTAACTGTCAATCTTTTAAAGTGAATCTCATCTAATTAAGATGTGCCAAGCAACTCTACTTGTGGCAAAGATCTTGCGGTAGGTTGGCTCACTACTTCTGTGAGAATGTAAGTAAAACTGCAATGGCAAAATGAATTATTTTCCAATGTCGTGTTTACAAAATCGTTGCAAACAATTTATTATCGTTTGGTCTTGCACAACAGCGTCATAATGGACGCTGCAACACTCTTAATAGTTTCAAAATTAAGTAGTTATATCGGTCTTAATTTTTGGGGATTGTAAATAAATAAATAAAAATCCAATGAAATTAAAAATTGGTCGTTTTTAGGCAGTGGATTTATTTAAAAAGATAAGTTTTAATTCCCCATTGATTTTCACATAACAAATTTAGTACTGTCGACCAAGAATTTTGAGAAAATAGGAAAATTTTAACTGTGATCACTACTGATTCTTTTATCCTAGGTATGAATAAAAATATCAGAAAAATATTTTTATTTTTTGGAGATCGTTGGCAGTC
Organism: Teleogryllus oceanicus; assembly: GCA_964035755.1. Classification (NCBI taxonomy): domain Eukaryota; kingdom Metazoa; phylum Arthropoda; class Insecta; order Orthoptera; family Gryllidae; genus Teleogryllus; species Teleogryllus oceanicus. The sequence continues at coordinate 82,189,469 of CAXIVR010000012.1, forward strand.
AGAAGATGTGTCTGGTTGACACTGTGACAACCAACCCCAATTGAAAAGTGCCAATCAGCCCCTAACGGGAATTTTTATTAAAGATGACCTGGGAGGTTACAAGGGAACTCAAAACTAGAAAAACTAATAAATGGTTGTAAAACTAATAACTGATGGTTGAAGGTTTCAGTTGAAAAATATGGAGAATCAAAATCTGCCTAAATCAAATAACTTCATAATAATACCAATTAACTTCGAAAATATTACTCTCCTAGCTCTTAAGACATTTGAGATCACGGTTCTACCATCGTTGCATTGATAAAACTGACACTTCTATGAGAAATGGGTTAGGTTGTGAAGGTCACATGATCCAAAGCTAGGGCTGCGGGTGCTACTTGGCTTATGTTCCCACCCAGCCCCGGTATTCTCCATATCCTGGTGAAACTCATTGTCCTAAACCTGATGGTCTATCTTAAAAGATAGTAATGCATATTCGCATCTAATAATGCACGAAATTAAAGTAAAATAATACAGGCGTAGAATTCAATGGCTGGCTCGGTGGCCGAGATCGCTAAGGCAGTAGTGTCTTAGTGATCTCGGACCGAAGGTCGCGGGTTCGAGTCCCGCCTCGGGCATGGTTGTAATTGTGTTCGTCCTTTCACCCTTATCATCAATCACCATATCGTTTCATCCACATTGTTACCATACCGTTAACAGCAATAGTGGTCGCTAATGACCTTAGATGTTGAAGCGACCTTAAATAAACCAATAAAAAAAAGAATTCAATGTTTTACGGCAAAATCACATCGTTTTCTCAATTATCGAATTCTCATACAAACACATATTTTACGAACAACGTTTACGAGAACATGTGCGTCTTGTTTCCGAGCGACAGATTCTAATAATGTTCACAATTTCACGATGAACGGTTAAGTAACGTGTCGACTTTGCTACGGAGGTAGAGTTATTCTTTTGCACCGTTTGTGAAGCGCGATTCAGAAGTGCTTCTCTTACTGCGTTTATTCATCTCGTGGTCACGAGGTTTGCCAACGAGTGCGATCATAATGCAAACGTAAGTTTAATGTCAAGACATCCCAGCGATTCTGTGTTGAAGCACGGCAATGACATCGCAAATTTCATTTCGTGCTAGCATGCCAGAAGTAAAGTACACACTAAATTGCAGGTGCATCAGGAAGTGAAGAGTCCTGAGTAGGTGGAAAACGTTACTTCGCGGTAAATGTAAACACTTGAAAGATGAATTCAGTCGTCATACTAACGGAATATATGCTGTAATATTATATTCCTCGTGCTTATACCTGCTACGTTGCAAACTTCCAAATTTTGTGACCCATATTTTTATTGTTGAGAGAATTACAGTTAATATTTCAAATAATTGAATTTTGGAGTAATCAATTTGCAATTTATTAAGCGATGTAATTACAAATACAAGGACACGAATAATAATTCAAACTTAATGTTTTATTATTTTTAGAATGTTTTTTTTTTTTTAAAATAAACCTGAAATGGTTTTAAAATGACTTCAAAAGTTACTCTTTGCTTTCAACTCATCTACTAAAATTTAGATTTTTTTGAGGTGGTATAATTCAATCTTTTCAGTGTGGATTTTGTGAAGTTTTGTCGGCCTAATATAAATTTTTAATACTACAATTCCAGCACAATATTGTATTACTTTCTTTTTTTCAATATGTTTCAAATTTTGTAATCACCGTTCTCAACACAAAACTATCAATTAGCAGAAAGTGAGCATTTCGTCGCAACTCAGCGTACCTCATTTACATTTTCGCACAAAATTAATTTCATCGTAACTATATCTACTTCAACATGCACTTTTTATCTTATATTAAACAGCATTATAACGAAAGTAAGAAATTACGAACATCAACACTGAAAGAAACTCTCCGAGCCTAACGAAACCTGAATATGAGATTTTCTTGTTTAAAATCTTCTTTACTTAAAAAATGTTTATTTGATTGGAATTTCTCGTGTTGATTGGGATTTGTTGATTTAATTTGTCGTGTTGATTTGTGTGGGAATTTCTCGTCTCTCTCTCTTATTGGTATCCCTCTTCCAATTTCATAAAATATTTCTACAGCCTCTGACTACGTCAAGGAACGACCAGTATGGGGCAGTGGGAGTGAGTAGCAAGTGCTCATTCGACGCTCTGTCACGAGGAGCAGACGGGCGTTCCAAGAGAGTGACAGGCTGAATTTCAGCGGAGGGGGGGTGGGGGTAACGAGGCCGCCACCTTGAGCAGTAACGAGCAGCGAGCAAAGGAAATTAACATTCACTCGTCGAAAGCTCTGCAAAGGCTGGCTACGCTCGAGGCATTGCCGCGATATGTGGTGTCGACTGTCTGAGAATAGAGTAGCTTCTTATCGGCGTTATGAAACCCGTCCGAAACAAGATTCATTAAATTTATGATAGAATCTACAGACTCGAGGTTAAAGCGAAAATTAAGCGTAATGAACGCCATATATTTCAGTTGAAGAGAAAGAAAATGAGGAGGAATTAGAAGCGTGGCAGGATGAGATGTACATATCGTGTTTCTCTAACAATCTCCCACAGCCTGACGGATTTAAGACGTACTTGAACAAACGACGGACGTTCATGCGAGGGCAAGACATCATCATCCGGAAAAATAGCATTGGGAAAAACGTGATGAGAGCTTTATGCAGTTAATGTGAGTTACATTAGAATTCTGAAACATTTCATGCTTGCTTATATTAAAGAATTTGTTTTAGTTCAGTGTTCATTTTCCACCATCCAATTTCATACTCAAATATTTAAAAAAAATGATTCACGTAAGTTGAAAAACTTAAACTATGTAAATAAAATTGATGTGTCTGTTTTCAAAATAATTTATTTTTTTCTAATCTCATGTAGCTATTTAGGTGACTAAACAGTTCAATTGTTTTTACAATGTTTGTATTCGGGGGTAATTCCTGAAACGGCTTAATAGATTTCGATGCAGTTTTCATTCAATGGAAGAGATCATTCCCGGGTGTGTAGGCTAGACTTTCTTCAAATTGTTATTTCCTATTTTAAACAGAAGAACGTGAGGAAGAGGGCGTTTCTGGAACCCCAGAACCCACAAGACTCAAGCGCGCAATCGCCAAAATTCCAGAATCGCTCGCCACACAGTAGCGTGTCAATACAGTGGACCATTTAGTGGTCCATTTTAGTGCTCAATCATGCTCCTAGGTACCAGTATGGGCAATGTAATGCATTACGCCTCCCTCTTTCTCCCTTGTAAATGAAAATGAGTTTAGTCTAGCGGTATTATTGCAAGCATTTACAACGAATCGCCTAGATTCTCAAAGTAATACATTCGTTTCTAGTATGCAATCTAATATAACAGAACACTTCTTAATATGGTGCAATTGCATTAGCAGACACATAATGTTTACATTTGTTTGCGCATCCGTGCTCATCGCGAGTGCGCTTCTGTCCAGAGATACACATTTCAAACGCGATTCTACAATAATTATGTGGAGACGGTGAATTCACATGAATGGGTGCACCTGGTCGGCGCTCTCCCGTGCGATCATTTTTGTTATTAGGAAGCTGATTGTTTAAGCAAACAACGCTCGCGCTCGTTTGCTTTGCCGTCTCTTCTTTCTTCGCCGCTCCACGCGCTGCTTCCCAGAGTCGATTGTTTGTGTTGTTCTGGATACACAAGTGCCGTAGGTGCAGTGGGGCGTAATGGCGAGGGAATTATTAGCGATGCCGCTCTCGGGCAAAGAATATATGCGAGCGAATCGGGCATTGGCCACGCACGGGCAATGCACTGCGCAAGTCAATGGGGAGAGCTCTGTAAACTCTATTGCTGACATTTTCATTCTACGGACAGTTGTGACATCACCAATTTTTAAGGTGGATGACACTTAAATTTTTCACGATCACGTACACGTATATTACGTGTTAGGTGTGACTTTGAAATTAGAAGATTAATGTAAAATCGTTAAAATTATTTTAACAAGAAAGCGTCTGAGGTTCGTCAGTGTCTTCCATCACCATTTTTCCCTTATAGACAACAGATCTATGGTTAGAAAACTAGTCTACCTTTACATACTTATCCTTCTCATTGGGGTTACTAATGAAAATGTCGTCGATATGCGAGTAAAAATAAGTCTTTTTTTAAGGGTTTTAGTTGTTTACATCGTCTATACATACATACATAGCATAGAGAAAGTTATATGATGCTGCAGAGAAAAACGGATATTTCCCGCAGACAAATTCGTATTGTTCACCCCTAGTACCGAAAAAGAGGATAATTCTTGTTCTTATATGTAGTATATTACTTCTTCTAATACGATGTGCAGTCAGAATCCGCGTTTTGTGGGTCCTTGAAACCGAAAAAATAATTTACGACGAAGCATCTGTCCTGTCTGTGAACAAAGCTCTAAAGCACTAAGCAGGCTTTTAACAACATTTTCGGGGTACTTTAAGTAAAACATCAAGGACTTTTTCCAAAATTTTCACACAAGTTGTTCAAAATTTTTTATTAAAATTTCCCTTCGAATAAAGTAAAGACCACATAAAAACGGTGTAGGTCTCTGTTTCATTAAAATACATAAATGTTCGAAAACTTCAAAGGTTCAAAATGTTTTCGGCGTCTTCCTACAATTACAACATTGAATATAGATATTTTTATGCATTCTTTTGATTTGTCAAACATGACAAAAAATGTAATTTTTTAAAAAATTCTCTGTCTAATCATTACTTCCATTACGGTCATTTTCTATACATTATTTCATTTGTGAACACAGGTACTTCAAATGATTTCTGATTGTCACGAAAACTCAAAACTTTTCTGTGAAAATGAGCACAAAGTTACACTTTTCACGGACGGTCAAACAATATTTTCTCAAAAACTGCTCGAATTTTTTAATTAAAAATTTGCATAAAGGAATATATTTTTTATTCTTCTGTAATAATTCTGAAGACATATTTCAATTCTATTACTAGGAGACCACAATACTGAGAACAAGTGAAGAATGTCTTTTAAGCCGCGAGAGGTAGCTGCCGGACGAGGGTGGGGCAAGAGTGAAAAGCTAGCCTACGCCAAAGAGATTAGAAACCCTATGTAGAGTCGTAGGCTTCCGCGGCCGGAGTCATTGAATTTCGGCCACAACAAGATGGCCGAAACGTCAGCTCCACCGACCATGACGCGGCTAATCCCGGCCAGCGAGGAATTTTTAGAAAACCAATTATTGCCAAACGTCTGTGCCATTGCGTAATACCACTAGATTCCATTTTTTGATTTGAGAAATAGCTTAGGACCCGAAGTCACGTAACAGTGTACAGGAAAAATACATGTCTGAATATATTTGTTTCCTAAAAAAAAAAATTTACGAGTAGCCTGTGTTGTTTCTTCAAGAAATTATTATTAATATTTTTATCCTAAAAAGGAAAACAATCATAATTTAATGATGTGTAACTTTGTGTACGCCAAATTCGAGGAAGAATATTTATTATAATAGAGATTGAAAATGTAAGAATTGTCGTCGAAACAATCTCCTTGGGAGGTTTACTCGGCCAAAGTGGGTGCACATTGAGCAAGATATCGACAACTTAATAGACCCATTGCAGAGTCACTTGAGTTTTATACCAACTTTCGCTGAAGTATAATGAGTGAATTTCGAAAATTGATTGTTCCCGGCATAAAAATGAGTCCGTGTGAGTGCGGAAGACTAGTAGAAGAATTTGAGTTTGCGATGAAGTAAAAAATAGCTGTTTTGTTTTTAGAATGGAAATAAAATAGGGATCGAGTCAACATTAGTAATCCACATTTCACACATCCAAAATAAAAATGTTAGAATTCCCTACCTCAAAAAACAATATGATTCAAACACCGTTCAAACGTGTGGTTAGACCTATAATATATGTATTAAATGCAGTAAGTGTATACACCTACTGACCAATTTTTTAATTTAGAAAAACAAAGTTTTCCACTGGCTTACATATTTTATAAAAATGAGGGCCATCAACATATTGCCTCATCCTCTCCAAATGCATTATTTTGTTGCATAGAGCATTTTTGTAATAAGGAAAAAGAGTGCATTTCAGCAGCAGGATGTAGCTGTATGGTACACTAATCAGTTAATTTACCATTTGTGCAGGATTTCAGAAAAATCAGACCATATTTTAAGGGCTGTAAAGGAATTGAATGCTATGTTTCCCGTGTCGGGCTCATTGATGGGAATTTGATCCAATCAAGCAGCTGGTGATAGCGGTGACTACGGAGGGTGACTCGGAAGCGGAGGCAGAGGGCGGTCGAGGCGGCGTCTTTATTCGGCACCCGAAAATTTTTGAAAAATATCCTTGAAGCATCGCGTAAAGTACACCGAAAAATTTAAAAAAATGGTAAAAATCCTGCTTACAGCTTTAGAGCTAGCTTTGTTCCCAGACAGAAGGACAGACGCTTTGTCGTAAATTTTTTCGGTATCAAGGACCCACAAAACGCGGATTCCACCTGCACATCGTATTAGAAGAAGTAATGTACTACATATAGGAACAAAAATTATCCTCTTTTTCGGTTCCAGGGACGTACAATACAATTTTTTCTGGCGAAAATATCCGTTTGTCTCTGCAGCATTGTATAAATTTCTCTGTAGTAGGTATGTATGTATAATCAAGCGATGTAAGCAACTAAAGGGCATTAAAATGGGCTTGGTTTTACTTGTATATCGACGCCATTTTCATTGGTCACCCTAATGAGACGGAGGTGAGAAGATGGTTTCTAACCGTAGGTAGGAGGAGGTCGAGGCGAGGGTCCACTGCCATCGGAGAAAGCGCCCCACGCCCTGCGATGCGCTGCTTGCTCACGAGGCGCCAGACGCAGAGGCGCTGCAGTTTCTTGCAATATTCATGACCTGGGAGGCGGTGATTTCCATTAATGGACGCCGACAGCTTTCGACCTCTTCCTCATGAGACCCACACACGCATTTTCCACATCTGGGAACCGGGGTTCAAATTTCGATCGATAATAGTCGAGAAATAGGTTCTGACACAATTTTATGGGGCACTTTGGAGTCCTCAGCCTCCAAATGTATCGTTTTCAGTTTAAATGCTGCTGGTAGACTCTGTTCTCGACTTTCCGAGTGATTTCATTCATTTTCGAGTTAAGGCAAAGGAGTTTACTTGCGCCGAGATTCCTTCTCCCCTTGGCAAGTGATCACAGAAGTCTCTTTCCTTCCTGTGTGTGAAGGTTGGTAGGATGACCACGAGGGGGGTTGATCAGAGACGAGGGGGGTTGATCAGATTAGATATTGCAAATTAGTTTTGTAATTTGCAATAAGTTAGTCGTAAGGTACCTCGATATACCTAGAAAACTCTCTCCATGAACGTTGGTATTGCAAATGAGGAATTGCATGTGCATCTGAAAACGAAAAATGTGCAATTAACTGTGTCCAAAGAAACAAACATTCAGTTCGCTCAAGTTTCAAAAGCAATGCTCAAGTGACACTTTTTTTGGCTTGTATACTAATTTATTTGATTTTCATCAACTTTGTGTGTCGTGTGCATGCACAATGTAATCGACTATCACATCGTCATAAGACACTTCTTCCCGAGATGTCTTCATTTTACCTCGTTGAATGAGGTGAAAAATAAGAGATACTAAGAGTTCATGTTATTCTTCGTTGTTCGGGTCATTCATGGTTCGCGTGCCAAACTTCCGAAACTTTTATGAGTGCCCTCTCGTGACCATCCGTTTTCCCGCCAATCCCGCAAAACGTGTCTCATCCTTCGCCTGTGTCCAGAAGGCTGTTTCAACGAAGTTGAACGCGTGCCCAAAGACAAAAGAGGTACTGCAAAAATGTAACGGATTAATTCGCTAATGCAGCAGAAAGAAAGGCAGTCGGCATAATGCATAACAACTTTCTTTTGGGAGCGAACCGTCTAGCAAGAAGCCGTCTTGCAAGATCGGACTACGAGAGTACCATTTCGAGCATTCGTTTCCAAATATCTCCAGAAAAACTCTTCAGAGAAGACAAAAGAAGAGGTAAATTGTTTATTTGAAATGCAATACGACTAATTGTGTATAGAATCAAGAGTAGTATTTGCATAAATTATTGAGAGCAGAAAACTGAGGAGCTCGTGCGAGTTTTACAGACGATAGCTAATACTCGAATGTCTCTTTATCTTTTCCAGTTTTTTTTATCTCTTTGTGTTGATGTTCTGTTCTCTTACTACGTTGCTGTAACGGGGGATTTCATTGCATCTGGGTAAAATTTTTGAACGAATCCCTGCGCAAGCGAACGCGCGACGGCCCGGCTACATTTTATAACGGACACGAGCCGGCCCTTCAAGGTCAAAAGACACCGCGGAGCTGCTGGGAGACGACGCGAGGTCGTTTCAACCAGACGACTCCGTAGGAAAAATGTATATTGTAAAGTAGGAACGTTCCAGAGGGAATAATTTTATTCTGGACTTTTGATCAGAGTTTCTGGAGATCAGGAAAATATGTAGGAAAATTCAATATCGCGTGTGGAGAGTTTATTTCAAACATTGTTCTGAATCAAGATTCAATTGTTCTGAATAAATTATTCTTAAATTTTAAAATTTAGAAAGAGTAGAGCAAAGCATTTAATTTGTGTTAAATAAAACAAGAAGTCCATAAGTGTTTTTGAAAAATCAATGTAAATGTGTTCGGAGGAGAGGAACTAGTAGACAAGGATTTCTTTGAAATTTATTGTTGTCAAATGTTAAAAAAACTTTGCTGGCAAACTGTTAGTTAGCCACAAACCTGTATGAAGCAAAAACTGTATTAGTTGTAAGATTGTTTATTTTCAGGGTGTTTATTCTTTTTTTTGTAGTATATGTGTATTCATTTATGTATTCAGTGTAAGTGCGGGATTGGAGATTATAGTACTATCTTAAAAGTGATTCAAATTTGAGTGTGTTCGTGAGCATTTGAGTGAAGAGTACCCATGATCTCGATCCCTGTTCTTTTTTATGTATAAAACCAACTCTCGTCGGACTAAGCTGGCATTTCACCAGGCGAATAACTTCACCTTCCTCCTTTAAACCACTGTAGAAGTTATAATAGTCCCCATCGATCTCGAATAATATTAGAGAAATGTTTTAGGACATAATATCTTTTTCTTAAGCGACTTGAAAACGGAACGCGATGAATAGACTTCCAACACACTGCATGTTGTACTGACAACACAGAGAACATGACCCTTTGCATGATATCAGAACTCACCGAGAGATGTAGGAATATGTCATCTACCTCGAAAAAATATCTACTAATTTGGAAGCCAAAGAATTATACACGATCGTGGATATGACAAACACGGAACGCAGGGCAAACAAATATATAAACAAACTTCTCAAACACAATCTAACCTGCAATATGTATTCACAAACTCGGAGGAGGGAAGATCACACTCTGAGCGTCATTAAGGCGACAACTTAGCTGCTCAACCATTAGACTCAATTCTGGAAACCAATATTTCAAATTCAAATGGCCATGAATAAAATTTGCTCAAAGATAAATATTTGTTGAAATGTATCCACTTGTTCCTCATTATGAAATTATGCCATTTCACTCGTTGTTACCAATTCATAAATTATTTACATCCTATTTTCACTTTATCGTCTTCAGTTCACCGTGACACAAAAACAAGACGACCTGTTGAAGATAATTTAATGTAGACAAGGCATTTGGCATAAAAGATTGTCTCTATTCGATCATGTTCAGCATAAAAAGTACGTATTTCAATCTGAAACACCGCGGAAACGTTAAAATAATTGAATTTTTAACTAAATTAAAGAGTAAAATGAATTCATGAAAAATTTCAAAGACGCAGAAATTGAATATAAACCGGTTCATTCTGTATATTAGAGGAACCCGACTGAAGGGTGTTCATGCAAACCTTAGTTTATTCCAAACCTGCCAAAATATTTGTTCGCAGTGTCACCACAATCTTAGCTTCTCGTATTTCTCAAACAGTTGCTCACTAAACCCCACCTCTTCACAATAAACGTTTCAGTAATGTATTTTTACACCAGCATTCTATTTCTTTAAAACGTTCCTCAGATCCTAGAGCAGTACCCCACTGAGTCAATGATTGCTAGTGTAACAATGAATGGAGGTAGAATCTCCAATAACTGACTGTAGCGATCGTTCTCCTGATGTTGACAATTTCATAGTGGTTCAGGCAGTCTCATTGAAGATGCAATAGCGCAATGTCCATAAACTTCAGTTTCAATCTTATCCACAACGACTGCGTGCAGACGAAAGGAAATTAAAGTAATGTGACAGTAAACTGGAGTAACCGTCATTTGAAATTGCGTTAAGAATCGCAGCATCGGTGAGTACATCTAGTTGAGACTCAGGTCCCGGGAAGCAGTGTCGTGCAGAACAGTTTTAATGACTAGGCGACTGATGAGGCATATTATACTACCGTCCTGCGGATGTGGAGACGGTTATAAAAATAATTAAAAATGTGAAAATATTTAATTAAACTACAAAACAATGTTAATTATTATGCAACTTTTAATGAAAATTATTCCTGATCGAATCACAAAAAGGAAATTAAATGAATTTTTCTAATATTATTTATCCGATCAAATTTTTACAACTTTTCTTAAGAAGTTAAGCTTTTAAGATTGCATTATTCAAAGGAATTAAAACATGGTAAAAGTATTCGACGCATTTCGTATTTAAACAAAATTAAAATTTATGGCATTCTTTTAAATTCCTTTGGAAATCCACAGGTCTAACGAACGTTAATACACGAAGGTCAACATTATCACCCGAACGCAACATAAAATAACAAAACTTAGCATGACGCCATTTAAATAAAACCAACAATCCCCTGGAGGCACAGAAGTCAATCACAAATCCTGCGATCCACCCACTCATATCTTCCCTGACCTCCATAACTCTTCTCTTTGCTTTTCTCTTCGAGCCATACTCGTCGCTTAATTGATTGGTTGATTATGATTACGCGCGCGTCACCTGCTAAGCTCATTCTACTCCTAAGTGAAGTGCACGCTCTTTGTCGCAAGAGGCGGCTTCCACCGTTGGATGGCGAATTCCGACCAACGTCAGCCTGCGGGGATTATCCCCTGCCAGGTATCTCCAACGCCTTGGCACCGTGAGTGCAAGTAAGGGGTGACGATGAGACAAGGAAGAAGAAGAAGAAGAAGAAGAAGAAGAAGAAGAAGAAGAAGAAGAAGGAAAGTGCGTGGTCCGTTGCCCGTTTGTTAGGGTACTGCTCGGACATTCCCCTAGTGTTTGGTCGGAAGAGACACCGAAAACTTCCGATCAGAGCAACCGGCCGGTAAAATTCTCATCCAGATTGCGGCTGAATTCGACCTGTCCATCTACTGTCGAAAAATCTACCACCGTCCTGAATCTCTTCCATCGAAAATCCTCCCACCGTCGGGATTCGAACATTAGAACCTCCCAATCACAGGCACTGTAGCAACATTAGTCGATGACCTGAGTTACTTTTGCCGGTCCCTACTCTTCACATCCTCCGACTTGTGTCTCTTCACAGGTAAGCGGCTCTGGCGGCGGTGGCGGCGGCGGTGGTGGTGGTGGTGGTGGTGGTGGCGGTGGCGGCGGAGGCGGCGGAGGCGGCAGAGGCGGCGGAGGCGGCGGAGGCGGCGGAGGCGGCGGAGGCGGCGGAGGCGGCGGAGGCGGCGGAGGCGGCAGCGGCAGCAGTTCATTCACCTTTTCCTGTCGTCCGCGCGTCCACCCCGGCGACAGCCGAGGCTGCGGCGGCGGCGGCGGCGGTGGTGGTGGTGGTGGCTGCAACCGCGGGAGCACTCGCAGAATAACTAATAGGCGCCTGCCACCACTCCCCCGCCAGCTACATCCGCTGCCTCTGAGTGACGGCGCGGAGCCAAGCGATTGTTGAGGAAGGTCCAGGACATGACGGAGCGTGAGGGTACGCAAGCAGCGGCGAGGAGGCCCCAACAGTTGTGAGGTTGCAATCTAGTCAGGTCACAATAAAGTACTTATACCAAACATTAAGATTGCCACCGGGACCAGGTAATTTCTAGTTCTGCGTCTTTCTGGTGGTTGCTCTAATAACATCTTCAGTAACCACAACTGACGGCATTTCATCTACATCTTGGCAAGCTTGTATTTCTCTATGCCTGCTCATTGTGATGGTCAGGTACAGACCAGACATTAACCATAGCATTTTCATTTGGGGGAGAGGGTCAACATTGCCGCTCTCCTACATAACCAGCCTTCAGTTGTGTGTAAAATTTATTCTGATCGTCAGAAACAGTTTATCCCTGATGTCTTCTATTTTATGCTTAGCTGCATCTCCTGATTCTCGCGCCCAATTTACAATCCTTTGATTGAGTTTCTTTTCCTCTGCTTATTCATATTTTTGAGGATCATTCTAAGTTTCATCATCCTAGCTATCGGTTTGATTCCTCTCCCCTCCCCCTTTTGCAGATATCTCCATCCTTGGCCAAATACTGTGTCAGATGGCCAATATCTTTCCTAGCTTTATTACTTTTGTCCTCGATTCTCCTCTTCCATAATGGCGCGGACTCAAGTTTCGATGTGGGAGAAGTTACTGGCTTGTGTTCATTACACTGAATATCTCTCCCCACACTCTTAGGGACAGCTAAGGCAGCACAGTTCACTTCTCGAGCTAGGTTTCGAGATTATCAGGTGTGAGGGCTAGTTCTTCGAAAACGGTGTTCATTGCTTTGCAGACTTTGTAAAACTTCTTATTTCTAGTTACTTTTGGTATTTTGGTATTGCAGTGGTACACCTTGAAACAAGATACGCTACTTTTGAAAGACTTCTCTCAAAGTATTAACAATCGCATTATAAACATCGACCGATGTTATTTTCTGAGTTTCAGTACAGGTTCCTTCTCTAGATGTTCTCTCTACAGCTCTACTGTCTGCATGAGTATTGATCTATAATATGTCGAAATTACATCCTTACTTCCTGTTTTATCTGATTCAATTTTGCAGATGACAGTGCAGATTTTTTCTCTGAATAGAATTTAGTTGAATACATATCCGTTGCTCATTCAGGATGCTGTCAGAATACATTTTCTTCCACTCTGTGTGCATCCTTACCCTATACCCTTCACATTTTGCCTCCACTTTTGTACTTTGGTAATACGCCTGCATTACAGATATATTCATTTCCTTTGGTCATTTCGTGCGTTGGCCAATCAGTCTTGAATCAGACTTGATTTCTTGTTCGCGGTATATTCCCCTAGACGTACTTGCCTCCCCTCTCGCCTTCAGAGCCCTATTTCCCCTTTAGATCCTCTTCGCTATGTCGGAGTTCTCTTTAGCTTACTCATCTCCTGGAGTTTGCGATTTCAAGTCCTCTTCTTGGCTTCGAGGTCTGCTTCTGGAGTGCTTCTTTGTCTGACCCCTAACCTTCAACCTGTCCAGCAAGGGAGGCCCTATCAGTAGATACGCGACCGATAGTATAGCTGTCAGGGTCATGGGAGAACTCAAGCTCCGCCACCGTCAAGGTCATGTACTCCCTGCCAGTCTGTACTTGGCGTGACAGCCCACATACGGGCCATGGCCAAATAGCAGCGTCCCAACCTCGCGGCCATGGGTTAAGTGGGTACGTGTGATTAGCACGAAGATATCCACACGCCGTATTCTGCTTTCTCATCATCACATGCATCATCACAGCTACATATACTGGGACATTGCAAGGAAAATCCATACTATAATCTTGCCCGACCGGGAATCGAATCCGGGGTCGCGTCATAGAAAGCGAGCACGCTGACCAATGAGCTAAACCGCGAGGGCCCATGTACTATCTAGGTGATATTATTGTTGTTGTTATTATTGTTATTGTTATTATTATTATTATTATTATTATTATTATTTGCGCAGGTGGAAAAAACTTTCAAAAGGCGAAGAGCAAAACCGGTTGCTCAACAGCGTGGGATTACCTCATGCTAGGCGACCGCACTAAAAACAACCACCTGTTACTTCTGACCCCAACCTGGGACCGCTTTCGCATTACTTCGGGTTGGGGTTTTTCTTAATGTGCGTCTCTGCGTTTGTTCCGTCTTACATATTACTGTCTTCGTTCTTCTTTGCCCGCAGGACGTTTTGTATAAAGAGGGAGATCGCGCTCCAGGACTTCTCATTATGACTTCCACAGTGTTCACTGGCGTAAAGCTACCTGTCGTGTCCACCAGCCTATCGCGTTCTCTTTTCCAGTTTGTGCACTGGAAAATGGTGTGCTCGACGGTGTCTAATTGATTTCTGCAATATTTTCAGAAAGGTAATGTAACCTTTCCCATGCGGTAGAGGTAGTCTCTGAAGTAGCCCTGGTCTGTCTGAATTGGGAGAGGAAGAAATTTACTTCACCAAACTCCCGTTGCATCCATGGTGACAGTTGCTTGAGCCGGTGCATCCGCCTCCCTTTGGTCCCATAGTTCCTGCTTTCCTGCCAGTGCTCCATTGTCCTCTTGTGTCTCTTTCGCTCTTCCTTCGACTCCGCTCCTATCGACAATTCACTTGCGCTCCAGCGCTTTATCGATAGTCGATAGGTATTCCCCCAGCGATCTCCAGGATAGCGTCTTCGGAAACTGTTCGGTAAGAGGATGCCACTCTCAGCGCTCCCCTATGCTGCACTGCTGTAATCCGTGTTCTGTATTTCTTCACAGACAGCGCCCACAATTCGGCTCCATATAGTAGCATTGACGGCGCCGTCAACATCAGGAGTCATCTTTTATTCGGCCTTGAGCCGTCTACGTTAGCCATTAGCCTGCTCAGTGCTGCAGTTGTAGTTGCAGCTTTGTCATCAATCTTCCTTATGTGGGGCCAGTAGTCACTTTGTGTCCAGAGTTACCTCCAGATACTTTGCAGACGGCTTTATCAATAATCTTCCTCTTCCCATTTGCATGGGTAGGATGGTACGGATTTTTGGGGACCCCTTTTCCAGTTAAACCGTGGCCGTCCTCTCGTTATTGACGCACCTCTACACCCGTTTAGCCTGAGCTGAGCCAGCTCGATGCTACAGGCTTCTAAATACAACGGCTGCTGTGTCGTCAGCATATCCGATCAGGAGAGCACCTTGTGGCATCTCTGTCGCTAATAGGCTGTCATATACTGAGTTCCAAAAATAAGGGCCTAAGGTCGATCCCTGTGCAACACCAGCGGTAACGCATGGATTTCTGCCCACTTGTATCGTATAAGAGAGAACGGTCATTGAAGTAATCCCTTACCACAGATATTCGGGGACGGCAAAAGTGTTTTCTATTGCCTCTATGATATCGACCATCTTGTCGAGTTAAAAGCGTTTTCAAACTCCAGGGTCACAAGAAGAACAATTGGGCTGGCCGCGTGGCATGCCTCGTTCGCTCTGTCTGCGGTTCTGATAACTTCCCGTATGGCTCCTATCGTAGAACGCCCTCTTCTGAATCCGTGCTGTTGGACAGACAGATCTCCTGCAGCTTCGATAGCGGATTTAAGAGTCTCTCTAGGATTTTCTCCGCTGTGTCTAACATGCAGAGAGGTCTGTACGCTGATGGCGTGTTCGTGTCGCCTTTGCCCTGGCTTACGAGAGCCAGGTGTGCGATTTTCCAGCGAGTGCTGAAAACCCCTACTTCGAGGCAAGTGTTGCACATGTGGAGATATTTCCACAATTGCCTTAAAAACTTCCGCCTGTAAGCCTTCTGGTTCTGATACCTTTTTATTTTTCAGAGAGCATACCGAACATACCGTGTGCCTAAATATTTCTCGGTTCATCTTTGGCTTTGTATCTAATTCGGTGTGTTGGAAAGAGAATCACCACTATGCTCGTCATGTCTTCTAAGCTCACGATACCTGTGGGTCCGAGAGCGCTTAATTTCTGGGTGACAATTTTGTACCCCAGTCCCCAGGGATGGGTGTCGACTTCCGCGCACAGTTTTTTCAACATTGCATTTTGCTATTCTTGATAGCGTTCTGGAGTATCTTCCTCGCATCCTTGTGCTCTGAGAGCTCTGAACTCTGTAGATTATTCTCCTGTGCGTTCGCTGTGCTTTTTGCGGAGCCTCAGGCAATTTTTTCTTAATTCTGCTATTTCTTCCGTCCACCAATAGGCCAGATGTTTTCCTTTTCCTCTCTTTTTAATGCGCATAGAGGCGTCGCATGCTTTGACGATGAGGTTCATGGTTGCCTCTACGAAGGTTTCTGATTGTGCCCTGTCCAGCGGCCCCACTGGCGGTTTAGGAATAGACTCCAGACCGCTCTGGATCTCACTTTGAGGCTTTCCTTTGTCCATTTTCGCGGTTCTCCATTGTTTGTATTGTTTGGTCAGGTGAATGCGTTTCTCTAGTCTTTCATTATCACATATCTGGTACAATAAGTATTGGTGGTCACTACCAGTGTAATCCTCGATGACTTGCCAACCTCGTTCCTTAGCCGCTAATCCCTCCGACATGAGCGTGATGTCTGGGATAGTTTCCGACCACAGGTCTTCTATAGGTCGGGGTGGAACCCTTGTTTATAACTATCAAATCCAGTCGTGCGTCCATTTTCATTATGAGCATTCCTCTTGTGTCTGTTGGAGGCATGCCATTTTAGTGCCCTCGCGTTGAAGTCTCCGAACACTACAACCTCAGTTTGAATACCTGTTAGGCAGTCTTCTAGATTCTCAAGTTTCTATTGGAATTCCTCGATGGTGTCATTTGGGGGCAGCTCACGTATGTTATTCTGTCTATCCTCGTCCATACATAGTGTGGGCCTGCTCCGTGGCACTCCACTCGGTTTGGACTAGTGTCGAGAACCCATATGGCCGCAGTGCTTGAGGCATCAGAGAACATGATGTAGAACGTTTATCCTTGTACGACTCACAAATCAACGAGATATCCACCTTCAGCTCGATAATTAGCTGGTCGAGAAGATCCCAGACATTTCTACTACGATTTAAATTTCCCTGCAGTATCTTCATTTTCTTGAGTTTGCTATTCTCCTCTGTTTCAATGCATCTCTGACAACAATGCAGACACCTGTTCGAGGTATGTGATCAGCACCTCTTGCGTCGGTTCGGGTCGCGCATAGTACGCACGACGGGCTATTGGCGGTTTTGGCATTCGGTACGTTTGTGCCGTTTTACCACATCTTCAGCACAGGTCGCTTCTATCCGGTCCTTTGCAGTCTTTTTCCACGTGATCGTAGCAAAGGCACTTATAACAATGGAGGATTATTATTATTATTATTATTATTATTATTATTATTATTATTATTATTATTAAAGTAGCAACAGCAACTTGCTGAATACATGACACGATGTAAGCTCCAATTCTCGTCCAACACGACGAGCCATGAAGAGTCGATGGTGGGTGTTGGCGGCTTCACGAAGTGTCGCCGGTGGGGGGGGCGGGGGCAGCGGAAGCGGATGCAGCGAGGGGCGGTGCGTCGCGGGGGCGAGAAAGCTCCTCGCCCGTTCCCACGGCGCCGCCGATGAAAATTGATGGCGCCGCTGCTGCTGTTTGTGGCGCGTGGAAATAAGTGAAACTCATTCGCGACGTGAAGCGGCCGGATGCACGACTTGCGCGCTGCATAAACTTGAGATTCGCCCCGTGGCGTCGCTGTAGCCGGTGGGTGATTAATATTCAAAATGTGGGCGCCGGAGTGCTGGCTCCTCTACGCTATACCCCGTGTACTATTTATTTATTTATTTACTCATTTATTATCTTTCATCAGATAATATCATTGATACCCATGAAAGATGATTTAATGACTAAGTGATAATGATGATGATGATGAATGACTAAATGAAATGATGGCATTTGAGGCCCATGAGCCCCATTGACTTAATAAGTAAGTGATAACACCAGTGAAGATGTAAATGATTATAGATGAAAGGTGAAATAAAACGCGAGAACTCACAGAAAACCTGCCGAAAAGTTTCTTTGTCCATCTCATGCAAGTAATCCACGTGGATTGGCCGGGATTCAAACCCTGTTCCCAGAGGTGGAAGATGAATAGTGCGAGATCTCTCCCTCTCTCTCTCCTCTCCTTCTCCCTCCCTCCCCCTCCCTCCCTCCCCCTCCCTCCCTCCCTTTTCCCTCCCTCCCTCTCTCTCCCTCCCTCCTCTCTTCCTCTCTGTCCCTCTCTCTCCTCTCGCTCCCTCTCTCCCTCTCGCTCCCTCTCTCCCATTTTCTCTCCCACTCTCCCTTTCATCTCCCACTATCTCTCCCTCTCTCTGCCTATCTCTCTCTGTCTCTGACCCTTTTCCTTGGCCCCTTTTCTTCTCCCTCTGTATCTCTTTGTCTCTGACACTCTCTGTTCTCTTTCTTTCTCTTTCTTGAATTCATTTTTAGACAACTATACGAAATGTAATTCGTAATATCATTCATAATTTTGTTTGTTGTTATTCGAGACGAGAAACCCTAGGTACAATCCATTTCACTATTTTTCGACTTCTGTAATATAAATAAAAGTCCTACGTTTACTAGCCTTCACTGGCACATTAACGTCTCTTTTTCCAAAAGGCATTATTAACATGAACTGTGTACATTAAATGAATATTATTTTGTTTTATTACTTTTTTCATATAAAAACAAAATTGTTGCTCAGATACTATTTCATGACAGATACTTTCGAAATTTGTAATTAACGGCATTTAGAGCGGGAGTGATCATTTGACAAAAGCATCATGGACACTGGTATATAAATTGTATAATTTCAATAAGCACTCAGTGATTATTCCGGCCAATGATTTACGCAATATTTGTTCATTTTTTAAATGGAGAATCTTAATCTTTGGTTTAATTCTCAGAATCTTATACATTCATTGCTTCCTTTATTTGTATAATTTTTCTAAAAGATCTCACTTGTGGCACACAGCTGGTGTTGCTTTGCTGGACCGTCTCCCAGCAGCACTGGCCAGGGGAAGCAGGGCCGAAGCGGGGAACTCTGGGCCACGAAGTGCTCCGTTACCAGCGAGCGAACTGAAGTCCCCGCTGTGTGGGAAAGCCCTCTTTCTACCCCGCCTTGTAATATTTTGGCACATTTCCTCATTTTTTCTTTCGGCCACATGAGCGTATGTGGTTCTTTTACAAGAGCGGGTTATTTTACATAATGCACTAATGGTGGACTAAATGCATTTAGATTTCTTTGCATATAAAAACGAATAAATCATCTCAATAGTTCCGAGTAAATTAATATAAATACACTTCTTACAAGATTCAATAGTTTACATTTAATCTTCTATAATTGCTTCTGCCTGTGTCTTCTGTATATTTCCTTTCCTCTCTTGTGGTGTTTGAATTTTCGTGCCTCAATATTATCTTGATCAAATACTATTATTCTATTGAAGATTTTTTGGAATAATTTGTATAACACCTCAAAATTCCAAATATTGTTACTTGCACTCCCTTTTCGTATTGTGTCACTTATTGCACTTTTTTTATAATTCATAATAAAGTTCATTGATTGAATACCTTTATATAAATATAGGATTTATGAGGATTCTCTCATTTTTTCCTTTTCAATATTTAACTTTCAATACTTCTGTCTGTTTTCTTAATTGACAAACCATTAGAAATTTCATCTATGAATGAAAAAAATTAAAAAACGTTGATCTACATGTGAAAATTATTATGGTGACAAACTTTTAAAGAATACCAATTAATTATATGGTATTTAAATAGTTTAAAGTGAACAGTTTTAGCCATTGAATCTGTTCGTTTTTATATATATATAGTGACGTCACGGGGTTATACGAACCCGTAACGCCACCATAAGTCACTAAAAAAGACCAGAGAACTAAGAAATAGGGTACGCGGCGGAGCGATGGTCCGAGAAGGCGACATCTACCCGCAGGTTTTCGCACTCCGATGTCCAAAGTTAGCGGATAATATTTTCTCGAGAGGGCGCGAAGGAGGAGAAAATTCACCCCTCCAGAAATTTTTCCCCAGGCGGAGTTGCATAAATACCGTGACGCACTTCAGTAGAGTTCTCTTACGACTTCGACAGCGACGGCGACTCAACTAGATTCTTCAGCGGTAGTAATTGGTTAGTGCAGGAGTATAATTTTACTTGCTTTAGTAAAGCTGATTTAAGAAACGCGGTGATAAGTGATAGAATTCAGAAGCAAAGTGCATGTAAAGCATTTACACTAACATTACGCGAGTAAGCAAGCGTTGTGACTGCTCGAACTTAAAATAGTTTCATCATCGAAGTAAATTCGCGCAGAAGGACTCTGAACGAAATCCAGTATTTAATTTTGTACGCCACGACCACGCACGCTCAAAGTGTGGTATGTCGGCCGAGTGCTAGAAGTAGTCAATTCAAGCACGTTAGTTATTTAAAACTGGAAGCGCGAGCAACGGGTACGCGGCAGGCGGCAGAAGGACGACTCCAACACTCAAGCGTAGGCGAGAAAGACTTGGACCAATCCGTGGCCCCCGAGATCGAGCGAAAGAAGAGGTGTGACCGCGGGACATCGGACCAGTCGAGTGACGTGGCGAGGACTGCGAGCGACCGAACACCCCAAGGTTAACTGACGGCGAGCGGGAAGGAAATGTCGAGGTAAAGAACTGGCAACTTCTATGCGGCAATTTGTTAGGAAACTGTGTAGCTTTAAACGCCAGGCGTAGCGTCCTAAAATAGGTGAAAGTTCCAAATAGTTACTGGGAAATATTTCGAACGTATGAGCGGCAGTTTTGATTTCATTCGCTGTACAGCACCAGTAAATTCGTTTGAATGCCATACCTTGTACAACTTTTCTAAAGTAAATTACAATTTTTCATGTAATGTAAAGTAATCTTATTGAAAGTATTGTTTCCATTGTATGATATCAGGGATAATCAGTTGCTGTAATTTTGTAAAGGGTACGATTTAGTAACGTGTGTGTCACGTTCATTATTGTGTTAGAGTTAACAGCATTGTAATAAATGCGCAGCTCAAGGCTGACTCTGTGAAGTCTATAATAGAATAATTGTAGAGAATCACTTAAAGGGCCGTGCACGGAGAAAATTTTAGATTAACAAAAGTTAAATGAGGTACACGAAGTAATTGAGAAGGAGGTCAAAGCAAAGTATTGTAAATAGTGCGTATTGAAGTAATCAGGCAGTCAAGGTGACGTTTATACATTCTCTTATGGTTGTGTTATTTCTGTTCTTTTTGTTTCTGTTTTCTTTGCAGTGACCATCTACGTAAAATACATACTTATTGTATATTTGTGCCACTGTGTAATTTGTTTACTGAATATATGCTCATTTTACCAGAATTTTATATAATTCATTGTGTCAAGGGTTCAGACCTTTCTCATACCCGAAAGATCCTGCTTCCTGAGAATTCAAAGCTCGCTTCACGAGCATTCATTGTTTCACGCTTCATCGCCACCGGCTGGAAGGTAGTAGGTGGGCGTGTTATAATATATATATATATATATATATATATATATATATATATATATATATCACTAAATGTTCCTTGCAAATACCAAAAAACTTAATTCTCTTGTTAAATAGAATACATACTGTTCCACAAAGTAAATTTATTTATGGAGAAAGGGACGCACAATGCGATTACATTAATATTTACAACTTAATGTTTGCGGTAAACCTTGCTCTCCTTACTTAGTAATTTAATACTACCTCCTTCGACTACTGTGCACCTCTAGAAATACTTTCTTGCCCACGGAGCTACCTGTGAGGCAAATGCACTGTGGAGAAAGAGCAACAAAGTTGCAATTGATTCGAAGCACTGTGCACTTTGGGCTGGTTGCGGTCGAGAGAACCGCACAAAAAGGCAATTTCTTTGCAGGCGCCATTTTATGCTCATCTCTTTGTTGAGTTGTTTGTCACCGAAAAAGAATCACATCGAAAGAAATCCTTTGTCGTCTGAATTGGGAAGATAATCGTTTACGTACAAAAACGACAGGACGTGATTTCATTGAGATGCTGACTCGGCAGAGCCTATTACTAAAACTATTGTTGCATTTAAGGTGTATAATATACCACGAGTAATTGTAGCCAATTATATTGCTAAATCAACAACAACAAAATACGATTGAAAATCTATTTGTATCTCATTAGGTATGATTTCATTTCAATTTATTTCTTTGAATGTGATATCTCTAATAAATACCTTACATTTCTTTCAAAACAAAGCCTATTTCGCAAACTGATCCTAAACACCTTTCAGTGCTAGAGAGACAAAATAGCAGTGTAACAGGCTGATAATATAACTGAACTAACAAGTGAAAGAGCAAACAGTTTAAACAACAATGAATATCGTTCGTGAGCTACAACTCCAGCACAACTTAGAAAACACAAAATTGGATTATGAACATTATTTTATAACTTCGTATAATAATTATCGGTGTTTTTAGCTACCCTTTTTTCATAAATATTCAATTATTAAACGTATGAAACCTGCATTTCAACAGACAGTGAAAATTTTAAATACCTTTATTATAAAGCTTAATTTTCTGTGTTGTGTCTCTTTTGCAGCCCATGCATGACATGTCTAAATAAAAAAACATTTAGTATGACAGATGCGAAATACTAACAAGGGTTTATACTATCAATATTCTTCAATTAATAAATACATAAGTATGGCATAATATTTCAAATTCATGTGATGAACTACATAAAAATATTAGCTGTATTGATTTTTACTACATTAATTGAGGCTCTCGTGTGGCAAGTAAACATTGCCAAAACAGGTCTTAATGAGTTTCTCTTTCAGTGTTCCGTGTAATACGCGAGTACACTATTTCCCGGTCCTTGTGTCAACAGTAGCTCGGGCCCCACGACGCGACGCGTGAGCGTGTCTATTATACATGTGACATCATTGTCAGTTTTCCAAACGTTGATGATTTTTCAAAATTATCTATGTTCTTTTATATTTATTGAAATAAATATTTTTAACGTGGATGTTCTTTGATAGATTTTTACGTCGTAGATGCTTAATTTAAAATGAAAGTTCTACATAACAAATCAAGTGGTGTTACAAGAGCACATAATTTCTCGCAATATTTGCGCAACTGCTCCGCTACACTACACTACATAAAACTAAAAAAATGTTTTCAACCAGCAAACTATTTTTCCGCATCGAGACTCGAACTCAGGTTAACTCGATGTGAACCTCTAAGTTGTAGAAACCCTGTGAGTTTCCATCTCGGGCAGACGCTTAAAAATTGAATTGTCTCAACTCATTCCATAAATTTTCAGTACAAATCACGCGAATTCTACTAGTTTATCTGAAAAAATTGTACATACAATTAGACCCTTTTTTAAAGAACAGAGTTTTGATCTGTCTTTGTCAAAGGCAAAAATCTCTATCTACAATTTTGTAGTTTTGAAATGTTAACTTTTTGCAATTTTCGAAAAAAAAACTAGAGTTCGCCGAAAACTGGCCAACCACCATATTTTTACCGTGTCTTGAAACATACAAGGGGAACATTTACAGAAAAAATTGTAGCGTTTTTGAGAATAAATTTAAATTATATATTACGTATATTTCGCGTTAAGTTACCCGAAAATTATTCTTATTTTCCAAAAATTGAACACGGCCATATTTTAAGATCACAGATTTGATTGAGGAATAAATATCGATCTTCAATATTGTAGTTGTAGGAAGATGCCCAAGAATAATTGCACGTTTGCGACTTTAGAAAAACCAGGGTTCTTAGAGAACATGAGATCTGCAGCGTGATTGAGTGTCCTTTACATTATCCGAGAACAAAGTTTAATGAATAAAATTGGTGCCATTGTTGAGAAATTTTAGAAAATTTGAGGCATCATGTTAGGTACCCTCACAAAATCAAAATATCAGTCTGAAACTCCATAAGCCTGGAGTTCGTTCAGATAGGTCGGAGAATATCGATTTTGAAGAAAACCGGCTTGACGGTTTAGGCCGGATCGTTGGTCACGGAGGGACAGCCAGCCCACAAAACATGGATTGTCGCTACACGACGTGTTAAAGATTGTAATTTAGTATGTACAGGATTTATCCACCTTTTCCTTAACAGGGCCCGACAATTTTAGTGATTGAGCCGAAAATTCTTTGCTTGTGCAGCACGATTACAATTCTCTTCTTACATTCCTAAGGGCGAGAAAGGAAAAAAATTTTCCATGCCAGTACACTGAACATCCTTTGAGGTCAAAGTGACAACTGATGAGTTTGAGAGGAAGAGAAAATTCTACGATCTAGAGGAGCCTCGCTTTCGGCTAAAAGTGGGAACATTGTTACTAGCAAGATAAAATACAATGAATGAGGATTGTGGCATCGTTGTCAAAACATCTTAAACTAATCATTATAAAAAACGACAAATTACCTTTTGTTTTTGTAGGATCTGATCTGATAATAAACGTCGCCACCTTCCGAGAGAAACCACCAATAAAGATCATCGCCACCTTCCGAGAGAAACACATGTACTAAACTAACGGGACTAATGACCTTCGCAGTTGACGTGCCCGGAATCACTAATCAATCTATATTGTAATTTTTCTACAGCGTTTCTTTTAAAGTTGAGACAATGTTTAAGCCACTTATAAATTAATGAAGACTCTCAATCTTCAATTAACTTCCACCTCCCCCTGCGCGAACAAAAATATTAGAGGTTTTTATTCCAGTTTTAAAAACATTGGTATTCACAATAATCAACGAATTTTGGAGGCTGTATTACATACATGGATGTTTTAATTTTCTCCGACGATGTTTTGTTAGCGCTGTCACACCTCCGGTACCTCCGCGTGTAACGAGCGACGCAAGTATCGGCCGGCGTGCCGCTTCAATCGGGCAGCGCTCCCTCGGCAGAGGCGCTTCGCAGAACGCGGGGTAATAAAGCAAAATGAGACGCGCCGCTAGCTGTCGCGCCTTTGCATCGCGGGCCGCCGCGGAAAAACGCTCGAAAACGCCGCACCGCCCGACGCGACGGCCGCCACGCCGACACGGCCACGCGTGGCGAGGCGGAACGGAACGGAACGAGGCGAGAGCACAAGCACGGAAGGGAAGACAGCGCACTGCTGAGATTGGGTTGGTTTGGTTTTTTCGTGTTTCCGGGCGCGTCAACTGCTTTGGTCATTAGTCCCGTTAGTGTAGTGCATGTGTTTTTCTCGGGAGATGGCAGTGATGTCCCCCCGCCGGATGGCGAGATCCGGCGCCGACCTACCGTCGGCTAGTGGGGTTGTCCCCTAACCAGGACTCCAGCAGCGAGGCACCGCCCCAGCCGGGACAAGCTCTAAGCTCCGACCGGTGTCCCGGAATATGTGGTAGTGTCGTGCATGTTAGGTGTAAGTGTGTGTGTAAGGGGAGAGGATAGGACAAGGAAGAGGAAGGACAGATCGCGCGCGGTCCGTGGCCCGTTTGGTAGGGTACTGCTCCGGCATTCGCCTGGTGTTGATCGGAGAAACCACGGAAAACTACCGATCAGAGCAGCCGGCCGCTAGAATTCTCCTCCAGACAGTAGCTGAATTCGACCTAGCTGAAAAGCTAGTGTCGAAAATCCTGCCGCCGTCAGGACTCGAACCTAGGACCTCCCGGTTAGAGGCGCTGCAGTGACATCAGTTGATGCACTGAGCTACCGCTACCGGTGACAATTATTATGTCATTCAAGGGAATTTATGTTACATTGCATATACAATCATTTGTAACTACACTTCATCATACATATACAATGTTTGAAGACAATAATATTTGAAATTAACAACTAAGGATACCCAGTAACGGACCTTCAGAAAAATACATTTAATATTTGGATTAAAAGCATAAATTTTAAATTTAGAAATGTTTGAACCTTAGTGGTAAGGGATGAGTCACGCACAGACGAACTGGAGAGAGCCGTGCGGGACATATTGACTAATTGACTGATTTTTGGTTTCTGTGGGACGTCAACTTGTAAACTCATTAGATCAGTTCGTGTATTGAACGTTTCCTTCACGAGAAATGGAGATGACGTTCCACCGCTGAGTAATGAGAACCGACACCGACCACACGTCCGCTCGCATAACTTTCCCAACCAGGTATCGCCCACCACCGCCCCCAACAAGTTCACGCCCTGACGACTTCGTCGTCAGCGTGAGGCATGGAAGGTGGGTTCCGGCAACGGTGAGGAGAGATACGGAAGTAAAGGAAAGATTGCGGGCGCACGAATAGCTTTCTAGAATTCGCCGAGAATCATCTGGTGTCACTGGAGACACCGGAACATTGATCAGAGCGCGGCCAAAATTTCGAAAGAGCTGAAGAATCAGCGTGCGTGACAGAAAAATGGATTAGCGTGAGAGATGCCAACGGGGGAGGGGAAAAAGGAATCGGATCAGAGCCTACGTAGCAAGAGAGGCGCAAGGTACTGACGGGCGAACGTACAAGAAGAGTGGAGGACGCACGCAGGCAATTGAGCAAGATAGTACAATGACAATAATCCATGGATGGAAGTTCAATGGCAATGATAGCTAACGATCTAATACAATGTTGTAATTAGTGATCTACAGAAGTGTTATAATTGAGTATACATCATTCAGTAGTATTGTATATTATCTTTTATTATTATTATTATTATTATTATTATTATTATTATTCAGGGTAATGCGTGCAGTGATAGTCAGCGCAGTGTAGTGTTATGAAGTGAAGTGGAGGAAGGAATTCAAGAAGAAGAAGAGGTGAAAGAAGCCATGTTAAGTGTTGAGTGAAGAAGTGAGCAGTGCGTGGTGATTTTAATCGACTATTTATTATTATTATTATTATTATTATTATTAATTAATGCTTTTTGTAACTTCGTTAATGAACGTAAGAGATGCTGTAAGGTCAACATTCTGCCACCAAGTTACTAACAATTAATTGCAGAATTAATAAATCTAATCTAATCTAATTTGGGATTGTGTAATACAGAGATACAGAACGTGAAGATGCTACTGAGGGAGACACGAGATTCAATTGATTTAGAAGCAGCTCGAAAGAGCTCGCTGAAAGACGCAATCTTGAAAAGCTCGAAAGGGCCATGCAGCGATAGCAACGACGACTTCGTACGTCGCGGGGAGGAACAGTTCAAGGTGAGAAGAGATGAGGTCATGGATTCAGGGGATGCGTTGACAGAGCGGAACCATGAACGGTGAACGACTTCGTACGTCGCGGGGAGGAACAGTTCAATGTGAGAAGAGATGAGGTCATGGATTCAGGGGGATGCGGTGACAGAGCGGAACCATGAACGCGTGAACGACTTCGTACGTCGCGGGAGGAACAGTTCAAGGTGAGAAGAGATGAGGTCATGGGTTCAGGGGGATGCGGTGGCAGAGGGGACCCATGAACGCGTGAACGACTTCGTACGTCGCGGGGAGGAACAGTTCAAGGTGAGAAGAGATGAGGTCATGGATTCAGGGGGATGCGGTGACAGAGGGGAACCATGAACGCGTGAACGACTTCGTACGTCTCGGGGAGGAACAAGTCAAGTGAGAAGAGAGAGGCATGGAGGGGGATGCGGTGACAGAGGGGAACCATGAACGCGTGAACGACTTCGTACGTCGGGGAGGAACAATCAAGGTGAGAGAATGAGGCCATTGACTCAGGGGATGCGGTGACAGAGGAACCATGAACGCGTGAACGACTCGTACATCGCGGGAGGAACAATTCAAGGTGAGAGAATGAGTCATGGATTCGGGGATGCGGTGACAGAGCGGAACATGAACGCGTGAACGACTTCGTACGTCGGGGAGGAACAGTTCAATGTGAAGAGATGAGGCTGGATTCAGGGGATGCGGTGACAGAGGGAACCATGACGCGTGAACGACTTCGTACGTCGCGGGAGAACAATCAGGGAGAAGAGATGAGGTCTGGATTCAGGGGATGCGGACAGAGCGAACATGAACGCGTGAACGACTTCGTACATCGCGGGAGGAACAATTCAAGTGAGAGAGATGAGCCATGGATTCAGGGGATGCGGTGACAGAGCGGAACCATGAACGCGTGAACGACTTCGTACTCGGGGAGGAACATTCAATGTAGAAGAGATGATGTCGTGGATTCAGGGGATGCGGACAGAGGGAACCATGAACGCGTGAACGACTTCGTACGTCGCGGGGAGAACAATTCAAGGTGAAAGAATGAGGCCATGGATTCAGGGATGCGTGACAGAGGAACCATGAACGCGTGAACGACTTCGTACGTCGCGGGAGGAACAATTGGTGAGAAGAATGAGGCCATGGATTCAGGGGATGCGTGACAGAGGGAACCATGAACGCGTGAACGACTTCGTACGTCGCGGGAGGAACAATTCAAGGTGAGAAGAGATGAGGTCATGGATTCAGGGATGCGGTGACAGAGGAACCATGAACGCGTGAACGACTTCGTACGTCGCGGGAGGAACAGTTCAAGGTGAGAAGAGATGAGGTCATAGATTCAGGGGGATGCGGTGACAGAGCACCTGAACGCGGAACGACTTCGTCGTCGGGGGAACATTCAATGAGAAGAGATGAGGTCGGATTCGGGGATGCGGTGACAGAGGGAACATGAACGCGGAACGACTTCGTACGTCGGGAGGAACAATTCAAGTGAGAAGAGATGAGGATGGATCAGGGGATGCGGTGACAGAGGGGAACCATGAACGCGTGAACGTCACGTCGGGGAGGAACAATTCAATGAGAAGAGATGAGGCCGGATCAGGGGATGCAGTGACAGAGCGAACCATGAACGCTGAACGACTTCTGTACGTCGCGGGGAACAATTCATGAGAGAGATGAGGTCTGGATTCAGGGGATGCGGTGACAGAGCGAACCATGAACGCGTGAACGACTTCACGTCGCGGGAGGAACAATTCAATGTGAGAAGAGATGAGGTCGGATCAGGGGATCGGTGACAGAGGGAACCATGAACGCGTGAACGACTTCGTACGTCGGGGAGGAACAATTCAAGTAGAAGAGATGAGGCGCGGATCAGGGATGCGGTGACAGAGGGAACATGAACGCGTGAACGACTCGGTCGGGAGGAACAATTCAATGTGAGAAGAGATGAGGTCTGGATTCAGGGGATGCGGTGACAGAGCGGAACCATGAACGCGAACGACTTCGTACGTCGGGGAGGAACAATTCAATGTGAGAAGAGATAGGCATGATTCAGGGGATGCGGTGACAGAGGGAACCATGAAGGGTGAACGACTTCGACGTCGCGGGAGGAACAATTCAAGGTGAGAAGAATGAGTCGGATTCAGGGGAATGCGGTGACAGAGGGGAACCATGAACGCGGGGAACACTTCACGTCGCGGGGGGAACAATTCAATGTGAGAAGAGAGGGAGGTCGGATTCGGGGGATGCGGTGGAGAGCGGAACCATGAACGGGGAACGATTTCACGTCGGGAGGAAACAATTCAATGTGAGAAGAGATGAGGTCATGGATTCAGGGGATGCGGTGACAGGGGGGAACCATGAACGCGTGAACGACTTCGTACGTCGCGGGGAGGAACAGTTCAAGGTGAGAAGAGATGAGGTCATGGATTCAGGGGATGCGTGACAGAGGGAACCTGAACGCGTGAAGGGCTTCGTACGTCGCGGGAGGAAAAATTTCCAAGGGGAGAAGAGATGAGGCCGGATTCAGGGGATGCGGTGACAGAGCAAACCCATGAACGCGTGAACGACTTCGTACGTCGGGGGGAGGAAAAATTTCAATGAGAAGAGATGAGGTCGGATTCAGGGGATGCGGTGACAGAGCGGAACCATGAACGCGTGAACGATTTCCGTACGTCGCGGGAGGAACAATTCAAGGGAGAAGAGATGAAGTCATGGATTCAGGGGGATGCGGTGACAGAGGGGAACCATGAACGCGTGAACGACTTCGTACGTCGGGAGAACATTCAAGTGAGAAGAGATGAGGTCATGGATTCAGGGGGATGCGGTGACAGAGCGGAACCATGAACGCGTGAACGACTTCGTACGTCGGGAGGAACAGTTCAAGGTGAGAAGAGATGAGGTCGTGGATTCAGGGGATACGGTGACAGAGGGAACCATGAACGCGTGAAGACTTCGTACGTCGCGGGAGGAACAATCAATGTGAGAAGAGATGAGGTCTGGATTCAGGGGATGCGGTGACAGAGGGAACCATGAACGCGTGAACGACTCGTACGTCGCGGGGGGGAAAACAATTCAAGGGAGAAGAAATGAGGTGGGATTCAGGGATGCGGACAGAGCGGAACCATGAAGCGAACGACTTCGGTCTCTGGGAGGAACAATTCAAGGAGAAGAGATGAGGTCGGATTCAGGGGATGCGGTGACAGAGGGAATATGAACGCGGGAATGATACGTACGTCGCGGGAGGAACAAGTTCAAATGAGAAGAGATGAGGTCGGGATTCAGATGGATGCGGTGACAGAGGGGAACCATGAACGCGTGAAGACTCGTACGTCGCGGGGAGGAACAGTTCAAGGTGAGAAGAGATGAGGTCATGGGATTCAGGGGATGGGGTGACAGAGGGGAACATGAACGCGTGAACGACTTGTACGTCTCGGGGAGGAACATTTCAAGGTGAGAAGAGACGAGGTCATGGATTCAGGGGATGCGGTGACAGAGGGGAAACCCATGAACGCGGAACGACTTCGTACATCTCGGGGGGAAAACAAATCATTGTGAGGAGAAGAGGCCCGGATTCAGGGGATGCGACAGAGGGGAACCATGAACGCGTAAACGACTTCGTACATCGCGGGAGGAACAATTCAATGTGAGAAGAGATGAGGCTGGATTCAGGGGATGCGGTGACAGAGGGAACCATGAACGCGTGAACGACACGTACGTCGCGGGGGGAAAACAATTCAAGTGAGAAGAGATGAGGTCATGGATTCAGGGGATGCGGTGACAGAGGGACCCATGAACGCGTGAACGATTTCGACGTCGCGGGAGGAAACAATTCAAGTGAGAAGAGATGAGGTCGGATTCAGGGGATGCGGTGACAGATGGAACCATGAACGCGTGAACGACTTCGACGTCGCGGGAGGAAACAATCAATGTGAGAAGAATGAGTCTCGATTCAGGGGATGCGGTGACAGAGCGAACCATGAACGCGGAACGACTTCTTACGTCGGGGGGAGGAACAATTCAATGTGAGAAGAGATGGGGGTCGGGGATTCAGGGGATGCGGTGACAGAGCGGAACCATGAACGCGGAACGACTTCGTACGTCGCGGGAGGAACATTTCAAGGTGAGAAGAGAAGAGGTCATGGATTCAGGGGGATGCGGTGACAGAGCGGAACCATGAACGCGTGAACGACTTCGTACGTCGCGGGGAGGAACAGTCAAGGTGAGAAGAGACGAGGTCATGGATTCAGGGGGATGCGGTGACAGAGCGGAACCATGAACGCGTGAACGACTTCGTACGTCCGGGGAGGAACAGTTCAAGGTGAGAAGAGACGAGGTCATGGATTCAGGGGGATGCGGTGACAGAGCGGAACCATGAACGCGTGAACGACTTCGTACGCGGAGACGTAGTAAGTAGTCATAGATTCGAATGGGTACAATGCCAAACGGATGTCTTGGTCAAGAAATGAAAACGTAGCGAAGAGAAGGGAAAACGCTGTAATAGTGTCTTACATTACAGACACTGTGATTGCAGATGTCGGATAGGTGAAATTGAAGAAATGGGAAATCGGATGCCTTAATTACCTGCGCAACAGGAAGACTATGGCTGTTAAGGGAATCCTAGCTACTTGTTACACGTCGAGGTAAAATATCAGTTTAGTTAGAACTTGCGAATTTGAAAGTTTAAAAGTTTAAAATATCCTTGACTCAATTTTGTAAATCAATAGCCCGACGTTTTTCAAGGCACTTACTTAGAGCGTAGACTAACGTTTTTATTATTAATGCGTGAATCGTATCTTAAACGGATTCGAGATTCTTAGAACAAAAAATCTAAAAATTATAGACCATTGACCACTGACGATTCAACTGACGCTCTGCGAAAGATTTTTTGAAAAACTTTTCTTTCAATAAAAGTACGAAATATATTTATGACTTATTAAAAATGTATTAATTTTAATAAAGCCATAATAAACAAACGATGTTAATAAAGAAATAATAGTCAAGTAGAATAAAGTGTAGTTTCAAGAAATAAGACCCACACCTACTATTTAAGCAGTGCGATTTACTAGCTCGTACATTCGTAAAGGGCAAACAAGTAATGAAATCACAATGTTTAAGCTTTCGTCCAAGAAAAATACCCCATCCTAAGACAATTTGAACTAAAATAACCAATATTTTTCAATTCAAGTGTAAATGTCTTTTATAAAATTGTATGATTAATAATTTCATAATTTTATGCAACTATTAATGTATTAAACATTAAAAATTATAAAAACTTTGAAATTAAACTAAGCATATGATCATTCTTGTACTTATTTTCATTTCACACAATATTACAGATACGAGTCCAAAAATTAAAGTGCGGTCCGCAATCAAGTTAAGGTTTTAAAAGTGGATCTCGAGCTCTTACAAGTTAGAAACAATTGGTAGAGACGAATCATAGAGATATCTTATGGGGCAAGGCGTTCGGAAAAGAACAACCAATAGAATTAAAGTGTGATGCGTTCCGGAAAGTGGAAACCAATCGTGGCGAAGAAAGTGGAAAGAGATAGAATGGAGCCTCAATGAAATAGCAGTCTTAGTAACGGAATACTTCTTTTCTGCTTGTAATATTCTTTGTTATTCTTAAATATAATTTAGAAGAAGTTTCAAGCTCACGTCAGCAATTCCGTAAACACTACAAACCTCACAAATTTGTTCATCGCATTTTAAGAATATTTAGACCTACGTTTGGGGTATCTAATGCAGACTCGGTCGCATCTGGCAGAACACAACCACAACCACAACCAACGACGAACAATCTAAGAATAAGAATAATTTCGTTAGGGCATATTCATAATTAGAAGTATACTTGAAAATAGTTTGATATTATTATAATAGAAACCATAAGATGATCATAAAGAATACTAAATACCTAAAAACAATGAATTAAATAAATTAAATTAAATTGATAGTGGATCGCACAGTGCCTGCGGCGACAGGGTTAAGCTACTGCAGTGAGATATGTGGCTTTGGCCGATTTGTTTAAACACGCGTTCATCTGTTTGAGAAAGAATTTATTTCACCATGCTCCACGAAATTTCAATTGTTTGCTAACAAAATAAACACACTGTAGTGAGTTCATCAACACTCGTTCAGGGCAATATGTTACTCTCGTCAAAAACCTGTCGTCAAAGCATTTTTTAGAAAATAAATTGCTGGGGGCGTATATCAGAGAGAAGTGGTTTAGCATTGAATGTGTAATGTGTGATACTCTTAAGTGCGTGAGAATGGAATTATTTGTGATCTGTGAATGAAAAATAGAACAATAAAAAACAATTATGTTTGGAATTAAACGAGCTGTCAAAAGACCAATTTAATAATAAATGTTTCGCAAAGGCTTAAACTATGACATAAAATTTTACTTTTAAGTAAACTTTTTTTCAAAGGTTATCAATTTACAATTATATGAAAAATGTATTGTGAGATGTGCCTAGAATTCATTTCAAGTATGGAGAACTTACAATATTCAAAAATATTCTATGTATTGTATTATATTCCAAAATCAGTACAGAAAAGTTCGAGAAATGATAATCTATCAACACGATTCCTTTTTCATCGTTTATTCGTAACCCCTGAACAACACATCATCTTGACACAGTCACTTCATCTTTCCACCACTTTCCCATCGCCAATTCGCCTCACAGTCGCTACTCATTTCTATCATCTCACATCACCCTCTCTTTTCTGACATGACGCTCTGATTTCTCTAAAAATTTCTCACCGTCATAACGCGCCAAGGCATCATTCCGAGCAAACCGTGATGTAGTGACTGTTCTGCTTGCTCATCTTCCAACCCTGGGAGGCAGAATTTAAATCTCGATCGAACAATGCAGAATTTGTGATGGACATATCGGATTCGCTGCAGATTTTCTCTGGGACCTCCCTTTTCTTCAACCTCCCATTACATCTCCCATTACTCCATCATTACATCATCATTATCATCCATCAAAATTATTTATCTCAGATATGGTCGAGTATCATGATAAAACTACTAGTGCTAAAACAGCAGGTACATTCTCGCCTTTAGTTTCACGCAAAATTAGCAGCGAAAAGTACTCAAATTTTTAAAAAATTGAGTAAGTCTTTAGGGAGCAGATTTTATTAATGAAGAAAATCTGTATCTTCATAATTGTCGTTGTAGTAAAATGGCGAAAAAATTTTGAATTTTTAAAATTTTCGACAATTAGAGTTTTTCAACCAACATGAGACCTGCATTATTCTCTCAAACGTCCTTCACATTATCCAACAACAAACTTTAATACAAAAAAAGCTGGAACCATTTCTTTCTAATTTTGAAAATGTAGTAGGAACGTCATACCCCAAATTACCATACCCAGATAAATAAATTGGAGAATATCAGTTATGGAGAAATTCGGCTGAACGTTTTTGCCACTAGCGTTGTTCACAGACGGAGACCGGACGGACGGACACACAGACGTTTCGCCGACATTCGATTTTTCGGTATCAAGGGCCACAAAATATGAATTGGGGCTACACTACCGTTAAAGGATGTTTTTTTAAATTATCAACTGGATGTACCCACCTTTTCGTCACCAGAGACCTGAAATAAGATTTTCCTGCCGAAAATTCGCTGTTTTTGCGCAACATTACAATTCTTCTCCGTAGCGAGAAAGTACAAACTAAAGATTCCATGTTCTCTCCTTCACCCGTTTGCACCCATTTCGACCCCGAGTGTCCCAGAGGGCAGCATTGCCGCGGCGTCTGCAGCGACTCTGACCCAGATGTCCTAGAGTTCGAGTCACAACCCTGGCGGATTTTCAACACTCGTTACATTACATGGTCGAATTTAACCGCTGTCTGGAGGAGAATACTATCGATCTATTGTCCAATTACTTTTTCATAGTTTCTCCGACCACTACCAAGCGAGTGCCGGAGCAGTACTCTAACAAACGGGCTAGTTGTTTCCTGCATCTTCCTTGTCCGACCCTCTCCGCTTATTACTTGGCTTGCACTTGCACGCATTGCACTAGTACGCTGTCGGGAGCTTAGAGATCGCCCGCTCTGGGGCGACGCAGCGCTAGAGGGAGAAGTTCGCACGCCGACGTTTGACTCCTTGCGGGAGAAAACATTCACTGCACTGACGGGGCTAATGAAAGCTCAAGTGCCCGGAAACTTGAGTCCATCAATGAGGTAATCAATCCTTTCTTTCTCTATTCTCACTTCGACATCTCCCCACAGCACTGTTTTGTGTCTTTCGTCACATCCTTTCGCTCGTCACCAGCTTCTCCGCTCCTCTTTTGTCGGGCGGCGCGTCTCGCCGTCCACCGGAGCGGCGGCCGCCCTCCCGGCGCTGCAACTCGACTCGGCCGGGGCCACCTGGCCGCGCTCAAAGGGAGGCGGCGTTTTTGCACGCGGCGCATGCGGACGTCGCTTTGTGTCTCGGCGGCGGAGAAGGAAACCTTGGGAACGCGCCCGCACCCGCTCCGTCGCGCCCCATCCCGCGCAACATGGCCGCCAGGCGCAGCGGCGGCGGAGGTGGTGGTGATGGGGCCTACAGGTGATCGGCTGCAGTGACGGTCCTGGTGGTGGAGGTTGTCGTTCTGATGATGGTAGCTGTGTTGTGTTGTGGTTGTGGTTGTGGTTTTGGTGGTGTGGTTGGTGGTGTTTGTCGTTCTGTGGTGGTAGCTGTGGTGGTGGTGGTGGGGTGGTTGTGGCCAGCGGCGGTGCGACGGTACAGGTGGTGGGGAAAGGGGTGGTGGCGCGCGTCGAAGCCCGGACCAGCCGCCTGGCGGGCGAGCAGCGAGGCCCCGCGAGCGATGCGTAGGCAGGCGCCTTGCGAAAGCGACCAACGGCTTCTTCGCCTCCCTCTGAGAGACGCCTCGGGACAGGCAGCTCGCACTTGCAGTCGCAGGCAGCCGACGGGACAGTACGCTCAGACACTGCAGTAATAAAAACCCAGGCCGAAGTGCTTTTTCATACAGTTACAAAGTTTTTTGTCTATTTATAGTTGCATTGTTTAAATTTTATATCCACAAATTATGAGACTTTGACGTTTAATTTATTTCAAACGATCTTCAACCTGAAACGTTCGCAACAAAATCCCCGAAGCAGTACTTGAGTGTAAAGAATGATACATTATTATTTCTTTAAGTGAAGAAGTGTATGAAACATTTTTCATCGCTCATTTGAGACAGTTTTATATTTAGTAGTTATTATAGAGTGAAGCATATGTTTTGAAAATTCTTCTTTCATAAGGCCTTTCTAAAAAAGCTTTAAAATGTAGTTGTCGGTGAGAATCGTAGGAGAAAGTAGGTGGATGTCGTTAGTGCAGGTGAAGAAACTGATTAAATTAAAAATAAACTTAATGAATTCTCTCGTCAGAGAAAGAAGTCATTATGAAATGATGTTAAGCTTCTACTCTTTTTTAATTTCATCAATAACGTATTATGAATACACATTTAAAGCAACTCCTTCCTTTTTTATTTCTTCCTACCAATCATGTTGAAAATGCATCTCTCTGTGGGACGAATAGTTGGGTTGCCTGGTACAAACACCGGCCACATAGAGCTTAGTACGAAGCGAAGGTAAAAGAAATAAACACGATGGCAATATCGTTTTTATCAAAGAATACAATCCCACGTTTTGCCAGAAAGTAAACTAATAAAGAAAACTTTCATAAAAGTTTATTTTTGAACTAAATATCGAATAGCAACGTACGAAAGAGATGTCTTTAATAATGGCCAGGCTTCGGCCCTTCCACCTCAACACACAAACCTTACATTGTGAGTCTTTAGTAATAAAGGAAAGCCGTAAGTGTCATTTATTCCTGGGAGTGCAAACCAAATGACCATCCCGGCATACGCCTCTTGGGATTGAGTAAACGTCCCCAAAAAAACGTTCACCAAAGTGTCTTTCGGTCGAAAAATACGAAAGACAAAAATGAAAGCATTAGGTATAAACAATTGTAATAGAAATATGCCATCAAAAGGGTTGAAAATATGTTTCTAGTTTATAACTAGAGTTACCAGGCGTTTGAGTTAGTATATTACATCGCGTGAAATCACAGTAATTTGAAATTGAAAGAACAGAGGGCGAGCAACGTGTTTTACGCGCGGACGCGGTCGGACGGGGCCGCAGAGAAACGGTCGCGGGCGACGGCAGCGCCGCGTAGGCGGCCGCGGCGGAAGAGCGAAAACGCAGAAATCACGTGCGACGCTCCAACGAAGCCACGGCCGCGAGATACGATCGGCGAGGAAACGAAGAAACAACCCAAGAACAAACACGGGGCGGAGAGGGGGAGCAACCGAGCCACGAACCAGCACGCGAAAAGGAATGGCGCAACGGCCTGCGCTTCCAGAGAATTCGATGCCGCCGCAGCCACCTCCGTCGCTGTCACTGCGGCATCTCGCGCTGTTGCTGCTACGATTGATGCATTGCCTTTGTACGTCACTGGCATCATGCAACCACTCCCCGCTACAGTATTCTCACCTTAACAACCACCACAG
This sequence comes from Teleogryllus oceanicus, assembly GCA_964035755.1. NCBI lineage: Eukaryota > Metazoa > Arthropoda > Insecta > Orthoptera > Gryllidae > Teleogryllus > Teleogryllus oceanicus. The sequence continues at coordinate 82,226,946 of CAXIVR010000012.1, forward strand.
CAACAACTACTTATCATTTGTAAAAGATATTTCACAAATTACCCAATCACTTGTTCGCCATCATGCCTCCTGTTGTATCACCCCGCCGCTGTGTTTATCACCTTTATCACATCTCATATACCAGAGCCCTGATTTCAACATCAAAAGACGCGACCTGAACATATAGTTCTTCCCATGAATGATAGTGATGCAGAGAACCCCCATCTTTCCTTTAGGTATCGTTTTGACGTTGACAGCTCAGATCGTCTCTAGGCAACGGCGACCTGCAGTGATTTCTCCCACAACCCCTCCCCCTCTCTGGTGAAGAGCGCGGTCGCCGGGCGCCGTGGACGCGCGGAGGCGGGGAGGGGAGGAGAGGTGCTAGAGAGGGGGCGGTGGGGAACAAAGGCGGCGAGCAGCGCATGTGCAGGACAAAGCCCACGACCCTGCAGCCGCTCACGCACGCAGCCGCCGCCGCCGCCGCCGCCCCCGGGCGAAGGGTGCAGCGGGTCGTCGAACCTAGGACGGCAGGGCGGCCGCCGCGCTCGCCGCTCCTCCCTTCCCTTCTCCGCCTCGCCCCGCCCCCCGGCAATCTTTATGTCCCAGACATTAAACATGTTATAGGGACGTGTTTGCAGTTATTACGAAAAAGCGCGGCGGCGGTGCGCCTTTCAGCCCCGCGCGTGAATTCGCTGCGCAGCAGCCGCCAGGGGAGGGGAGGGGGGTGACGGGGAATGGGCCCAGGCGGCGCAGGGGTGGGTGGGAGAGAGTGGAAATTGGTTGGTTGGTGATTCCGAGCGGGTCAACAGCGTAGGTCATTAGTCCCGTTAGTGCATGTTTTTTTCTCTCGGGAGATGGCGGTGGTGTTCCCCCGCTGGATGGCGAGATCCGGCGCCGACCTACCGTCGGCTAGCGGGGTTTCCCCTAACCAGGACTCTCCCACCAGGGGGGCACCGCCCCAGTCGGGACAACCTCTAAGCTCCCGACCGGTCTCCCGGAATATGTGGTAGTGTAGTGCATGTTAGTGTAAGTGTGTGTTAAGCAAAGAGGAAGGAAATATCGCGATGGCCCGTTTGGTAGGGTATTGCTCCGGCATTCGCCTGGTGTTGATCGGAGAAACCACGGAAAACTACCGATCAGAGCAGCCGGCTGCAAATTGGTGCAGCAAATGGTTCGGCCGTTCAACCCCTCAAAAAGGGAAATGTTGCCACATACGCCAAGATGTGATAGACATTTCGGAAATTTTATTTTTTAAATTGTAGATGTGAAGAGCCCTTCAAGTGTCGAAGTCATTGAGACCCATGACTGATGATCTAATGAACACGTAATGTTGGTAATGATGGACAAATGAGTAGCAGGGGAAACCGGAGAACAGCGAGAAAACCTGCCAAGTGCTCCCTTTGTCCATCGCAAACCCACGCGGATTGACTGGGTGGTCCGCGCGGACCGCAGTGGTGAAGGTGCCTGTGCTAGAACTCTAATGAAATCGTTTCTTTGTTGCGTGGAAGCTACTTTTTACCAGAAGTGAATGCGAATAGCCATCTTCAAATTACTTCTCAAGTTCAAAAAGATTATTTTATTGTTCCAATAACAAGACTTACCGTATAATTATTAATATTTTATGAGTTTATTTGAAGAAGAGAACAGAATACTTTAGTATGTACACGTAATCAAATACAAGCGCATATTATGTCTTCTTTAAATGATATTTACACTCTACGTAGGTTACAAACAATCAGATACACGTCGACTTCTTTTTCTACAATCTCTGAGATTAACAAAATAATATTAATTAAGTCGCTAGCCCAGTCCATTGACCAAGGCAATGGATATACATTATTTTAAAAGTAATTTCAATTAGAATTAAGGATAAATATCATCAAGAGAAAACGACGCAGTAGCGAGGTCTAGAAAAGAATTGGATGATAGGGTATGGTTTTATAAAGACCCAGAACAAAAGCTGTTACAATTTTGAATGCAACCTATTCGTTTTTATATAACTCACTAACGTAATCGTCGACGGTTTTTGTCCAAAAATAGATATTTTCCGCGAACTAGAGGTTAGAAATTCCAACCAGAAATACTTCATAAACAATAAAGGAATGACGGAAAATGACAAGATGAAACAGCGAACGAAGGACAGCGCTGGGCGAAAGACAACTGTGGCGGACAGAGCGGTAGGCTCCTAGCGGGACAAAAGTTGCGTAAAGTTCGCGAAATTAGAACAATGGAATGACGTTGAATTTGGTTTGTCTGGATACGAATGATGCTGAGGGCAAGAAGAATTCATTATTAGTATACCGAGATCAGAATGGACGTTTGAATACAATGAGGATATTGGATATTGGAGTGCAATATAGCACTGACGATGTAACCTACAGACATCATGAGTATTTAGGCAACTGCACAAACTAAGAGAATTTTGATAACAAAATGCGGGTGGGGAGGGGGACGAGGGGGTGACGAGAGTGGGGCGAGCACTGGAAGCTCCGGCAGGCAAGGAGCCGGGTGGGCGGCGGCAGGCAGCGCGACGCCACGCGACGGACAGTTGAACGCAGCAGAAGGCAGAGGCCGCTGGCGTAGCCGGCGCACAGTGGGTTGGAAAGCGGAGGGGAGGCAAAATTAAATCAGCTGTACGAGAAAACAAGAGATCTTTACGCTTCTCATAAATTTCCCCACTTTACTTCAAGTTACATATCTCCTCATAATCACAAACTTCACAGGGACAAACCATATTAAACGGAGTATTAAACTCAACAAAAATAATCAAACGTAATTTCAATCAGAAATTAATTTCACTTAAAATTGACATAATTTTTTTGTCCCAACAAGCGACTTTTAGAAAAAAAGGCAATTTAAATTTCAAGCTTATGTGTATCTGCGACCATCTGAAACTTCGAAAATGGCGGCGTAAATGACAGCATTTGGAATAATATTCAAATGCCTCAATAACCACACGTTTCGATTTTGAAGGCATGCACATGGATCATATCAAAATCTCTCAAATATGAAAAAAATTCTGTTTTTTCTCGTTGCGAAATATTTAAAAGAAGTCTCAGAATCAGAAAATTACTAGTTACGTATGCTAAAAGCAATGTCTGAAATGCATTAGTTATATGCCAAATTCTACACAAAGTAAAATTGAAAAGAAAACAAAATATTGTAGAAATAAATTGGAAATTCCAAACTTCCACTGATAACCTGATAACAAATAATATGAAAACTATTCAATATGAAGGTAGCGCCTTTTGTATTTGGGCAATTTTTACAAACATTCGTTAATTTAGATCTTCCATTAAATAGCTGTGATTTGCAACAATAGTTTATACACGCAGAATTACGTGAGACCCTACGCGCACGTTTCATCCTAGATGCTCGGGATGCAACGTCAATCTCGATGCTTTTATAAAAACATCAATTTTTATCATCGATTTTCGAACGCAAAAAAGTCATAATTTTCTCAGAATAGTAAATTAAAACACCTTTGAGATCAAAGTGACCAAGGTGAAGGCTCTAAAACGAGGAAAATATCCTTTAATCTCCCAGACTCGCTTTTGGATAAAAGGGGAACTTCATCCTCAGCAAACAAATGACAACCAATTACGTATGGGACATGATGTCGAAGTCTTCAAGACATCGGTGTTTTTGTAAAATCTGAAAATTCCTTCTGGTGTTTTTATATTATTCAAACTATTAAGTGTTGTTAATTTTATTAATTTAATAAACTAGTATTATTTTTGGTTAAAAACATTGATTCTTTTGGAGGATGTATTATTAATATTGATATTTAAATTTGAAGTTGGATGGTTGTGCGATGTCGCGTCTTTTCCAAGCGAGAGTTTAAAACAATCAATCAATGATGTCTTACTTTACGCGATTAGACTCAGATCACCTGACTACGCAAATTTCGCCGTGCACCTCTCGCCGACTAGCAAAGAAAGAATCACGCGGGTAACGAAAAAGGCGATTTGAATGAACTCACGAGGCTTCTTTTAGTCTTGAGGGTCTTTTACATGGCAGTAAATCTCAAACATGGGACAGCCGTCTTTACTTCCCCTTGGAAGGAAGGAGCGCGAAGGCTGTTTCCGGCTTAAAAGTGCACGGCTCCGATCGGAATTTAACCCGCGATCTTGGCTATTCTACACTCTACCCGCCCCCTCCCCAAAGCCGCGCGTTTCAGCCCATTGTCGCGCGTGGCGGAGGTCGATGGGAGGCGGAGCGCAGCGTGGCGGGCCGCGCCGCCGAGAGGCGTCTTCCAGGAACGCGCGCGGGTGCGCGCCATCAATCGCGCGTTTCGCCGGCGCTGGGCAGCGCAAGGCGGGGCGGGGCGGCTCGGGGCGGGGCGGTGCGAGGATACGGGGCGGCGCGGGGAGGCGAACGCCGGGGCGGGGCGGGCAGCGTGGGGCAGGGTGGCGCGGGGCGGGCTTGGCTGGGCGGCGCGGGGCGGGGCGGCGCGAGGATGCGGGGGCAGCGGGAGAGGCGCTGGGCAGCGCGGGGCGGAGCGGGCGGGGCGGGCGGCGCGGCAAGCGGTGGGCAGCGCGGGGCGGGGTGGAGCGGCAGCGGGGCGGGGCGGCGCGGGGAAGCGCTGGGCAGCGCGGGGCAGCGGGGCGGGGCGGGGCGGGGTGGCGGGGCGGGGTGGCGGGGCGGGGCGCCGCGGCGGTGGTCGCTGCAGTAGAGACGCGGGTTCGACGGCCGCTTGCTGCTGCCACAACAGCGCCCGGCGCAAAGGGAGGGCGGCGGGCGCGCGGCGGTCGTATTATCCTGCGGCTGAGATGGGGCGCTGGAGAGGGCGCAACAGGCGCGGGGCGATGTACCACGCGGACGCGCGGACGCCAATGAGTCTTTTGTTCGGAGATGTCTGCGCGAGGAATAAGCCAACAATGGCGAACGGGCTTCGCGTGCGGGAATACTTGGTTCAGAAACATGATTTGTGGTTTAATATTGTCTATATTCTTCAAATACACCAACGTGGTTAGGAAAAGTGGAACGATTTATTTACAAATCGAACATAAAAGGTTAGAATAATGGATGCAGAAGGAAGGGAGAAAAGGAAAGTTCCCATATGATCAATGAAGTCAAGTCACATCAAAGAGCTATTGTATTAGCAAGAGAGTTATAAGTTCTTATTGTTATCAGTAAACAAACTCTATTTTCGCTATTATTTTTTGAATTGCTTTCAGTTTCCGAATACTACAAATTCAATATTTCTGACACTATACATGTTAACCTAAGACACGTATTATTATTATTATTATTATTATTATTATTATTATTATTATTATTATTATTCCAAAGAGAAGTGAGAAATGAAAAATATTGTGCTAATTGTTTCACCCTGAAGAAAACTTAAATGTTGAAAAATCAAGTGCTCTTATTTAACGAAAAAAAGTGGATGCTTGATCGACCTCACCAATTCCTGATTGACTCAATTTCCAAATTCTTTTAAATCTTGTTTTTTGAATATCATTCCCTGTCGATATTTAATATGATATTATTTTAAATCATGTTGAGCCTCTCTCAGTATGATTTATCATCCCTTCGAGCACAAAGGAGAGAGAAAATAAAGCATATTCACTCTTTTCAGTTCGAAGTGTGGAAAATGTGTCTAGGTGTACACCTTTCTCTCTTTAGCCGCACTACTTTGCTGGCAACGTTCCTACACTTCTTGAGCGGCTCTCAAGATACATCTTACACATTACTCATCCATTCATTACACGCGCTGAGAGATTTGCATAGCTGCGGAAATTAAGTATTATCATTAACATTAAGACTAGACATATCTACCGTTCCTATCATTATCTCGCATAGTTTCTTGAAGAATGAGCGATTAAATTAATGACACATTTCATTAGAATGTCCAAAGTCAACATCAGTTTTTCAGCAATATAAAAAGTGAATCGATTTTTGCACCCATATTCATTATCGCATTTGACTTCTGCCTCTTTTTATGATGTGTATTGATTTCAAGCAGAAATTTGCCTTCACCTCTCTGACTTTTCACGTTTCACTTGTCTCGTATTTTGAAGAGTTCTTATTTGTATTTATTAGAATTATTGTTTTCATGTTATTTCAATCCATTCAATGATTCGAATCACCACTAGCGAGGTACGCTCCGTGCATTTAACATTTCACCTTTTTTGCAATCCCAATATTATCGTTGAAATAAATAATGGCGTAAGTGCCAAAAAGGAACAAATTGAGTTAATGTTAAAAATGTCATATATGGACTATTGCCTATAACGTATCAAAAGGGCTTACTCCTTTCGCCCTTACAAATACCTCACCGCTAGATGACAGCTGAGTGACGTACCAGGAGCTGTTTCGTGAAGTGACGTAAGTGCCATTCTAAGCCAGAAACTTATGGGGGTGGCATTTGCTGAGTGTTGTTGATATTCCAAGGCATTGATTGGTGTCGTGTGAATAGAAGTAAAAGTCAGCCAATGAAATGAGTGAATCTACACCGAGGAAAAGGAGCAATTGTGGAGAAGGCCGTGCACACGCGGAGAGAAAGATGAGATGTGAGGGTCTGCCGTACATAACCAAGAGGAGAAAGCACGTGCAAGGACAAGCTCCACCAAACCAGCAGGTGAAATCAATATTTGAAATTATGATAAAATTAATCACCATATAATTGATACGCGGTTTGTTATATTAGAGAGATTTCCTTTTTATGTAAGATTGCCTATTTTATGACATTTATGATATCGATATTTCTGCCCTGAAAGTATTAAATTATATGAATTTATTATAATTATCAAAATACATTATCATATAACGTATATATCGGAAGACATCATCAATAAATGAATGTTAAACAATCTTCAACGAAGGAATGCCTGGTCGTGGTGGCATTGAGATAGCTTCTTGTATTAACAAGGCATGCACTTCTGGTATAGCCACTGGAAAGAGAATTTTAAATACGTGTAGTGATAATTGCATAGCACAAAGCAAAATGCTTTTATTTTTGTGGATGCATCTTGTTGCTAATGGTACTTTCAACGAAATTCATCACAAATACTTGGTAAAAGACATTTATACATGAGTTGCGATACGGACTTGGCAAACAGAAAATAAAAAGGAGAGAAACATGAGAAGTACCCATGAGAAGATTTGGTTAAAATGATTGTAACTACTACAGCAAAATCTTTATGGACCACCACGTCACCTTGATGGAAGAGACGGATTTCAAATCTGCAGCGTATTTATTACTAAACACTAGTAATATGCAAATTTCACAAGCACAGTGGATTAGAATTACAAAGGATCAGCCAGGAGTTGTGAAAGTCAAGAGACATCACAGTGATATTAAGTTTGGAAAGATATTTGGACGATGAAAAAGAATGTCTTTCCCAAAAAATTTTGCAGACATAGATTCCCCAACAGTAAAATTTCCAAAGAAAAAGAAAAGGACTTGAGACACGTGTTACCTTTCCCACAGGCTAAAATAGGACGTTTTATGACAAATTTCAGCAAGATTAAAGGCTAACAATCTGAAACATTATAAGGACTAAAGTTATTGTACTTTATAATTTTTGATTTAATATTTTTGAAGTGTGTTTAGTTATGTTCCTATTGGACTTAAGTTCATTATTTACATAAATGCTTCTTCACTTACTTCGTTTCACTTTTTCCTTTTTTCAGTTATTACCATCGTTGAATGACGTTAAATATTTTAATATAGACATTGCATAAATACGATTTGTTAATGAAATAACACCTTTCTGGTCCATATATTCATAATATATAATGAATAAAACAGTTTTTTGAAAAATGCTATTTTGGCCTTTTTTTTTTAAGATGCATATACTATATATTATGTTTGTTTTTCCTGATTAAATAAAACGAAAAGTAATAAATCACTCTAAAGTTTCGCATTTGTTCAACTTCAATGTTGCTTTAGGTCAAACAATTAAGTTAATTATTTTCTTAATGTTACTATCATAGTTCAGTCCCTTTTACTTCCTCGTATATAAAGAAATGTAATTCTGCAAAAAATTTATCTCGAGATATTTACGGATAAAACCGTTCTTGTAATCCCCAATATCGAAAACAGTTGTGTGTGTATGTATATGTATGTGTGTGTGTATACATAGCATTTATGAACTATGTAAATAAGTGTGTGTGTGTGTGTGTGTGTGTGTGTGTGTGTGTGTGTGTGTGTGTGTGTGTTTCAGCTAATCCTTGAACAAACTTTTCAGAAAAAATTTTGAGCGAGCGAGAAAACATCAGGAGTTTGTGATTAAAAATATTACACCAAATTTGTTTTTTCTCTGTTGTTTTTTCGAAATTTGCTTATTAACAGAACCCTGCAGTGCTTTTCGGCATTTTGCTATTGCGAAGCAGGGCGAGCGGGCTCGTGGGGACGGGGCCAGGGGAAGCAGATGAGGCGGAGCGGATCTGGACGGGGAGGGGACGGGGGGGTTGGGGAGGAAGTGGAGGGGGAGGGGGCGGGTCGGCGGAAAAAGGAAGGGGGCGGAACGGAATGGAGCAGGGCAGGGCGAAGCTGGGTGGGCGGGGAGGGGTGGGGCGGGGCGGGGCGCGGGTCGGGTAGGGGCATAGCACGCGGGCGGGGCGGGACGGGGCGGGGAGGGGCGGCGAGGAGAGGGGTGCGGTGGCGGGAATGTAAATAAATTCACTTTCATTTTACTCTCTGGATATAATTAATTCATGTTCCTTTTTACATGGATGTAACAAATAAATAACCGGGCAACATCTGGTTACTGTAGTTCGTTTATTAAATGAAAGTGAATGCATATACGCGAAGTTTTTTCACAAAACCTTTTGAAAGCCTAAAACAATTGCTCTCGACTTTGGCAGGAATATTTATGAGCAGCTGAGAAAAACGGCTGACCGAAGCAAAGCAAAAGATCGTCATAAAATTTTCACAACAAATCAAGGAAAACTGGTCAAAAAATCTGCTCGATATCGGGAATATATAACAATTGTTGATGCCGAAATGTGAAAGCAAAATCTAAAATAGAATAATCTCGTGAAAAAGGACGACCTAAAATGTTTCATGACATAAGTGGGACTTAATACTCATCACCCAGAAATGCAACCTGTTCTAAGACCAATAATTACAGCGGTATAGCGTCAGAAATTATAAACAGAAATATCAAATCTTACATGGATATTTCATAGTTTTTCTTTGCTTGTTCACATCCTCATATTTATATACATATAAATTCAAAAATCCATTAAAATGTTACTAATATTTTTAACGGTTATCGAAAAAAATTCTCACACGAAGAATGAACGATGACGATTTGAGAAAATACTCGATGAATTGAATGTCTTAATTCATGTTTAACAAGTGAACAGAAGACTTGACTGACAAACGGACATGTCTACCGTACACAGGGAGGAAATGTTAAATTTTACGCCTCGCTTTACAAGATGCTACCAGTTGTAACTTGGCTACAATGCCAAGTATTGCATAAGCTACGTAAGTACGCCGAGTAGTGCATACACATTGCACGACACTCGCCTGACTCAAGTACATTACAGCTCCTCAGTGAAATTGTTTTATCACAGCTGACACCGAGAGCTTGTCCGGTAGTTGGGGGCTGTACGTTGTTTGTGTAGTCTTGTTATGTGGTTAGTAGAGTAGCTTCGATGCACACTTTATTGAAGGTAGCAAGAGACGCATGCAGATGCAGTAAGAAAGATGAATGAGAACATGGCCAAATACACGTACCACAAGCATTTGTCACAAACCTGAATCGACTGTATCCATTCAACAAACAATTGGGCACAGAAGAATGAGTACAATACATATCCAGGTTTTATTTTGGATTTCTTCAAATAATAGAGTTCATTTTTGTCATTGCTTGTAAACAATATATATATATATATATATATATATATATATATATATATATATATATAATTCTCAACAAATAATGATTGTATCGGAAAATATTGGTCATTAGAAATGTGTGTCCAAATTTTAGTGCCATCAATAAGTTTCTGTATATATTTTTTTAAAATTTCTTATATGGTTTTTCATTATTGTATCGTATTTATGGACATTGCAAGCTTTATAAGTAATCTGTAAACTAAGCTGCCAAAATGGCAAGGCGTTCAAATGCAGAGCGAGGGATTTATTACAAAATTAATTTAAATTAAATTAAAATAATGAATGTTTTATTAATGATTAAACGTTTGACAGGAGAACGAGAAATATCGAGTTTTGAAGACGAAAATAACGTACTCTGCTAATATTTAATGTTGAGGTTTACCTAAAAGCGTTAATAGAGCATCTCGACTGTGAGTTATGTAAGTTAGTTTTCTTCTACCGTATCCGTCAGATTGAATATCACATCTTATCTTGAACATTTACAACGTTCTGTAGTTAATTATGTGTCTCAATATGTCTGCACATAAGAAACAAGGAGGTAGTTACTGCATGAGGAAAGAGAAAGTGCGTGATTTCATTGGTGTGAATAAGAGGTTGAGAACACGTGTTTAGAAAACGTGATGTCGACGCTTTCACATACAGTCGCTTTTTCGACGTCATTTCTAAACGTAAAAAGCGCTTATACAAACATAATTGTGTGTGGGAAGAACAAGTCATTTAAGTAATGGATGTAACAAGTCTAATCGTATCAGGTTCATAGGACGTGGAAAAAAAATATGAAATTCACATTTCCACATTCGAGTCGATTATAATCGAAACGATAATATATAAACAGTGATAATTATTACTATTTCACTAACATTGTGTCATATAATTCATTCTTCCTTTACTTAAACATCCGTTACGCGCTATGAAAGTTTGGAAACTGGATTCCTTTCGAAATTTTCTGCTCCAATGAATTCAGACTGAGTGGAATAGAAAACGTTGACATGCCATTAATGTCATTCTGGCAAATTAATTTAAAATGTGCTGTCAGTTTTAATGTATGAACTTGCTATAAATGTAAAAACTGTTTCCACATCAAAGGCTTGTTCGAGTTCTTTCACTTTGATTGTTAATACGCTTTATGAATAAACACCCCACGAAATGAGGATAGTGTGTCCATATCGTCCATTCACCCCTCGTTCTACAGTCGGGCAACAACCGACATCTCTACGTATTTGCCTAGCTCTATTCTCGTTCCTCATCATTCTACCATTCCATTCTTATTCCCACATTCTTAATCCTTAATTTCCCCTTTTTCGGGCATACTTTCTTCTTCATCTTTAATTCTCCTTTTTTCCACGCTTCTATTTTCAAAACTCATTTTTACCACGCATTTCCAACCTTATCCTCGATTTCATTATCGCTCGCCCTCCAATCCCTTGCTCTTCAACTCAATGCTACACTCAATAAGCCGTGGACCTGCAGCAACCGTCAATGCCGTGTTGCTCTCTCAGTCACTTCGTCACGTCGCGATCACCGCGGCTCCGGCCACACAGCCATACCTCCACTCACACACACTCACACACACACACACACTCACACACACACACAGAGCAGTGCGGTGTCGGAGGACGTTGCCCTGCGAGACCTTATCGATCAGTCGCAACCCTTCGCTGCCCTCCGACGCCCTACACGGCGCTGAGCCGCCCTGCGCCGCCCCGCGCCGCCCCGCGCCGCCCGCGCCGCCCTGAACCCTCGCGGATCAGGAGGATCTGCGCCGCAGCATTAACGGTTTATCTGCGCTCGCGCCGCCGCCGGCGCCGCGTGCCTGCTTCAGGCGAAGCCCCGGATCATCGCCAGGCGCATAAGCACACGCGCCTCCACCCCACGCGCTCTTCTATTGGGCTCTTAGCTCGACTGTTTGTCATTTTCTGCGAATTAGTTACCATGGAGATAATACCGTTTTTCATAACTAAAAAACAAAAACGAATTTGCAATAGAAAGAAAGTCAATAAATATTAGAATGCAATGTTTCTTGGTTTTACTCATTTTGAAATAGTGATTCTATATTTTTTAAATTAAAAAAAAAAAATTTTGGTTTCCATTTATCATGGAATTACAAGAAAAACACTTTTGTCTCTCATCTCGTTGATAACAAAAACCCACATTTAACCACAATACAGATTTTAAAATATTGCATTATGAAAAACAAAGACCGAAAATTAAATATTTCAGAAAATATGGAAATTTTAAAATTAGTGAAAAATCCTACAATCTACTGCCTTAATGACCAAACTAATTTGAAATATAGCCCCATTTTAAGTATTCTAGTAGTGCCCACCCCCTTCCCCCAGAAACAGTACACGGTCCGTGTAAGGATCATCATGGTATTCATGTTTGCCATGTTACTTGGATGAATAATTATTTTTATAGTTTTTTTAATAGAGTTCGTTTTTTGATAGTTTTACAAGTTTGTGTTTCACATATTGTATATTTCAAGTTTTCCTTGTAATGCTCTGTTGAAGCAGTTCAAGATGAGGGTTTTAAAAAAAATCTCGCAACATGTCTGCTGTAACTGACGAATAGTTCGTAAATAAATTTGTTTGTGGATGATTATTTCTATTCCTCCCATTATATTAAACAAAAATACGAATTGCATTTGAAAGGAAGTCAAAAATAATTGGAATCTAACGTTTCTCGAATTTTTTATAATAAAAAAGCGTGTCTTTATTTTGTTTAAATATAGATAGGGTAAAACAAGAATATCTTAAAATGTAATATTTTTGAAATTGAGTACCGTATTTGAGTAAAATTTATCCTGGTGACTTCATTTAGATAAAACCATTATATATTTCAGTATACCAGGTATAAGTTCAGTATATGGTATCCATTTTGGTTTACCGTTATAGTATGACTCATGGCTTTTCTTTAAAAAAATATGATTATATACTAAAACATACTACAAAACAACGTTCGTAGCAATGCAAAATTGAAAGTTACTCTATTTCATTCCTAGGTTATCTACGAAACTCTGGAAGAATATATTTATATTTTTTGTTGACGAAGGTAATCTGAAATGTACTTTGTTATCTAAGAACATCTGACATCACGAATTTCTTTTAATTCGAACAATTTTACACTTAAATATGGTTTATGAAAAAAAATTATGGTGATATATATTTAATGTGAAAGAATGTAGGTACACATCCTTTTTAACTGATTGCTTCTTGAGTTATACACTGTTCCCCACCACGTGTTTAGTGAGATTTCAACTTTGTGTACGAAGTAGATATTGAGTATTCACGTCATAGCGAAATCTTGTATTACATGGACATTCATGTGTTCCTTAAGTATAAATGTCTTTGAATAATGCACTGCTATGTCGACCAGGCGTCTGAGACCTATGGCCTCTGCACGTCACATGTTGCTAACCATTCGGAGTTGCCTCTCACTTCATCATTCCCAGCGAAATAACCACATCCACACCGCTTCCATCTCTATAACATCACTCCAACACCACCACCACATTATTTATAAACTATAACACATCATTACATTGCCTCGACCAACTCATGCTATTAAACGGCCACCTCATTCGGCATCTGACACCGGGAGCGGTAGCTTAGTGCATCAACTGATGTCAGTGCAGCGCCTCAGGTCCTAGGTTCAGTCCGCGGCGGCAGATTTCGACACTAGCTTTTCAGCTAGGTCAATTCAGTCTCTGTCTGGAGGAGAATTCTAGCGGCCGGCTGCTCTGATCGGTAGTTTTCCGTGGTTTCTCCGATCAACACCAGGCGAATGCCGCAGCAGTACCCTACCAAACGGGCCACGGACCGCGCGCGATCTGTCCTTCCTCTTCCTTGTCCTATCCTCTCCCCTTACACACACCATTACACTAACATGCACTACACTACCACATATTTCGGGAGACCGGTCGGGAGCTTAGAGCTTGTCCCGGCTGGGGAGGTGCCCCTTGGTGGGAGAGTCCTGGTTAGGGGGAAACCCCACTAGCCGACGGTAGGTCGGCGCCGGATCTCGCCATCCAGCGGGGGAAGATCACCATCATCCCACGAGAAAAAAAACATGCACTAATGACCGAAGCAGTTGACGCACCCGGAAACACGACAAAATCAATCAATCAATCGGTATCTGACGCTAAAGGCGATTCCTCACAATCGGTATTCGGCGAGTCTCGAGGGACCGCTACCAAAATTCTGAGTAGCCTGGATGGGTTGCTTGCCATTGGCCGAGAGACGAACATATGGGTCTCTCCCTATCCACTGCGTGACGGTCTTTTGGACGCACAAAAGACAGCGAACATTCGCCGAGCACAACAGCTGCTCCACGTTGGCCGAGCAAGTAGCTCGCTCCTAGGCGAATACCGAATATGTGGAGCCGCCTTAAGAGAAGTTGGGAGGGTTGAGGTTCATCTCATATCACCATTCCCCGACACCCGCTGCCTCATGTCGTGGTCACATCTGTATCTGCAGCGCCTCCCACAAAAAATCGCTTTCTGCGACTCTTGTCCTCCGCGTCGATACGCTCTATGCTGTTGTACTGGCCTTCCCACGCGAAGGACGATGCAATACAGAAAAGGGCGTGCGCGCGTCGTAAACTGCGCGAATATTCCCCACTTTGCTTCATCACACCGCGTCTTCAAGTGCAGCTAGATTGCCTGCTTTCTCACCGCTCTTCGCAGGATTGAATGCCTTCCTTTTGTTCTTTGGGCTTTTGAATTGTATTTTAATTGAACAGAGAAGCGACAAAATGCAAATTCAGTTATTTTGGAAAACTGATTTGGAGGATCAATATATTTGTAAAAATAATTGGCACAAAATTTTAAATAATGAACAATGACACAGTATAGTTTATAACTACAATTGTGATCCTCTGTTTGAGGTACAAAAACAAGAAAAAATAAGTTAATGGCACTACAAAACACTTTCTAGTATTATTAGTAGCATAGATGATGTAATAACTGTATAGCAACTTAATTAATACGTTCCCTTCTAAAGTGCTTAATTTATCACCTTTTCTTACCCACAAATAATCTAATTGCCTTCAAGTAAATTACTCTAGAAGAGATTTCCAGTCGAACTCTTAGTTTAGTTTATGCCTTATTTTACGTGGCGAGACTCGGGCCATCAGGCCCGCTCTCTCGTCTAACCACGCAAATTTCGCTACGCTCCTTTCACCACCTAGCAGAGAAAGGAGGTATTATCTTGGGCGACGAAAGAGGCGGATCTAAATTTCGCTCAGAGGCTTCTTTTAGGCTTGAGGATCTTTTACATGTAGTAAATCTTCTACATGGGACAGCCGGATTTACTTCCTATCCGAAGGAAAGCGTACGGATGATTTTTTCACCCTTAAAAATCCACGGCTTCGATCGGGTACACTAGTCCCGCAAACTCGGATACACTAGTCCGGTACGCTGACCGTTATACCACCGAATCACATTTGTATGCCTTTTGTAACTCTTACGCATTTGTTTATTTTTAGACCACTAAAAAGTGTAAAAAGAGGGTAATCAGTAGCAACGAACAACAACAAACACAAAAAAGAAAACACTGCTACCACACACTAAATTATGTATTCACTGACAATGATGTGCTTCACAAACTTCATTACTGGTATTTGAATGTATTCCTAAACAATTTTATTTCATCCCAATCTGGAACGTTACCATTAAAACGATGTATTTGGATTATCACCGTAGTTCTTAATAACTACTATTAGATATAACTAGTTGGGCTGAAACAGCACATATTTTCTTGCATCATTTCTCATTCCTTAACTATTATATATACATTCAAAGAGGTATCAACCATCAACAGTTATTTTCAGCATCTTGACTCAAACACAGGTTCTCGGTGTTAACTCGCCTTCAGCCATATCGCTTCGCTATAGAAAAAACACAGGAAAGTTGGAACTCTGAGCGACGCTTAAAAATGTAGTTGTCTCAACTCAATATTTGCAACCCTCAACCGCTGCAATGTTTGGAAAATTCAGAGTCCACCGAAAATTGGACTAGCACCATACTTTTTAACAATCCTTGATACATACAAGGAGAAATAGAAAAATTTTGGAGAGGTTTTCGAGTAAAAATTATTAATTACTTTTAATTTGCTATATTTCGCGCAAAATTACACGAAAACTACTCAGATTTTTTAAAAATTGAACGTGACCTTATTTCCAGATTCTTTAAAGAACAGATTTCATTCAGAATAAACATCTCTATCTTCAATATATCAGTTGTCGGAAGGTGCCGAAAACATTGAACTTTTGCAATTTTTGAGAAGTAAGATATTTCAACAAACATGAGACCAGCACCACTCTCTTAAGGGTCCTTTACACTCAGAGGAGAACGTTTAATCGAAACATTTTGCGCCGTTTTTGAGAGAATTTAGAATAGTTTTTAGGCTTCGTGTAAAGGGCCCTCAAAAATTAAAATACCGTATTGAAACTCCCAAAGCCTCGAGATCATTCAGATCGATTGGAGAAAATCAATGTTTGTGAATATCCACCGAAATGTTTAGGCGCTAGCGTCGAGCATAGACACATGGTCGGACAGACAGACGTCATGAATAGATTTTTCGATACCAGGGACCCACAAAACATGAATTCTGTCTACACCACGTGTTAGACGATGTAATTGACTGTATATAGGAAATAATTTATCCATTTCTTTGTTTCCAGAGCTCGGCAATAAGAGTTTTTCTGCCAAAATTCTCCGTTTTCCGGCGCTTTTTCTGGTTTTACCAAATAAGTGCGAGAAAGTAATGAGACGAAGATCTGCAATTTTTTTGTGGTTCATCCATTTCTATTAGCCAATCCATCTGGAAGCTTTATGTGTAAGATAGTCGTTTCAAAACCTGATAATTTACAATGCAATACATTTCATTAAATGCAGTAAAATGACGTTAATTGTCATTACCATTAGAAGGGGTGATTGTTGTAAGGATTAATCAGAATGTTTATGTGGTCAATACTCGACAAATTAATATCTGAAATGGTCAGTGCGTCTCATTATACGGTGTTGCGAGTAAGCAATTTTATTTCAAGGTTTGGAATGGTCTGTAGATCAACGCAAAGTTTAATGTAATTCTCGGCGAGTTTGAGCCTATTTTAGGGCTATTTATGCTGGATGAAGGAACCGTAGTTACATAGCGAGTGCAAGATGAAGTCTGTCCTGGCCACATCATTGAGATCACATCAACGAAGTCATTGAAAAGAAGAGATGTGTCGTAGGGCATCTTGCCATTTCAACATTTTCTTCGTCCCAACTTCTCTTCTAGCATCCATTCTCCTACGCACCGTGAATGTCTTGCGACCTTGGGCAAACGTCTGCTTCAAACGCTGTTGCAACCATCGCTCTCTCCAGTGACCACGCTTGAATGAGACAGAATGTGGGGTTTAGTGTATCCAGGTCAGTCAACGACTTTGGATTTTAGTCCCGTGAGTGATACAGCCTGGAGGGGGGCGCGTTCCTTCCCTGCAAAAACGCACCGGGAGAGGTGGCCCGGGGCGTCAACTGACGTGACTGCAGAGGCTCTGACCGGGAGGTCCTAGGATCGAAACCCGACGGTGGCAGGATTTTCGACAGTAGATTGTCAGCTACGTCGAATTCAGCCGCTATCCGGAGGATAATTCTAGTGGTCAGCTGTTCTAATAGATTGCTTCCGTCGTTTCTCCGTTCAAACCAGGGAAATGCCGGAGCAGTTCCCTAACCAACAGACCACGGGCCGAGCGCGATTTTTCCTTTATCTTCCTCATCCGTTCCTTATACTACAACCACCTGCACTTCACGTTGGAAGACCAATCGGGAGCTTGGTAGTGTTTATTCCGGTTGGGGCAATGTGGTCCTGGTGGTTGATACTTGGTTGGGGATATCTCCGCAAGCCGACGTAGGTCAGCGCCGGATCTCTCGATCTCGCGACCCAGCGGAGGAAGATTACCATCACCTCTCGCGATGAAATATTCACTACACTTACGGGACTAATAGCCTTAGCACTTGACGCGCCCAGAATCACCAATCAATCAATCCGCTGAAACGTGATATGCTTCGTTGCCCTCCACATTGGCTTGCGGGGTTTTCCTCTCCAGATTTCTCCGCCCGGAATAAACACCAAGCTCCGGAGACGCGCAATAATGGATTTCTAAATGTGTGTGCGTGTATGTGTATGGTGTGTGTGAGGAAAGAGGAAGCGACGAGGTTGAAAAAGGGAAGATCGCTCACGGTAAATGGTCCGTTTGTTAAAGTTCTTTCCCGGCAATCGCCTAGTATGTATCGGAGAAACCATAGAATACTACTTACCACAGCATGTTGCCACAAGAGTTCTTCATACAGCGGCTGAATTGGCCCAAGTTCTATATGTTAGGTGTCGAAATTACTCCACCCTGAAGATTTGATCCCTGGGACGTCCGGTGTAAAGATCCTGCAATGGTAACGGTTCTTAACACTGAGCCATGATCACTGACGCTACAGTTATTATAACCTTTACTATGAACCAACTCCACCACCTCTACTACCACTCATCCCCCACATCAATCATCGCCATCACACCTACTAAAGTTGCGCATGACATCAACTGATGTCACTGCAATGCCTCTGGCCGGGAGGTTCTACGGTTCGAGTTCTGACTGTGGATGAATTTTCGACACTTCCTAAATGCCGAGGTTAAATTCTTTCGCTACCTAAAAGAGAATTGTAGCGGCCGGCTGCTCTTATCGATTGTTTTCCATGGTTCCTCCCATCAACACCAAGCGAATGCCGGAGCAGTACCCTAACAGGCCCCGGTCCGCGCGCGATCTGTCCTCCCTCTTCCTATCATCGTATGCTGCCCTCATCCCTTGGTTACATACATTTACACTTGCTTGCACTACACTGCCACGCATGTCGGGAAACCGGTCGGGAGCTTAGAGCTTGTCCCGGCAGGGCGGTGCCAAGCTAGTGGGAGATACCTGGTTGGGGAAACCCTGCCAGAAGTCGTCAGGTGGCCGTGCGATCTCATCATCCAGCGGCGAAAGAACACCACCATCACCCTGCGATAAAAGAGACGTGCAGTGCGCTTACAGGATAAATGATCTTAGACTGGCGCTCCCGGAAACATTAGTCAACAACACCGCTGATGGCGCCACATCTTCGCCACCACCCGCACCATCACTCCGCCCACGACGCTGCGGCTTCTGCCGCCACCAGTTCTACTACCGTCACTATCACCACTCTCCGACGGCGTCACAAGAGCTATGATCACCAAGACCCGGATAATTATGTACGAAAAAAAAGGAAAATATGTACATATGTATGTATTATAATATACAGAAATATGTACTGATTGATTGATTTTCACCTATTTAGCTGATGAGTACAAAGGGCGTATTGTTGCGTTTCGAAGGTGAAGGTTTGAGACTCTAGCCCCTATATTTGCGTTTTTCTCCGCACGTTCCCGCATACAAGCAAGAGAGAGGGAGTAACATAACCTGTACGCACTATCTCAAGTATGGAGCATCGTGCGGTGAGCACGTTTTGCCTAAGAATGCTGTACGCCTTAAAAATGTGTATGGAGACGCTTCTCCTTCGTATTCTACAGCGAAACACTGGGCCAAACTTTCTGAATTTGGCAGAAAATCTCTGGAAGATGACACAGGCTCTGGACGACCGGCGACAGCGATGAACGATGAAAACATCACAAGTGTGCAGGAGAAAGTGCTGGAAGACAGAAGACTGAAGGCGAAAAAAATTGCCGCGAGACTGGCCTTGGGAAAATCACCATTCTTGGAATTCTCATGAGCATTTGGGCATGAACAAGGTCAACAATTCACATTGGATTCCAAAAATTGGGTCTGCAGTGCAGAAAGCAGAACGAGCGAACTGTACTCGAGAGATTTTGAAGCTGTACGAAGAGGGGAAGCATTCTTTTCTAAATTCCGTTGTCACTGATGATGATAGCATGGTCTTGTTCTTCGATCCTTTGAAAAGAGAAACAATGTAATGGAAGCAGGTCAGAGAGTCTCCGCCAAAGAGGGCGAAAGTGTGCCAGTCGACGAAGAAGATCATGGTGACTATTTTTTGGGATACTGAATGGAATTTTATTGCTTGATTTCAAGGAAAGAAATACTTCAGTAAATATAGAATACTATGGCAACTTGATCATGAAACTCCGAGACGCCATTGAAATGACAAGGTGCCGTAAACTTTCAAGAGGCGGGAGACTCCTGCACGACAATGTACCTGTTCACATTGCCATGCGTGTGAAGGCTATTGTTCAACAATGCAGATTCTCCGAACTTCCTCATCCACCGTACAGAGTCGTTTTGGCCCCGAATGACAATTTTTTGCTTTCAAAATTGAAATCTGACCTTCGTGGATGCAAGTTTTTCAACGATAAACAGGTCCAGGCAGCTGTCATTGAACATTATGACAGCAAAGATACGAAATATTTTTCTGACGGAATAAATATGTTAATTCCACGTTATGAAAAATGTATAAAGGGAAGGTATATTGAAAATTAATATCCCTATTTCATTTATATGCATTTTCCTTCCTATTTCAGCAAAGATACGAAATATTTTTCTGACGGAATAAATATGTTAACTTTTGGATACCTCCATTTACACAAAAACTATGGATTACTCATCCCCTTGCCTTTTATTTACAATCCCTCAGTATTTATGGATTTATGCAGTATTTTAGAAAAGAGGCTAGAGATAAATATTTGACAATGCTGAATTCTTTGTCTGGAAGATTCCTTATCAAAAACATACAGGCAAAATAAATAATTAAATACAAAATATGCAATAATATGTCAAAATATGTTCTTTAGGGTAAAATATGTAAATAGATGGACTTTCGGGTAAAATATGTAAAAATGGTTTTGGGTAAATATGTAAATGATGTATTTCCCGGGTAAATATGACCCCCTTCAAAAATGGGCGATGCCCTGGCGAACTTTACCAGAGTTTTGGGCCCCTGCCCCGCCCTGCGAATCAGGCTGACAACCCGCTTTGACTTCATTTCGGGGGAGGCGGGACTATTCATCTTGAACATTACAAAATGGCGGTGATAAGATTATATGTAAATTTTGAATATAAATATTAAATCAACCAACATTTTACTAAATTTTGTATATACATTTAATTTAAATAAAAAAAGGGCTGCAATTTCCCAGTAAAATATTTAAAACTTTATAAAGGGGTTTTTTGCAAAAAATAACACTGGACAACGACTATTAGCTCCATGTCTACTTTTTCGTCGTTTATTATTGTAATTTTAATATAAAATCAAATAATTGCATTTATCATTATCTAACCCTAGTTATTTTATTAGTAAAATTAATTTAAGAAATACGTTTGAGTCAGTTTCAAAACACGTCTCGAGATAGCAGCTTTCAGTTGTGAAAAACTTCATCATCAATTTCCCCAGAAAATTAAAATTTACTATATGGTCCGAACATTAATATTGTAATAAAATGGTTTTGATATGTAAAATACTAAATAAACTTAAAGTATTTAAAAGTTCATTTAGTCACAATGAAAGTTTCTTCTGCAGACATTATGTTTTGGTAAGTGCAGCTGTAAGCAAATGAATGATTTTTGATCTTTTGTTTTGGGGATCACAATTAATTACCTCTTCAATCTAACGTTAGGGTGATTGCATTTTACATGGAGTTCTTTACCGCAAATTTTAAAAAATCTTTGTGATACCTAGTCTTTGAGGATTTTGCGTGAGAATCAAAACGACATATGACTCTTATATAACATTTTAATATTTTAATGTTTGCAAAGGTAGAAACACAGCTTTCGTCTATTGTGTGAACATTGGAGAACACACACACACACACACACACACACACACACACACACACACATACACACACCTCATATAAATATTTCACTTTATTATGTATGATTTCAATCAACAAAATAAAATTAATATATTTATATTATTATAGCAAGTATATTTTACATTACGATATTTTATTTTCGAGAGACGAGCCATGCACACAAAGTTTCTTACCCGTCATCGGAATGTTACACCCACTTCTTCTCGATAAGCAGACCTATGCAAACACTGTTTTGCTAATCCATTAAGAATCACTAGAATTCTCCTGTCATAAATTATTTCAAAATTGTAATTTTAATAATGTTTCAAAATTTTGTCAAACTTGAAATCTGTGTCACGATAATCGTTAGAAAATGAATAGGATCCTCTTCTGAAAAATATTTTTTTAAAATAAAATTTTCTCTTTTTTCCCACATTTTTACATTTCATAAAGTGCCAATTTATGGAATGTGTTCACTAACGCATCTTCAGTAATATTGCACTGCATATTCAAAATTTTTTAATGAATTGTTAATAAATTTTAAACAAAATAAGCAATTTTTTTTTTTTATTTGGGAAAAATTTCATTTAAGTTATCAATATTTATAAAGTAATTTAATTAAAGTACTATAATATGAATTAAGGTTGAATTTTAAAACTATAACTACAATATTTATTATTGTTGAAACGCTTGCTACTATATTACAATGTAACGTTTTAAAATGTACTTCCCCATTGATTGATAGTTTGTTTTCCCTTATATAGTATATCTCACGCAGAGACGATTTTAAAAAGAAAATCTAAATAATAACGAAATAACCTCAAATTTATAATTCATTGGCATTTGGTCGCACCTTCGTGACCACTTTAATGCAAGGTCGGAAAAAGGGAAGAAATCTGCGCTGGGTTCGAAACCCAAATCTTGGGGGTCACCATTGCGTTCCTTTCCTTAGATCTTAGGATTCGAAAAGTGATACTAGATATTTCAACATTAACTTGAGAATACATTTTGCATACCATGAAGAAATGATGAACAATTGTCTGGAGTTTAAAAAAATCTGCCTTTGGAATACGCATCAAGTCCTCTGGCTATTGTAATTACATTTTCTGTCATTCGTGATAAACTGCCGAACACTTTCCGGTAATTATTTATGCCAAAACAGAAAGTTTTCCCAGGTTAAAGAGACCCACATATTTGGTGGATCAAAATAGATTTTAATTGTGGAATTGACATTATTCATTAGTGCAACATACAAAAATATGAATTTACTATTTGTGCTAGTTTTCTCTTTCACTTCAGTCGTCAATTTTCGAAAACATAATTCAATTTTTTTACCTAAATACAATATTTACTTTTCGACCTGTCAATTCGGAAGAATAGTTGTTCCCATTGAAAAAGCGATCTCCGATAAATGGACAACGTTTACAAATATCATAAATACCAAATAGAGTAATATCTGATATTTGTGATCTAAGGACTCCCCTCTAGAAAAAAATCAAATTTTCTTTGTTTTCTTTTAATCTTTTCAAATAAGAACGTAACTTTGGTTTTGGTTTGGTTTTCCCGGCAAGATCTTAACAGATCTTGCCGCATCTTGTGCCAGCACATAAAACAAGGCTTTTCATCGGTATCTTCCACTTCGGGTTTAAGGTAATTATTATTAATTCTTAAGCGAGTTTTTTACAGTTCTAATGACCTTTTTTCGCAATCTACACAATGTTTTTATTCCGTCAGGCATCATCCTCTATTCTTGTCCCCTTCATTGTCAAATCCAGACGTACTTAAAAGATTTCCTGGCTTTCCTCTTTTTCTTCTTTGAGGATTCACTCAAAGATAATTTTTGATATTCTGTCAGCATGCATTCTGCAGCATACCATTGGAGTTGTTTGGATTCTACATTTTCGACCACTTGTCTCTCAATCATTATTATCTTCTAATCTCTTCGTTAGTATTCTATCAAACAGTATACTGACAACATCGTCCCCAAAAAATTCATTTTCATAGCATTCAACCAGAGTTTTTGCATCTTTTTTAATTCTAATTTCCGATTCATACGAACACAGCTCTCCACCATTGTCTTGTATATTGTCTCTTAGTTTTCTTTGAAAATGTTTGTTCTATAAAATATTATGAAATCTACTAATAATTGTTCCTAACTTTTTTTTAAATAAAGTCAATATTATTAGGCCCCCCTGTCTAATATTCACTCCGATATATTTAAATTCCTTTCCTCGGGAAATATCTATTTCTGTTCTAGATCATACCCAAGGATTTCCCCTAACCATTGTCTTGACTTTAATTATTTTTTTTGGTCCCCATTTTTTATGTTTTATTAATTTCTGGTTTAAAAATGTTAGATAAAAAAATATTTTTTTTCTACCTTTTTTTCAAGTGATACCTGACTCCAAAAAGCGGAAATGTATGAATTCAAAAGGTTTGCAGCCGTTCTCGAAGTCTTAAACGATATCCACCAACATTTTTAGTTATTTTGGATTATACTAATCAAACCTTTCAACATTTTTTTTTACCAGTCTTGCATGACTTATTGGTTGTCTCCTAAAATAATGTAACAAGTATTTCAACGTCAAGTTAAGGGTAAAGAACTGTTTCTGATGAAATAATATTATATAAAAAAGATCTTCATCTTCATCTTCATTTACTAAATTACCACTAGTTCATTATAAAGAGAGAAATAGATATTTTCTAGGATGAAGAGGGGGCACGTGACCCTGGTCTTTTATTTTGGATCCGCAGTTGGGATGGTTTAGTAAAATAGTTTTAGCATACTCTTGAATGAATGATTGAGAAGAATATTTAATAATGGACTTGTTTATTAATCAATATCATTCACAACAATGTAGCCTTTCAGAATTTAGAAATGGCTTGATAAACATATTTACTTCAACTAATAATCAATTTTGTTATATAAATACATGGTTTTAAAACCAAAGAATTTTTTTTTCAACTTCATCACTAACTTTTCCCTTTAAAAATTTATCTGCGTGAGTGTTAACAAACCTTCACATATTACATTCTCGTATACTTCGTATATACAGGTAATATCGTATATAGAAATGTTATATAATTCGCGAAAAACTCCCATTTTCTCGAAAATCTTTTGCCGCGTTCTGGTACGAAAAACTGAATCAAAAAATTCTAAATTAGAAAAAGTCCTCAAACCCGCGGTGTACAAATTCAGTTTTGTGGATCCTGTCCAAAAACCAATTGGAACAAAACGTCCGTCTGTCCAATTACAACTCAAACCCTAAACCATGCATACGATTTTTCCAAATTGAAGAAACCCTATCTTTTTCCCTGAGCTGAAGCTATCGATTTTGAAAAACATTCATTAATTTTGGGGACTATTTCTACCCTTTCCCGGACATTTTAAATTTTTCAAACGTCCAAGTGTTTCTGTAAATTTCTTGTAAGAACTGTTTACTCTATAGTAAAATACCTTATAAGGTAGAATATGCCCAATTTTCAGGTTAACCCCGAATTTTGAAAAATCGCTAAAATTTGAATATTTTGCGGCGTCTTACTACAACTACAAAATTAAAAATAGAATTTTTGCTTCAAATGAAATGTGTTGCTTATAATTAGATCTTTTAATAAGGTAATGCAATTTTTAAGTTTTAGTTGATTTCGCACAATATGGCGTGCAATATTTGCAATTTAAAAATTTACATAAACAAGATTTTCTCAAAAAGCTAAAATTTTTTTCTTTAAATTTTTGGTTGAGGTAATGCCAAATTCAGCTCCGATGACATAAACGAGATATTGCTCTATTCTATTTTTTTTAAAAAATTACACAAATGAAATTTTTGAAATACCTCTCAGCTTTAATATGAGCATTTGAATAGATTTGTATAGATTATTCTTGTGAGTAGAAGTGCTTCAAATGACTTTAGGGGAAGTTTTCAAAACTCAATAGATTCCTGTGAAAAAGCTATTTGAACCGAAAGTTGAAAATGTAAAAAATGTATTTGTGCGGCGATAGATGTCAGCTGGCAAGAAACGGCAAAAACCCTTTTGTGAGCTGGCAAAAACCCTTAAAACCAGTCCACACATGGGAAATATAAACATTTGCTACGAAAGTCGTCATTCTGTAGCACCTCTAGTTCTTCATTTTTTGGTAGTAGGAAGTGTAAGCATTTCTTAATTTTTAAAAGCAAAGAAAAAATTTCAGCTAGAAACTTGACCAAGTGAGACACAAATAAATAAAGTTAATTACAAAGGACTATCTCGTATTAGGGTTTGGGGAAAGGGAAACGAAACAATGTAAAACCAAAAAACGGCCTATGAACGGAAAAAGGGAAAGTGTGAATGATCTGGTAAACGACCAGTAATCGAAAGTACATCAAATTCTTTCCGCATTTTTGTAATTGATCTTCTTGCAAAAAAAGGAATGTTTAGAACATTCTCGACATCGTTATTAGGAATTTGTTTTCATTGCTCGTCAAGTAAAATCCCTGATATCGTCGGGATTTGAACACGCGTTCCTCTGTTGTGAAGCCACGCACCTAAGCGTGCGCTCCCAACACAGTCGTACGAAAGCATTTCCTGAACTTACTCAATTAAGAATCTTACAATTTTGTCTTCAAACTCTTGTTTTTCCGCACTTCTGCAATTTAAATATTAAATAAATTACCTCTAAGAGACAGTAGAAAGCAAAGAAATCTACGCGGCACTATAAAATAGTTAATTCCTGCAAGAATGTTTAGTTCAGTCTATGTAATTTTTGCAGGCGTTTCCCGGTTCACCTGACCTTAACCTTATCCCCTCTGCCCAAGGTGAGTTATTGACGTGATAACGTTGGGCTAGCAGACAAGTTTCGACACGCCCGACATTCAGAATTCATTTGCTGCAAGTAATTACTAGAATCAAAGAAACATTTATTGAAAGAAAAATCACATATCATTACCAGTTATTATCTTTTGTTCATCTACCCCAATTTATATAAAATAGCTCTTATTTTCTCGTGTTATTGTAATGTTTCTTATATATAACAAATTTCCTTTACCAATTCATTCGTTTTGAAAACTCTCAAACGCAATCGTAAATGCATACCTTAAATTATTAAAAAGGAAAAGTATTAATTTAAAAATCTCACATTGTCAAATAAAGGTTGCATGAACACCCAGGACATAAACTCAAGTCTTCCAGTTTTTTAAACAAGCACCTGAATTTCATGACGTCACTCCCAGTCACTTATACAATTTTTTTACATATTAAAAGGTGTTGACAGTATGCTTGATTTTGCTAGCTGAAGACAGGGATGTTGCGCAACGAAAGAAACGATAAAAGTACGATTTCCAAATCGGTTTGAAACGTTTTAATAGTAGAAAAAAAAAACGGTTTCATTGAGTTTTGCATTTCAAACAATTCTTTAAAATTATTAAATATTGCTTACTTTTCCCAGAAAAATCCCATCATTTAAAGAAAGCCTACAGTTGTTATGCAAGAACAATTATGGACAAAAAATTTCATTTGAAAGACAAATCTGTTTTCAATTTTGTAGTTGTGGAAGGCCTTCAAATTTCAACTTTTAAAATTTTTCGAAAATTCAGAGTTAACCATGAAAATTGGAACTATTCATCCTTCTAAGTGTATTTTACTCTATTCTTACCAAAAAATTTCCCGGGCCTTTTTTGAGAAAATTTTGAAAATGTCAAAAACATGTAAAGTACCCCAAATTTAAAAGATTTTCAAAATTTCCCAAGCTTCAACTACAGCCAAAAACGGGTTTCTTAAATTTTGGGAAAGGATCATTGCGTGTGGTTTAGGCGCTAGTAGTAATCACAGACGGATGGACGGACGTTTGGATAAAACCACTTTTTCGACTCCAAAACGTGTATTACCGTTTAATGCGAAATCGATTTTCCGCTGTATTACATCTTTCTCTATACTACGTATACGCGAATATTACGTATAACGTAAATACGAATATCACTTATACTCGTATATTCGTGCGTATTAGAAAGAAAAAACGAGAAGTACAAGTTTTTTTTTGTGCAGATAACGAATTATCATAGTTCAAAACCCATCTAAACGTATTACAGTTCAAAAGGTAAAATACAAAAAACAGTACTGAAATTTTCTGCATTACTGATTGTCATTTCAAGTGAGTTTATTTTTACATAAATGATTCATATTGCAAAATATGAATGTATTTATCTAATCAAGAAAAAACAAGGTAATTTGTCACAATCTGGGCACGACGTTGTGTAAGCGGTGACAAATATCAAATCGTGAATACACAGGGACAACTGTAAACGCATTTTTTCCGGAAACTCAGTGGTCAGAGAAACTGGTCGTAAATCGAACGATGCGGTTTGATTCCTGTCAAAAGGAATTCATCTTTAGTACTCAATTAATACGGTTATCAGGTCACAATATGGATATCACTACGAACAGGATAAACTTTTCCCTCATATTTATTTCCATAAAAAGTGACAGAGTTGTGAACTTTTTGGAAGTAGATAAAATTCAAAACGTTCATATCTTAATTCCAAGCGAGTTAGTTAAATTCTTACTAACTAATTATAAATAAATGCACATTTGTATAAATATTTGTAATAAAGTAGGATCAAACTAATTACACATTATATAGTAAAAAAAGTTCAGCAAGATCTTATAAGCAATAAATAAATCACGTTTTTTCCTAAACATTCTTATCTTTAATTCTCAGACTTGGTAAAACAAAACATGGAACGAGAAAAAGGCATCGCGCAGAACTCAAATCCTCAATACTCCGTTTTAAAAACCCGGTGTCAAACGATTTCAGCTACAGGGGTTATTGGTCTTTCAGTAATCTCCCAAGCCTTAATGTATCTGAATAAAAAATATTTGTTCTGTAATTTCTCCATTTTCTCTGAAGTAACTTTTAAAGACGTAATAAAATCATATTCTCTAAAATTTCTTTTCTCAACAGTACAATTTCAGGAAAATGCAATATTAGTGCAACTGATGTTTTAACAATACATGATAATATTTTTTTATCGAACTCCGTTATCATATTTATGAATTTTATAATAAATTTAATATTTAAAATTTAAAGAACACTTTATCAAGACATTTTGAGATCAGAAATTGCACCTCCTTGTTTTCCTATGTTGAGACTAAATGACGGGTGATTTGTGCATTGGATCCCCCTACACAAGCATGGCGAATAATCATTGGATATAACTAAATAATTAAAATTCTTATTTTCTTTGTGAAATTGGGACTGATTGAATGGTAACCATTTTAGTCTCAGTCTACCCCGCACAAAAGAACCGTATCAAACATTTGTTTATTTAAAAAGGGAATCATAATAAAAAATAGATTTTTTTCACATGACCAGTCAAATCGTACTTTATTATGTTTTGGAGTTCATACATTTTGAAATGTGGCCCCACCTACCGAATTTACATTAAAAATTTTAAAGACCATAAAAAAATAAATTATCAATTGTTACAAACAATTAGGGATGCGTTCTGTTAGCTTTTATCACAAAACAAACACAAAATGGAAATTTTTAATGGTTCTAATAGTCTCTAAATTCTTTATTAAACGTGTAAAAGACATATTCCTTTCTCAATTAATAAAAGAACGAAGAAATTACCTTTATTGCAAATTTTATAATAAACCCACAGACTTGTTAAGGATTCTGATTATCTCTAGAACTGTTAAATATTAAATTACTAGTGATTATACAACTTGTAAGACTTTTTCATATTATTTCTAACGTTACATAAAATATGATAATGTGTCAATTGAGACACTGTTAATTTTTTAGCCATCTCTTCCAATTTCGTTTCGCCCAATTGCTGGAATAAAAGATGCACAAATCTTAATATAATCACATTATCGTTTACAAAATCAAGTTTTTTTCCTCCTTGCAGAATTTTGGAATGTCTCTCTCGTGATGATAGTGTTTAAATTGTTTCAGGCATCAGGTAAAAAAAATACATATTCGGCGGGATTTGATCTGGCGTCCATTCCTCTATCTACTACGCGTTTCAATCCACGGGCCTTCACAAGGTACCTTACAGCCCCGATGAGTGTTGTAGAATGAATTATCTTGAATTTTATTTTTTCTTATAATGTACAACATTTACTTCAGGTTAAGAAACTAAATTCTTGAAAAGAATGTGGAATCATAAACGCGATACTATTCTATAGTTGATTCTAGTTGAAATATTTCGTTGAATTCTTTTGTGTGGGGCTCAAGTGCTTCTATCCTGCGAACTGCTATCTGCCCCCCCCATATCTTCAGGTGATCCCCACATTGCGAAAAGACTGAACTGTAACTCGTCGTGAAACACCAGTCTGAAATACAGACCCGCGTATTATTAAGGAGGTAACTATGTGTTTTTTAAAACCAATTAACACAACTAGGAGAATTTCCCGGACAAATTTGCATTCGTTATTCTGAAAACTTGAACCTAAACTTGAATGATATAATGCTAACAATATTTTAAATTATCTAAATGTTGATTGATTGCTTTTCAAGAAATTATAATGCTATAATGTAAAAAACAAAGTAGTTACTACAACAGCAATACTTTCTTCTCTAATGTCACTGCTCCAATATTATACTATTACATGTTTGGGGAAAGAGTTTTCAACCAGTAAGATCTCTTTTTCAATTTTGTATTTTTGAAAAGTTAAATTTTTCAATTTAAAAAGTATAGAGTTCCTCGAAAATGGACGACCAGCGCCTCGGTCAGATAGGTACAAAACCCGAGGCTTCTGGTCGTCGTATGATGGACGACAAACCTGGCCCTTTTTACGGCTAAGTCTTTTAAAAAATTAATATTAATTACAAAATTTGGACATATTCTGAAATCCACCATAACAGAAGAAATAATATCACCTTCTGGATTCAAAACTCACGTTAGCAAGCTGACAGCTCCCTATGACGTTAACCATTCGGCTATAGCGGTTTCTTTCAGTTGCCACTTAGAAAATATTAAATATAATAAAACCTATGCTAAATAGAACATAATCGTTTCAATATATTTTTTCGTTTTCATAGGTCAATCCTTTTATTTAAATATACTGTGATATATAATATAATATAAAATGTATAATATGGGAATATTAAATATATTAATATAATATAATTATATTTTAATAGAATGAAAATTTTTCTCTATGAAGAAAGTACAATATTTTTTTTTCCCTCATGCATACTTAGTCCCAAATTGTCATAATAAAACTGGAAGGGGGACCAATTATTCGAGAAAGAGTCTAATGTCTAGAAGTAGGACAGTTTTAAAGAATACTAGTGATGCTAAACGCTGCTTTCTCACCGTATTTTCCAAAACTTATGCTGAAAATACAAAAAGTTTCGAAAAATTACATGATCTTATTTAAAAATCTTATTTTTAAAGGAAAAAGTTTATCAAAGGAAAAATCTCAAATTTCAATATTTTACTTGTGGAATACTTACGAAAAATCAGTTTTAAACGAATGAGGACCTGCAATATTCTCTTAAATGCACTTCCCACTATCAACCATAAAATTTTAAAAAAAAATTAGGGAGCCATTTGTTTGAACATTTGAAAAATGTCCCAGGGCTTCATGTAAAGTACCCCCTAATTGAATATCGGTTTCAATTCAAGGCGCTACAACATCAGCCAGATCGTTTGGATATTAATTTTGGTGAAAATCGCTGAACAGTTTAGCCAGCTAACGTTCTTCAGGGACGGACGGACAGACATTTTACCGTCAGTCGATTTTTCGCTATCAACCACCCACAAAACATGGATTCTGGCTACACCACGATTTGGAGGATTTTTAAAATTTGCAAGTGGTTTTATCCATTTTTTCTCACAAGGCGGTAATTATGCTTTTTTCTGGAAATTGCCGTTTTTCGCGTAGCTTACTAACTTTCTCTCCTTAAGAAGAAGTGCAGTCAATATATGAAAAATTTAGATTATGCGTTCGGAAAATTTGTATGCTTTCACCAAAGCAATTTTCCCAAAATTTTAAACATTTATACAATTTTTATAACTTCATTTTAATTAGTTATACCAGAAGAAGTAAAAGTTCATGAAATTTGAAACAGTTAGTAATTGTAATGTTGAAAAATCCCAAGATTTAATAAAAGGTGACATTTACTCATTTTGTAATAACGGTATAGTTATTCGAATGAAGGTGTAAAGTAAAAAGAAGAGTTCTTTTCAGAAAGTTTCAATAATGCAATATGAGCATAATGTAACATACCCTCAGAAATATTGGAATATCATTGGATTCAGAATCCCAATGAACTTCTATATAATATCATTTGAAAAAGAATACATTGATTTAGAAGTCAGTAATGTTTTATTTTTTGGGGTACCATGGTACACAGGTCCTTTTCCTACAACGAGTCTAAAAATAAATACATGTTCGCAGAGTCTTTTGAATATTTTTTGAGTTCGTGATTTCAAAGCCAATTTTCCTTAAAACCCCCTAAATACTATTTTATTGATATCATTTTTCTGTATGTTGCGCATTGAGAATGTAAAATATATTAAAATATTTAATGAAGTCTAACCAATATTAGTCCAATTATTTTCCTCCTGTTCCTAAAGCAAAAACTAGGAAATTTGTAATGAAAGAACATTAATAAATTCAGTGGTATAGTTTAATAAATATTTTATTTTCCCAAACTGAAATAGAAAATGTGAATAAAATATGTTTTGGGCTACAATGAATATCATTGCAATTGTGAAAATCTCGAGAGAGATGAATATTAAGTTATAAATAATAATCAATTAGCTGACCATATATGAAAATTTCATTTTTGATTAAATAAACTTCGTTTTATATCTATTTTGCCCAGGAAATAAAGTCCTTAGGTTTTATTAGGCACGTTTTGGGAAACTCCGATTTCAAATATGTGAAACTTTCTTTGACAATTGAAGTTGTTTTGTATATATTTTAATGTCTCTTTTAACTACTGGTCATTATGACCTTGACTTTTTATGTTTGGGGTTTTCTGTAGGGAGAATACGTAAGGACATCACGAACACATCATGTCGAGGGGAAACCCCACGGCCCTTCGACAAAGCTACGGCCTTGTCGTCCATTCCTCTTTCTCTCTAAGAAACCTTTGACATCATATACCCAACATAAAATTTACATCGAAGATATCCAATTCTCCATCATTTAAATACTTTTTCCTGTGTTCCTTGCCAGTGGGAAAAGTGGAAATGAAACCTCTGACTAGGTGAAAAGTTGGCCTCGAGGAAGCCAGAAAGACATCTTTATGGTAATATCTACTCTTACTAAGTTTTATCAACGTTGAATTTTGAGTGCAACAGAGGGAACTTTTTTCAAACTCACAAGGACCCATGGACCCTTGTCGTGGTCATCCGTGGCTCTAAGCCCGGGCAAAATTTTATTCACCTTCGGACCCGGCACTGCCACTTCTCACGGAAACATCTCGTGCAGTTCCCACCCCTACCCCCAAAAATGAAGGAACAGACCTTACTGTAGCTGCTCCTGTGCACTGCGATAATGAAAGAGCCGAAAAAGGCATAGTTTGTCGACTATAGAAGAGTGCTAGCTCTGTCCTCCGCAAACTCTTTAAACTTTCTTAGCTATGGTTATAAATCTAATACGCGTGAAGGGATGTTTTTTAACATGCCTTTTATACCTAATTTTGGGTTTGTGATGTAACACTGTCTTTGTCATTTATTTCATTTTAAAATTTAAGTCATATTTTACTGTTTTTACTCTTTTAAATCTTGTAATTAAAAAAAATATTTTACTGACTTTTATACTAATTTTCAAAATTTTGCAATAATATTGAACTATGCAATTGACAAGATATTTGGACAATACACAGTTCTTTATATTATTAAAGAAGGTATAAAGTTTCATTTCGTGAAAATAATAAAGACTTGGTTTAGTTTTCAGATTTGAGAACTTATGATCTCATTGAATCTCTTTGTTTTCCGTGTTGATCTAAAACCAAATGTATTTTCGGATTCGATATGCATTCAAGTATTGGGATCTTATGAACACAAATTTTTGTCATGCGTATATCTTACAATGGCTAAAATTATTTCACAATTAATCATTACAAAACAAGGACGGTGTGTTTCCTGTGAATAAAAACCGTTTCTTACTTCAATATCGATAACCGTGTAAAAGGTTTTCCCAGATGTTTGAATTGCGAGAGAGCTTCTTGAATCGAACTAAACACTCCAGAAACTGTTTCTGGGTCATAAAAAAACCTAACATAAATTGGAAAGATAATACGATTCAAACCCACTTTTTCCCGCTTAAATTTTTTAATTGGAAAATTGTCCGATTGAAATTTTTTTTAATCTCAATCTTTTTAAGTTTATTCAAAAGTTTTTTTCTTTCTTAACAGCTCTTTTTAAGAAAATTACATTGATTCGTAACATTTAAAAGGTTTTTCAAATTTATTCTTTTTTTACTACGTGGTTATTCAAAATATTTAAGAAAATATTTAACTTCAGTGTAGATTTCACAAATTAAAAAAATTAAATTTGCTTTTATTTTAAATACTATTTATTAAAGATATCAATTTTTACAATTTTGCTATTAATATATGTAATGTGATATGTTGAAAATAATTAATTATGTTAGCGCCTATTCAGGCCATATCAGATTTTTTACTGTTGCCTGTATATTCCCTAAATAAATAAATAAATAAAAATATCACTGGGAAGGGATAGATATAATCTTCGCAGCAGTGTAACAGAAAAATAGCAACTTTTGAAAAATATATGAAGAAAAGACAATTATATTTTCGAAATATTTCTAATAGGAGTTCTAGTTCCCCTTTTACCGATTATCACTATAAAATTGCATCAATTTTACAAATAGTCTAAACAATATTAACAATAGCAATTTTGATGATAATCTCCAGGACACCCGGCAGTGATTTTTAATTGATTAACGAAATCACTGTTTGCGACCTGCTCATATAGAAAAAATGGGCATTACATTTTCATAATGCGTAATAAAATGTGTGTATTGCTTGCATTTCCTTAATAAAGGCGTAATAATGTCAAAATACATTTTTAAATACGTGAACATGAATTTCAATTTGCTTGATAGGAAATTGTATATTATGTAAATGCATTATATTGTGTTTCCCAAAATTATTTTTGTAATAGTTAGTGTTTCCCTTTCTTTAGAACCATTAGCATTTTAAAATAGTTTGTAAAACAAAACTTCAATACTATTTAAATTTTAAACTGCCACAAATTTCTCACAATATTAGATCCATAATTTGACTTCATTTTCATAAGAAAACTCGATAAAAATGTCAGCCTTCCTGACCCGCTGCCGTTCGTCAGCGTCCACGAGGTTCAGAATCCAACGTCGGGGCAATTGGCAGGTGATCCTCGCCCCCTTTCAATCCGTTTTTTTTCTGTGCCTCTCCTGTCCTCCTTCTTCCTCCCCACCCCTCCCTCCTGGCCCCCTGCTCACGTTAGAGGCAGCGTCACTGACCTGAAATTGCTCCGCCCTTTGGGGATAACTGGGGAAAATCTTGAGGGGGGAAGGGACGTGTCTGAAACGGAGAAAGCCAATGTAAGGCGGATACGCCTCGACGCCAGGATTGGTCAAGTGTCCATCGATGGTTGTCAAGCTGTGGAAAAACCGATTTGGCCGCACAAAGGGATCGCCCATATTCTGTGAAATGGGTATACTAAAATGTCGACGGTTTTTCTAACCGATATGAAGGTGAATATTTCGTTGATCCGACGACAGGTGATGTTAGGGAAATATGTGTTATAATTTTCCGTTCCCCAATGATGACCATCGTGAACTAAGACTATCTTAGCCACCGCCTCCATCCCGCACAGACTCCTTATCCGCCCCCCCTTGCGTTGAGAGGCGCGCGGTCGCCGCTCAAAGCAGCCGGACCCTGCGGGCGCCCCCTCAGCAGCCGGCAGATCCGAAGGATCGTTCCCAACAAACTCCAATCGTGCTGGGCCGTTAAGCAAATGAACACAGGGTTGAGGAAGTTTGAGTGAATTTGGCACATTACGCATCTCGAATTACGTGACGGGCGTTAGAACTTAACACATAGGCAAGGCCTTTGGCGACCTTGATCGCGCAGTCTGAAAAATTAAACTTTCATCTTCTTCAAATTGTATTCTGTGTCTCGTTAGCCGCAGTGTGGGGCGTCTAAGATTTTTCGCTCATCAATTTGGTTTTTAACCAATTCTCAATCAAATGGATCAATGATTGTAGTTAAATTGAAGGGAATTGAAGATAAAGTGTTTCCTTCTCATATTTTCCAATATTGTATTACAAACTGCCGCTTCTGAATCAAATATGTTATTTGTCGTCAGAAGCCCAATAAATTCTAAACATGAACTATTATAGATCAAAATTTTGCAGTAATCACCCATTGAATCCACGTGAGCCAAAATTTAAAAGAATCCAAAATCTTTGTGGTCTTTTACATTTAATTACTTTGGTGGTTATAATGCCTAAGATGTGCATTCAAACCGTTGAAACTCTTAACTCTTTTTTACCCTAACGTGGAATGCCACCAGAGTCCATAACAACGACTGGGGATTACCTGAATAATTTATGTAAAGCCGTACACGTGTATTGAATAAATAGTTTTAAGAGGCAATACACGAAAATATTGTTACATTTGTTGGATGCGAAAAGAAAATATATAGATGTGATAAAATGTAAACATTCCAAGGAACTTAATATGTATAAAGATGAAACATAGGCTGTCTGCTACTAAGTTGTAAGATGTAAAGGAAACTTTCTTGTTTCAAGATACCATTTTGAAAGTAAAATCATTTATGTTTTAATAATAGTAGTTTATGCAATTAGTTTATAATGTTAGCTTTATTGCATGGTACATTTTTGAAACGAGCGACGTTAGGGGCGAGTTTTCAATATACGATACAATAAAGCAAAATTAAACGAAATTACCTCGCTATTTTTGTATAACAGCATTATAAATTTACAGAGAATCAAACTAATTTTGGAAACAACTTTCTTCTGACGTCTCGGGGGCTTGACATCCCAAAGCCCTCCGAAATCAAATTCAAAATGGCATTGGTTTACATCCGTGCGAGGGAAACAGTGATTTTCCGTCTTCTTCTACCTCCCCCGATTCTCTCGCTACTATTGGCTGAATGTGTGATGACGTCTGTCGCGTTTAATAATGTTGATGACGTCATGTGGGGTGCGATAAAATACTGGATTATGCACGATTCGGGGTATCGAAAGGGTCGTTTATAATGATGGTATAAAAAATGTATTTTGTGACGGTCTATAAAAAGAAATTATTGCAACTTTTTCTATGAAAAAAAAACTTTATATGTGGTTTGCCATATTTGTGCAAACTTTTGAATTTTTCTTAAAATATGAATGGCAAACTATGAATAAGTACCATTTCTTTCCTGTGTGATTTGCAAAGGCGTAAAGTCTTCTCTACCCAAATTTCCCTTCAGTCTATATCGTTAAGGGATGCCATATTATTACGTCAAGTCATGAAATCCGCATACAAATAAATTTTAGTTAAATCCGCCGGTAAATTTACGACAATCCGATTTCAAAGGATTACGACCACTGGCGGATACATGTAACCAACATCAACTCCAATACCACCACTATACGGGCAAATAACGATTTTGGAAACAGTATTTGTAGAACACATGAGCATAATAGTTTAACACGGGAAAATAAACTTAAGTGTTTCGTTAAATGAACATTGCAATTTGACAATGTTTGAAACTTGTAAATATCTATTAAACTCATTGCAATCAATCATTTTTACTGCTTTTCAATTCTAGATTAACGGATTATTTAAATGAAGTCAATATTGGGTATCAAGTTCATTCTAAATTAAATGTTATAACGTTCCTACGTTAGATAATTTTGTAACATATTTTATAACCATCAAATATCTTTGTTCTTACAATGTGAATAAAAATTCATTAATTAACCTCCGAAAATTTGAAAATAAACGTTACATTCGCTAAGCAATCAGTTAAATCCTTAAAAATTTTAATACAATCTATCCGACACCAAAGCCATTCGTTTGCCTGCTTCACTTAATATGTCATCCTTTATGTCCCAAATTAATTTATAGTAAAAGAATATGTTTTGTGACTGTAACAATTACTACCTGGTGCATTTAAAATTATGGAAGAATAAATGAGAAAATTAATATTCCAATAGGTGTAAAGGTTACATGCGATGTAATTTAAATGAAAGCATTTATTAGTTTTCAAAATAATAAAATATAATAATTAATTATTGATAATTTTGTGTCTTGTATTATGTCTCTATCATGGCTTTTTTCCCTTAGGACGCTAAATGTTTGAGTTCTTTTGACTTGGGAAAGTCAAATTGCAGATACGGGTGGGAGTATTGTTTGAAAAACAGCATGAAAAATGGGTTTAAAAGAAACAAGTGAAATGTGTTGAATAATGGGCGGCCATTCAAAAAGATTGCACTTGTTAAGATATTTTAGTTAATTTCCTTTTCAAGTAATCAGATTTCAAAAAATTTTTAACTCAACAAAAGGGAAGGAGGAAGGCCTCGCCTTCGGCGATTAAAAAACCATCTCTATTAGTCAGCCAAACAAAATCTGTACGCCTTGTACACAAAATTGGTGGGTTTCTCGACTCTTCTACCGCGTAGATATTACTAAAGTCTTCTTCATCTTGTAATTGCCACGCGCGTTCCCCCAAATGTCCCTGTGTCCGTTTGTCAAATGCATGCGGGGGGAGGGGGCTCGGAGTGCGGGCGGCTGCCGCGACTCCACCGCGACGGAAGCGTCACGTTTATGCGCCATCAACCCGATTAAAGCGTGCGTGCTGGCGGGGGGGCCGCGCCGCACCTATGCCACAGACCTTATCCGCCTTCATCAACAGGGGAAAGGATTTCGATGTAAATGCTCGTACTAAATGAGTTAATATCGATCTCGTTTTCATTATATTTATAAAGAGGGTTGAAAATGCAATTTTGATTTTCCCTGTCTTTCCATATTTCAGGTTTTGGTTTCCTAATTGAAAAAAAGTTTTATATTTTCCTATTTCTTATAAAAACAGTCCTATAGCATATTAGGTTTAACAATGAAATTTCATTAATATTAAAAATCATCTCCCAAAAGGCTTCAAAACTTGTGATTACTCAAACATTGGAGTTTTTTTAAAATAGGAGAATTACAATGGGAAAGCAAGTTAGAAACTGTTAATGTTTTAATTTATGGGAAGAAAAGATCCCTCTCCAGCCCTCCCGGCCCTTTTGGCGTCATGCGGGTTTCAATTGAAACACAGACGAGTAGGTTTAAATAATTGAAGGTTTATTGCTAAGTTCACACCTTATTTTACAATGATTTAATTTTCTAAATCCCCTACACGTAATCTTTCGCGCAGCTACCCACCTCTCCTCCAATCTCACTGCATTCCAGGCGTGAAGCGCCGCAACCTATAGTACTCGTCCGGTCTGTCTGTCCGTACGGCACATTTGCCGGCCCTTCGCCGCTCGCCCGTCCCCCAGACCTTCACCGGCTGGCCCGTCTGCCATCCGCCCTCCGCTGCGTCTAGGAACCGAGAAGTTTTCGCGTCGCGCGGGCCAACGCTGGCCTTCCTCCCCCCCGCTGCCTCCTCGGACTTTCCACCGACGTCACATCGCTCCTATAGAACGGCTACGCGTGGCGCCTTAGCGTCGCCTATGCCACGCGGCCGTTCGTTGAAAAACCCTTTGTGCCCCGCTCACCTGTCTGAATGTCCTGCAAGGGAAGGCGGGCGTGAGGAGCGATGAATTTTCGATTTGTTTGACAGATGACCGAGACCTCGATAGTCTGTGGGAACGCCCCTCGTCTCAGAACCCATTCTCCTCCCCCTTTTAGGCAGCCACCCAGGAAACAAATGACGTCACAGGTTGGGCATTAAATTCAACTACAGCTCCTCATTGTCAGTTTTCAAGCAGTCATTCTGCTGGTTTAGTTCTATATATCTCTGTTAAGCTGATGAAAATTCCAAAAAGGGGCACAGTGATTATTCGTCGTCTTCTGGTTTTATGGATTTGGTCTTTGGGCTTTTCCATCAAAAGAGTAGTCTCTCCGGCTTTTTTAAAAGGCGCCAACTTTCTTTTTTCCCTTTGGATTGTTCTTTTACATTATTACTGGAATTCTGCTCGGAGGCTGAGTTGAATAGTCATGCCAGTTGATTGATTGATGTTAAATGATTGAATTCTGTTCATCAGATTGAATATATTTATTTCGGTTCTGATGTCATCATTATATTGTCTATCTTAGATAATTGAAACCCTCTACTGAACGTAAGAATTTCATTTCAGGGTTTCTATTTTCCTTCTGTCT
The DNA here is from genome assembly GCA_964035755.1 of Teleogryllus oceanicus. NCBI lineage: Eukaryota > Metazoa > Arthropoda > Insecta > Orthoptera > Gryllidae > Teleogryllus > Teleogryllus oceanicus. Next base: position 82,266,910 of record CAXIVR010000012.1, read on the forward strand.
TTTCCCTTTATTGTCCAGTTTTATGAGCATACGTTAATGTTTACTGCCATTGCTTCGTAAATTTCAGTTGCGTGATTTAAAAAAAGTTTTATAATTTTTATTATCTCCACTGTTATAGAATCTATTTAATTTCCGCTTATTTTCTGCATTAGACCCGGAAACTTAAATAGGTAAAATTTTATCTCTTCTATTGGTTCATTATTAATCACATTTTAAATCTAATGTGCTTTGTTCCTTCAGGAATTGGTTTTGTTTTCCTAGTAGAGATTTGTATATTTTATTTGATTGTTTTTCGTTTAGTTTCTGCTGTAATTGATCTTCTGAGCCACTAAAAATAACGGTCGTGCAAACAATATGGCATTTAAGTTAATTTTATTTTAAAAAGTTTTTCAAATTTCCCTTGCCATGCCGGACAATCTCGTCTAAATAAATACTAAATAGTGTTGGCGAATGTGTTTGATTCCTTAATTTATTTGAAAATTTATTACTTCTTAATGATCCAGTGAAATTAGAAGTTACGTTTTAAATTAAAGATTACGGTTTATCGACTGACAATAAAATATTATTTTACCATAGTCATTTTTTTCATTTTAAATCCATATTAAATTTCATATTTTGATGAAAATAACTACATATATATTTACATATTTCAAAAATTTTAGTCTATATAAATCCGTTCCTGGTTTTTCCTTATCCGTGCGTAAGGCTTACCAGGTGATCTTCTATTATTCTGATGACAGATTTTCGTTCATTTCTCATTGTCCCCAACCATTCATTCTGGTTCGCTTCATACCACCCCTCCTTCCTAGACATCCTGGGTTTTCCCCCCGGATATGGATAATTCCACCTTCTTATTTCCGTTTAGGTTCACTATCTATCCGAATGTTTTCGCATTCCGATTTCCAGTTTTTTTCTCCCTTCCATTACACGAATCTCTTACGCTGAACAATTTTTATCCACATTATCATTTTTTCTCCGATTCCCTACCCACTGTCTTTTGTTGACTCTTCATTATTCTTTCTTGCCTACAAACAGCGCTTAATGCACCTCTTAGATCTCTACCATCAAAAAATTTAAAGTTCCTGTTTCTAAAAAAATATTAAAGATAAGAATGAAATTTTGACAGTTATTTTTGCACTGTTTTACATGTCTGGTAACTTTCTGTAAGTTCATGGAACTATTTTATTTATATTTTTAAATATTTAAATAATCGCATACATTTTTAACATATTTATTAACTTTGGTAATAATAAGACTACAATAATGAAAAAATGTCAACCTAATCAGAACAGTCTATTAATTAAGTATAATTTTCATTAATTTAGTTTGTAGAAATATGAATATAGGGAACAAAAAAAAAGTTACGGGAAAACAGTTAGTAAAGTTTTGGCATCATTCCGGCACCATATTCTGGATCATCACTATCTTCTTAAGTTCATATGCTTTCTTTGTCTTTTGAAGAGGGGAAAATTTTAGACTAATCTGATCTTTGGCCCCCAAAGGTAACGGTTTGATTAATTGCTTGACTGGATGATCATATTCTTTCTTGTTTTGATTCCCAATTTTGTAAAACTATCTTTTTTCCAATATTTTCATCATTAAACATTTTAAAAACTATCATATACACAACGTGAGTATTTCTGTTCCTACAAACATGATTTGGGAACCTTACCATATAACATATTTAAAAATTCGTTCCTTTGGTTTCACCTTTAATCTTTTCTATAGTGGGGGATTCAAAAGATCAAGAACAAATGAAAGCGAATATCTGGAATTATAAAAAGGGCTATCAACGTCAACAAAACAAAGTTTGTTGCTACCATCTCAACTGAAAAAATGTTTTCCTCATAAACTATAATGAAATTTCGGTACTCACAAAAAGTAAGAATCCCATCAGAGTCAACCGGCGCATGTAGATGTTTAAACGGACTTTAAATCCCTTCTAATTTGATTAGACAAAAAAAGAGCAAATATCAAATTCAAAAACCAAATGGAATTTTCGCCCAAAATCATACGGTACCTTATTACCTCAAAGAACCGGTTCCCACCCCCGGCGTCTGTGACGCAGGGGCCCGGGGGCCTCCGCTCCATGCGGCGGAAGCGCGGTCGGACGCGCCGAGCAAAAAGCCCCCCTGTCCTCCCGAGAACCGGGTGGCCGGCGAGGACGTGGGAGACTGCTGCTCTGCCTCTGCCCTACACTTTGCGATCGGGTCCTAAGTCCTGGCTTTTAGTTGTACTCAATCTCTTAAAATACCAAATAATTGGAAGTATAGAAACTCTAGCCTGTTTAAAATGGAAAAATGAATTAGCGCCATCGATGTTTTAAAGAAAAGCATATCTTTTTTAATTATGAATTATGAAAACAATTTTTGAAGTTTAGGCAATATGTCCAATTTCACCCAAACGTCGACGCGTCAGATGATTGATTGATTATTTCGAGGGGTCCCGGCGCGTCAACTGCTAAAGGGCATAACTTCGTTATTGTAGTGCATGGTTTCACCCCAGAGGTGCCGATGTTGTTCTCCTGCTGGATGGTGAGAACCTCGCCGATCTCCTCGGCTTTGGATTGATTTGATTTGATTTTTCGTGTTTCCGGGCGTCACTGCTTTAAGTCGTTGTCCCGTTATGTGTGCATGTTTTTTTCAGGACATGCGCGGTGATCTCCCCGCTGGATGGCGAATCCGGCCGACCTACCGTCGGCTGGGGTTCCCCTGCAAGACTCACCCCCCGCGGGAACCCCCAGTCGGACAGGCTCTAAGCTCCCCACCGGTCTCCCCGGAATGTGTGGTAGCGTGGTGCATGTTAGTGGTGTGTGTGTATTTTGGGGGAGGATGGGACAAGAAGAGGGAAAGGGTGATCGCGCGCGGTCCGTGGCCCGTTTGGGCTGCTCCGGCTTCGCCTGCTGTTTATCGGAAACCACGGAAACTCCGGTCAGAGCAGCCGGCCCTTCGATTCTCCTCCACACGGGGACTGAATTCGCCTGGCTGAAAAGCTAGTGTCGAAAAAACCTGCCTCAGGACTCCGAACCCCAGGACCCTTTCCAGTCGAGTCGCTTTGGACTTTTCCCAACCCTTTCTCCCTAAACTGGGTACCGGCCGGGATAAGCTAAAGTTCCCGACTATGTGGGGTGTAATGTATGTAAGTGTAGAGGGGTAGTTAAGGGACGAAAATGGAAGGAAGAGAAGAAACGTTGCGTGCGATCCAGACCCGTTTTTAGGTACTGCTCCGGCATTCAGTTAGTGTGTCGGGAAGGCAGGGTTGACCACTGTCAGATCAGTCCGCCGCTGGATGCTCTCCCAAAAAGGGGCTGGGAAATTTGGCCTGGCTATGTAGATGTGTCGAAAATCCTGCCACCACCAGGACTCGAGATCCTGGACCTCCCGGTCGAGCGCTTCTGCGACATCAGTTGATGCTGATGTTGTGCCATTTGCCGGGGCGCGGAATGATATCACGCTCCTTCAAAAAGGTTCTACAAGAGAACCGGGAGCGGTAGCTCAGTGCATCAGATGATGTCACTGCGGGGCTTCTGACCGGTAGGTCCTAGGTTCGAGTCCCGCGACGGCAGGATTTTCACTAGGTCGAATTCAGTCGCTGTCTGGAGGAGAATTGTGCGGTGGCTGCGTGATCAGTGGTTTTCCCTGGTCTCCCATCAACCCGGGGGTGCCGGGCAGTACCCACAAACGCCGGAACGCGCGCAAACTCCTTTCTCGTCCTTGTCCGATGCGCGCCCCTACACACACACCTTGCTGCGCTACCACCACATATTCCGGGAGACCGGTCGGGGCTTACTTGCGAGGCAGTGCCCCTTGGGAGGTCCTGGTTGAGAAAGCCCACTGGCCGACGTGGTCGCGCCGATCGCCATCCAGCGGAAGATCACCGCCATCTCCGAGAAAAGCATGCACTCACTAAGGACACCCAAAACAGTTGGCCGAAACGAAAATCAATCAATCAAGAAAGACCACGCAGGTTCAGGCTGTTGAAATACTCAATCTTCCCACCGAAACATGGAAAATGAGACCTATCCTAAATTCTCTTGGCAGCACCTAAAATCGGCCCGGGTGAGCTAATTCAAAAATCTGGACCTTAGCGACCGGAGGGGTGATCTCAGGTCTTATCAACTGTCCTGGTGAGACAATGTTCCCTCATTCAGTTCCTTGGTTTAGGGTTTAGAGCGAGAAAGAAGAATTACTTAGGCGAGTCTAATGTCTGCATGCAGATTAAGCCTGGATGGTATGCCGGGGGCGTGCAGAAATGTCGAAAATTACTTTGGGACGAAAATGTGTGGCACGAAATATGACAAGTGTGGTTTGACGGAAATGTGCGATATAATTAATGGCCTGCTTTTTCCCATTAAACCAGAATTTGGGAAACGAAAATGATAATACTTATCAAATTTTGAACTCAGATTGAAAAAATTAATGATTGATAGAGACAAATTCTTAAGATTTAATAAAGGGAATATCATATATTTATTCGTTGATAGAAAGAAAGTCTATGGCGTGCTTTTACATTACAAATATGCTTTTAAATTTTTTATGGATTGAAAAAATTATTCAACGAAAATCACCAAATTCTTTCATTGAACCATCCTCACTTCAGGGGCGTTAGCAGTGCACTTAAACTTTAGCGAATCTACCATCAAATATGGTCGTGCGGAGAAGTTCTTTTGTTCATCGCTAGTTTTTAAATTATTTATTTCGCTTTACCATACCTCTTCTGCTTTCTCGTGCTCTTTATCGTTAACACATCTTAGTCTTAATATTTTTTTATCTTTTTGGTCAATATGTGGGGAATAAGCGAAGCAGCCTGAACCAGGGACACCACTAGCTAACAAAGTCAGTCCACCCTTTTCTAAAAGTCAAATCCATGCATACAAAATGTATCAACCTATTTTATTATAACATTTAATTGTACAATACTAATAAAATATTTTATTGAAACAAACACGTGTAAATACATGTATTGGTATTGTGGCTGTAACACAAGTGTTCAGACCATAGAAGCTGCCCCGCCAGTATAGATCTTTTACAGGGAAACCCTTCTACTTCAGCTCCCACTTACTTTCATCTGCAGGCATTTATCTTTTAAGTGATTATGATGTGATGTTGGAATGCCTATTGTTTATACAAGTTACAATATAAATGGAAAAAAATTCCTGGATAGTTTAAAATCCCGACGTTTTGTAGTAGATCACAGTAATCCGTGGGGCGTCGATCTTTGATACCTGACATATGATTCTAACAAAAATAAACAAATAAAGGGGAAAGTTATTTTACAACCCGAAATACAGTACACTGAATGTCAGCAAGTTTCAAAGTTCCCGAGTTTCCATCATCTTCTATTCCCCAAAATTTATCATAGTTTACTAAATTAAATTTTTAAAATTGTTAACGGAACAATAATAATTTGGGGTTTTATTTAAGTGAAATGTTTCCGTATCGATGAAACTAATATTTGAAATTTCCCTTCCCGGCTCCAGATGGAAGAAAAGTCATTCACTGCTCAATGACGTCAGGTTTGATGGTCACGTGGCTTGGATAAAAAAATTAATCAAGAACAGAAATGCCTTGTTCTTATATCGTGTCTATAAATCTACACTAAGAGGGAAAATCTCGAGACAGTCACGAGGTTCTAGTTTGCCGGTAGGATTTGCCTAACCATCTTTTAAAGTGACATAAGCATTTTCTGAAAATTCATCAGCCTCTTCAGAGGTCCTATTTTTTGCGATTGAAAATTCTATCCATGTCTCAAATTGCGCCCAAGAAAAAATTATCAGCTGCACCATCCCCCATATTCGTTAAACGTGGATTAATATCATATATCGAACAATAACCAACAGCTTTGATAGGTATGATTGGATCAATCGATCTTTACAGTGTTTTGGGATATACTGAAGTATACTAAATAAATATTTTCATGGAGGTGTATTTCGATTATGTACATTTTCTGTAAGAGGCGTTTATTTATATGCCAACCTAACTCACTATTTTTAATATGAACATTTCCTTGATTATTTTATATTTTCCCGGGGGATCAAATATCATTTTCGACATTCGATACCCCCGTTTTAGGCAATGCCAGCCGGGCCCCCTATCACCGCACTCCAAATGCCTGCCCTGTTCCTTCCCGCCTCGCCCGCCCAACGGACAGACAGACCGGCGAAGGCTCAGGCCTCAGCCGCGCAGCCTCCTCGACTTCCATCTCAGTCTATTTTAACCGCACAATACGTTTTCAATATTTTTGCCAATGAAACGTGTGTAAAACTTTTGCCAGTCGGGGTGGCAGGCCTACAAGTTTGGCCATTGTTTGTAACTAACCCACCGCTTAAAAATCTTGTTGTACCAAGGTTAAAAAGAGTTATTTTGGGAAAAAAAAAGGAAAAAATGCGGCGGGTGACCGCCGGGCTTTGTTGAGTCTCGGGCGAGCGATGGGCGCGTCGCGGGGGCAGGGGGGGGAAGAGGGTTTGACCGACGCCGTGGAAAGGGCGCCGGGGGAAATTGGGGGGTTGGTGCTCCCCATTCTGTGGCCACGTGATATTTATTAAAAAAATTCGAGCAGCGCGCCGCGCCGGTTTAAGTGCGCGCCGACCACTAAAACGCGCCAGTAAAGCTCGGCGCGAACGAGCGCCCTGGTCATCGGCCCCGGGGGGCGGCGGGGCGGCAGGGCGGCGGGGGCGGCGGCGGCGGGGCGCAACAGTTGGATGGCGTGCGGGGACACACCCCTGCCACCCATCCAGGGGCTCGAATAATCAGCTCCATTTGATTTCCCGGTTTTGGTCCATTGATCTCAGGTAGTTGGGATACCCCGGAGTGAAATCGAAGGGTTCCGCGGCCAGAAGTCATGTAAATGATCTTGGCTGTCCCGGTGACGCCGCGTCGAGGCTGTGTTGCCGCGTTTGACCATCTTTCTGGTCTTCCTCAGGCCTTCTGGCACAATGGGCCTGAGAAGCCACGATAAATGATCGAGCGTCATGGCAACAACCTTCGGCTCAACAACACGATCATATTAACCCTCCTTACAATATGCTCTACAGAGTTCATTTGCGACATCCCGCCTCATTGTTTGATTTTCAAGGTAGTTATGACTTTGTTACATTTATATAATGCGTGATTATGCGAATTATAATGAAATTTGGTTTTTCCCTTTTAATTTTCGAGTAAACCTATCATATTTAAGTAAGCATCTTCTAGCACTAGCAACATTATTGACGGTGCAAAAATCAAAGCATGGTATTAAGTTTTTCTGCTCGATGAAAGTGGGTTTTGGGAAAGACAAAATATCGCAGCAAGGAGCTCTTAGAAATCACGTTGATCCATTAATCCCAAATCGTTCATTTACCTACTAAACGCTATAACATTTTAAGCCATAAAGGGTTGATTTAATAAAATATAATTGCGAGGTCACAGTCAATAGATCATCTGATAGAATAGAAGAATGCGAATAAACGAAAAGGAGTAATAATCGTTTGAAACTTTGGGAGTTCGTTTGAAAGAAAAGTCGATATTGTTGGTCTTTTATATGGTTTCTCTTTCCATAGTACCTTTGAAATATCCGTTCTTTTCCGTCATTTGGCAACGATCAAACAAAAACCCCTCCCGTCAGTTTGTATAGTTATTCATCATTTCTTTATGGTTCTAAAACACCCAGTAAAATCTCTTACCATGATAAAATCGATAAATTGTAAAGTTTTGCAAAATTATTTTATCATTTATTATTTATTTCTCTATTTATGCAATGTGGGAAAAATGCATTTCAAAAAGTGTTAAAAAGGGAAACCTCAATACAATTTTAAAAAATAAAATTCTATACATGTTTGAAACACTGAATCATTTTTAACTCTTCTCCTCAATTACAACTTTTTAAATCTAACAAGAAGGGAAGTTGTTCAGAAAGTAGATCTCCATTAAAACATAACCTTTTCTACCTGAACATAATCGAATGAAGAGAACGTTCAATAAAACTTTTGATAATCACTAAAATATTCAAATTCTATTTTCTATTTCAATTTCGCTTGCTCGGAATTGGGACTGGTTTCAAATTTAAAACAATAACATAACATGAGTGCAATGTTTATTATAAATAAACAGAAAAGGTTTGATATCTTTACAAATAACCCACAATGTTAAAAAGGGAAACAAAAAGTTTAAATTCTAAGTATTAAACGCCCCTCAGAAAGAAAGTTATTGGGGCAAGAAGATGTCACCCCCAAAATGGAAAGTCTCTTTCTATTCGTAAATGTTTATATCCTTGTTTAGGCTGATCTTCTTGCAATATGTGATGGCTAAAATATTAGCATTTGAAATGCGGAGGATTGTGGCTGGTGGGGCTTATTTTGTCACTACCAAGTCCTTGAAACCTGTAGTTCATCACAGACTCCATAGAAATGAATCGGGAATGGGTTTCAAACCCATATGCCAGTAGGGCCTTGTCAAGAAGTGTGGCCTGAACAATGGCACTTTCCTCCACTGTGCAGTAAACAGGGAATCGGGCAGACGGGCGGGTGGGCGGGCGTGCGGGCGGGTGGGTGCGAGGCTGGGTGGGGGGGGGGCGGAGGCAACGGGGGGGGGGGGGGGGGCGCCGCCATCTTTGCGCAGTGCCCTCCCGCGCCCTCCCGCGCCGCGGCCGCCGCGGGCACCGTGGGCGAGGTCATGGCCAAGGGGACAGCACAGGACACGCCAGTCGCCTCGCTAGCCCGCGGTGGCGACCTGCACCCGCTGGTGGACGAGGTCTGGGCGACGCCGCCGCCGTCCTTATGCGCCCCTGCTTCGCTGTGCTGCGGACGATAAATGGCCGGCGCACCCCGGAGGCCCATTGGTCGAGGGCCTCCGAACAGACCCTGCCTGATAGACACGTTGCGCCCCCAACCAAGAGCCTTCACGAAAACACTCACAGTTCGCCTTATTTGAGTCTGACGCTTGAGGAGACAGAGGTCATTCTCTAAAAGTTCGCGTTTGGCTGTCTATTCTTATATTCAACTCACACATTCTGTAAATAAACTACATGTGTGGAGTTGTACTCGATTTATGAGGAAACCACCACTTACACTCCATTACACCGTTGCATTCGTTTTCGCAACAATTTTCAATTTTCGAAATTCGCAACAATTTTTCAATAAACAAATAAAAATCTCAATGTTCTTTTTTTAATGCAAAAAATACAAATATTCCTTTTACCAATGAAAAAAAATTAAATTAGAAACATTGTAAAGAACGCAAGTCTGTAAGTACTGAAATATACTAGTCTTGGAAAATCACCGTGCTTCAAAAACGCCTCCGTTTAAATTTTCTGTGAAAGACAGGTGGCAAGTACTTTTTATGAATCGCATACTTAAGTTACTTGTATCATTAATAATGTAAATAATCCTCTGAATAAATAAAAAGGAAGGGGTATGCACATAATTTGTCACGACGGTTAAAAAAATGTTCAATAGGGGGTTAATTATTACAAAACAATCACAATTTTTCAACATGAATTATTTTTATTAATAAAATTTGGGACCTGAAATGTCAAAAGATGGCGACTTGATGTTAAAAATTGTGCGAGAAAACGAGTATAATGTAAAGACGTACAGCAACGTTTATGGCTGAAGAAAATAATTGCCCCTCGCTTAGAACTAAATCTCTGTGCGAAGGATTCAACACAAACATGGTCAGAATTATAACTAGAGACACTAAGAGACCCTAAGCTTGAAGGAACTATTGGGCTCTTCTACTCAATTTAAGTATTGAAGAAATGAAATCAAAAAGAAATATGCAAATGAATATGCAAAAAATTTGCTGTTTAAAAAGCGTATACTAATATTTGTACACAATAAACTAAAATATAATTAAATCAAAAAATATTCAGGGGCTGCACGCTTAGCCTGCTCGTGCAATTCACCCACCGCTGATCACGAGACACGAGGCACGCGCTCCGTCACGCATCACGCGTTTCCTTTGACGTCTTCGCACCGCGGTCGTAATCCGAATCCTCCGCGACGAATTTGAAGCGATAACAATGATTTTCATCATTTCACATCTCTATAGCTATAATTCTCATTTTCAGTCATTAGCGTTGCTTCGTCAACAATCCACAATGGGATTGGCGAACGCAGATATTTGTCCTCTCGTCACCTCTGATGCAACCCATAACACCACAATAATCTATTAGTAGTTACCTTGAATGAAGCACTGCTCATACGGAGAAGTTCGCATCCGAACGAGCAGTGGCGTTCATTTTATATCCGTTACTAAAGTTTGCTTCGTCGACTGAAATAGATCGCTTGGAGAGGAACGAATGAAGGCACACGGGGGTCGCTCCGCCTTGAATCGCTTCCTTCGCCTCTCTGGAGCTCAGCGCGCCCAGGAGACCACCCGCAACACCGCCGTCAGCAGCCGAAAGCTGGCACGATGCCGCCCTTCCAGACGCTCAAGTGTTAAAACACAGATAGATGAAAGAAAAAGTCAATTTCTTCAATAAAATCTAGCCACCCTGCATACGAAACAAGTAGTCCATTCTCTGATTTCTTGCATATTTTTTTTCTTTTTCAAAGCTTAAAAGTTTAAATGAAAATAGTACAAATACATTCGCGCAACCAGGAATTTTCGCGGGAATCGTGAAGTTACAGTCGTAGTGTCCAGTTCTTTTAATTTTTTCTTCTACAGAATTTGAATTTGAAGAGATATTGAATATATGTTTGTTGTAATAAAAATGTTGGAAATCGGTAAAAACTATAATTGTCAGTAAGTGTCATTGGTCTGTTTCTGGGGAAGGTTTAAGGTCCATAAGGTCTGCTTTCCTTTTGTCGCTGCTCTAGAATTAGTGTTTTCTCTTCTATTCTTACAATTTGATTAAAGAAAAATGGAGCCCTATTTTTTAGATAGTTTTGAAAATTTGTCCCGATGTGATTCAAATTCACAGAGAAACTATTAAAACTTTGAATAATACTGAAAATAAAATCGTGTGACGTGCTAATAATGAAGAATAGATTGCGTTAGAAAAAAATGTTTAGATTCAATACTGCTACAGGAAAAGTTTCGAAAAGGTGTAATTTTGAAATTTTCAATAAATTACGTGTTTGAATAAAAATCAAACATTTATCCTATTTTTAAGTACCCTTACCTGTCTTCGAGCAAAAGTCTAGAGAAAAAATTAAGCTATTCTTTTGAACATTTTGAAAATTTCCCAAGGGTTCCATGTGAGTACCCCCACAAATTAAAAGATTCGTTTTGAACCCGCACATTGACTTCAGCCCCTATAGGTGAATCCATTTGCGGTAAAATCCTGGGAACGATTTATCAGCAAGTGCTGTACACGGGCGGGACGCCTCAGGGATTTTGTAGCATTGCGCAACTTTCTTTTTACTTCTTCTATTTAAATAAGTTAAAGAAATTAATATTCTGAAGTAAAAATGTATTTGTAGTACTTTTTACCTTCAATCCAACATTATCGTTCATCACTTGAATCATTGTAAGATCAAATGAATATATAAAATAGATAACAGAAATAATAATTCTTCCTAGCTGACTGATCTTCTTAGACCGTTTTCAATGGCCATATTTGAATCCTTTGAACATAACCAATCTTAGATATTTATATTCTTTCCAAGCCTTTATTGCTGACTTATTGGTTGATTGCCGTTTTCCCGCAGAAGAATGAAATAAACTTCAAGACATGATGGTATGTAGTACTTCAGTACATTTTGTCTTTGGCTCTCGCGCACCCAAAATGAATCCCAAACACCTCTCCCAAACACCAGCGCATCGCGAATCCAGCGGACAGCGCTTCCTCGTGGGTCGCCCCGCGAAGGATGGCAGCGCTCCCGCCGCATGCAAGTCAGATGCATCGCGGAGCTGCATTATGGATGGACGCGAAACCTCCATTCATTTCGTGGGGGCTCCCGCGCAGCCGTCACATGGCGAGGCGCGGGACAGCGCGCCTTCCCCGGCGCCCCTCGCCCCACACGGCAGCCCACATCGCTCCGCGTCTTCTTCTTCATCTCTCTCTCTCTCTCTCTCTCTCTCTCTCTCTCTCTCTCTCACACACACACATATATATATATATATATATATATATATATGAAGAGAGAGAAAAAGAAGAAGAGAAGAAGAACACAGTTGACATGCCGGAAACACGAAAATCTCTCTCTCTCTCTCTCTCTCTCTCTCTCTCTCTCTCTCTTACACACACACACACACACACACACACATATATATATATATATATATATATATATATATATATATATATATATAGAGAGAGAGAGAGAGAAAGAGACTCGTGTTTCGGGCATATCAACTGCTGATCATTAGTCCCGTTAATGTAGTGCATGCTTTTTCTCGAGATGGCGGTGATCATCCCTCGCTGGATGGCGAGATCCGGCGCCGACCTACCGTCGGCTAGTGGGTTTCCCTAACCAGGACTCTCCACAAGCGTGCACCGCCCCAGCTGGGACAAGCTCTAAGCTCCCGACCGGTCTCCCGGAATATGTGGTAGTGTAGTGCATGTTAGCGTAAGTGTGTGTGTGTGAAGGGAGAGGAAAGGACAAGGAAGAGGAAGAGCAGATCGCGCGCGGTCCGTGGCCCGTTGCTAGGGTAGTGCTCCGGCATTCGCCTGGTGTTGATCGGAGAAACCACGGAAACTACCGATCAGAGCAGTATATATGTAATATATATATATATATATATATATATATATATATATATATATATGTGTGTGTGTGTGTGTGTGTGTGTGTGTGTGTGTGTTGGTTTGTTCGAGATCGATAAACTCCGACACCGTTTGATCGATCTCCATGGAATTTGGCACATCTACGTGGTTTTTTTCCTGGAGTAGGTTTTCATGCTGTTTATTGTGTTGCAGCTACACGAAGGGTCGTATTTATGAAGCTCGGCTAGCAGAGCTCTTAGGGGCCTGCCATCTGGAGGCTTGCTAGGAGGAGGAGGGGCGACTGGAATTGGCTGGGGCCGTTCATAAATCGCAAAAAGGAACACTGGCAGCCTGCTAGGCAGGCCCTGCCTGGCAGGCCCCTGGCAGAGGTTTATAAATACGGTCCGAAATGGCTCTGCATCACAAGATGGCGTTTTGTTTAAAGAACGCTTAAAACAATAGCGCAGATCTCATTTTCATTTCACTTAAAATTTTTGAAAATAGACAAAGTTCAAAATTTTTTCGTCGACTTCATACAACTGGAACATTCAAGATGGATTTTTTACCCTTAATAAAATATGTTCTTCAAATGTTGATATGTAAATGTCTTGTAGAATATTTCAAAAATATAAGTAGTTTTGCATAATTCTGGGTGAAGTATGGTAATTTTAAAAAGAAATTATTTTTCAAAAACTACTCCAATTTTTTCATTTTTTTTCTCGAATAGAGGTTATCAAAATTATACGGTTATAAAACTTATGCAGAACGTATTTTTGTAAATTCTCGGTATTTGAGGCTACCACGGAAAACTAGCGATCAGAGCAGGCGGCCGCTAGAACTCGCCTCCAGACATCGACTGAATTCGACCTAGCTGAAAAGCTAGTGCCGAAAATCCCGCCTCCATCAGGACTCGAACCTAGGATCTGCCGGTCAGAAGCGCTGCAGTACCATCAGCTGATGCACTGAGCCACCGCTCCCAGTGCGTTTCGTCCCCGCTCGATCATGAGATCTCTTATAACGACCTTGGTGCATATTATTTGCAATGTCGCCAAACCACAAATCCCCAACAAGCCGGCCCGGTGGCCGAGATCGCTAAGGCAGTAGTGTCGTAGTGATCTCGGACCGAAGGGTCGCGGGTTCCAGTCCCGCCTCGGGCATGGTTGTATTTGTGTTCGTCCTTTCACCCCTTATCATCAATCACCATATCGTTTCATCCACATAGTTACCATACCGTTAACAGCAATAGTGGTCGCTAATGACCGTAGATGTTGAAGCGACCTTAACTAAACCAATTAAAAAGAATCCCCAACAAACCGAAGTTGGCTTCTTGGGAGGTGGAGGGGCGAGCTAGCGCCGTGGCCCGTGCGCGGTGGCAGAAGACGGACGAGCGGCGGCTCGGGGGCCGCGGCGGGCGCCGTTCCTCGTCCACTCCGCACCTCAGTGAGCGCTGCCGCCGACACGCGCTCGCGCCGGATGCTCATTGCCAGGCAATTTTCCTTCCTTCTGCGGACGCGCGATTTATTGGCGGCGGAGTGGACTGGGGAATCGTAAACTGTGCGGGCACTGTCGCGCGGTTCTGACGGCAGCGGCGTATGAAAATGTCGTGAAAATGGGGAACACCTGCTGAAAGCCTCGTTCCTTCCGGATGAACCGAACACTTCCTGCTTGATGCAAAATATAGAACTGATAAAATGGTTGATATTTCGACCAATCTCTTGAGTTGTGTAGCATGTTACAGTGACCGCCATATACTCTGCAAATGATTGATGGTGAATAGTCCACAAAACATGTCTCTTTTCCTCAACTAAAGTAATATAATTTATATTGATGGAATGTTGCATAAATGGATGATACCGTTCCAATAATTATTATCTTTAGTATTTTTAATTTTATACGATTTTTATGTAATCATACATAGTTCTTGGCTTACAACAAATTATTGTGCAAGACGAAGTGCGAGTACAGAATATGAAATGTGATGGGTACCGGATGCGCAAAAGGTCTCAGATAGGAGTATAGTATGAAGATTTCATCAGAAATGCGATGTTGAATAGTCCAGCGTAAATAATAGGATAGAGTGAGATTTGGCGGATAAAATGTGAGTGTAAAATGAACGATGAAAATGAATGATTAACATTTACGAGTGAAGGCAAAATGGCGAGATAAATAATACATGATGAGGTTAAAAGGTAGTAGACGAAAATGAGAAGTGATGAATCTGCAAATACGAAGCTCTGTCATGACGTGTTGAAAAGAAAGCTTGAGAATGGTAGGAATCTCTGATCTAGGAATTCAGGAATATCTGATAAAGTTCATGTCAAATACGAGAAAGAAAAATACACATTTATCAAGGCAGCAAATGTGTTCTACAGTTAAAATGATTACTAGAAAATAAGGGATGCAAGAAATAGTACGTAGGTAAAATAACTCTTTCGTTTAATGCAAAGTTCGGGCGACAAATTACAGACTTTTAGTCTGAGATGAGATAATGAGTGGGTATTTCGTGTTTCCGCAAGTGTTATCGGGAAGGAACGAAAGCTCATTAGAAATCCGTGGTTCTTTTGTTAGAGTACTGCTCCGGCATTCGCCTGGTATCGATCAAAGAAAACAAAAAACTGCTTATCAAGCAACCGACAGGTAGAATTCTCCCCCAGCCAGAAAACTGAATTCGATCTACAGTGAGTGTAAAAAGTATTCGTATACTGCAATTTACGAAAATAATTTAGATTAATTTCTAGCTTTGTTTCTGTAATAATGAGAAATTATGTCTCATAGAAACAAACATATATTAATTGATATATTCAACTTGAGAAAATTTACAAATTTCACCCCCACCCACCCTCACATCTAAAACTCACAAATTCCAGTAAAAATAATGGAGTGGCATGTTGAGATCCATACAGAAAGTCGCACCGGAAAAATCGAGATAGAATACACAGGAAAGCGAATAAGTTTACCTATAGAAGTAACGCAATAAAAAAGTCATGGGAACCTCTAGAAACGAGAAGAACAATGGGCTTTGCGCTCTTTATAAATCGTACGTAGGTCAACCAGCTTGAAAGGAAATTCAGGTTAGACTAGAAAAAACAAATTATTCCGGCCGAAGCGATCACACCCACAAAATTCGAACAAGGAAACAAAATTCAGATCTTGGGAAATGTTCCTTTTGTAACAGAACAATTAGAGATTGGAACAGTTTCCCCACAGCAATTTTCAAAGATTTTCCTCTAAGTTTCCGAAGCTTTAGAAATAAATTAGAACAAGATGAAAGTAATTGACAGTAAATGAGTAAGTGCTGTGAAGTGCGGTGAAGTGCTGGTCAGTGTAATTCAAAGCAAAACAGTGTAGTGTAGTGCAGTGCAGTGAGTGATGAACGCAATCAATGAATTTAAAAAAATCTAATTTAGCCAATATTTATGTAGCTTATATTAAATTTTAGCATCATTAGTATATAATTACTGGAAATCATTACAGAGTTGAAATAATTGTTATAATACTTAATATTAGTGATAGTATGATTATTGTATCCTCGGTTTGTACTGTACTATTATTATTATTATTATTATTATTATTATTATTATTATTATTATTGCAATTATTGTTATTTAGCTGCCACCGGGTCATACCCAATTAAAAACAGATATTACCGATTTACAGAGTGGCGGGGAAATGTAATGTACTGTGTCGCCGGACTGGCATCCTAGTGCCTTCCAGTCAGCGGCAAAGCTGGCGCTGAGCTCCGCCGGATGAGTGTCAAAGGCGGCGGGGGGGGGGGGGGGGGGGGGGCGAGACGCGAGCAAGCGATGGATCGCCCGCGGGTCGCGCTGCGTCGTCCGTCTCTGCCGCCGGGCGGAGGGGCACCGCGCGTTCGGCGCCCCGCCCGCCCGCCCCCCCCGCCCCGCCCCGCCCCGCCCGCCCGCTCCGCCCCGCTCCGCCCCACCCCCCGCCGACAACCTGTGGCGCGGCCTCGCTGCGTCGCCGATCCGTCCAGACAATCGTTTGTCAGCCTCAGGCTTCAACTTCCTTGGGCGCCCACGATGCATCATGGATAATTCATACACAATGTTCAAAATGTGATAATGTGCTCTATTTGATTAAATATATCCCAGTTCAAAGGAGAGTTTATCACGTATTGGATCTGCTCAATAATTTTGCTTTTTACCCATTTCACGTTTTTGTTTTAGTTTTTCTTTAATCTCTCTGTTTTTTGTTTGTTTTCTCAAATATACGCTTCTTTCATATTAGAGTCCGTACAAGTAGAAGCCATACTTCAGAAAATCAATTATCAGAAAAAGAATTGTTATGAACCAGGAGTGGTGAATTAAATATTATTCCTGTGTTTACAATTTTTGATAATCAAGTATATTATACATCCCTGTTTCAAATAGTTTGGAATGTTCTTCGAGTTGTAAGAAGATGTAAAAGAATTTAATATTTACAGCAATTACTACGTTAGCAGTGAGTCCTGTTAATTCGAAATATTTTTTGCTGGATCTTGTGATATCTAATCCTAAACCTCTACACTTGTATTTTGTAATTTCGCTTTTCTGAGGTCTATTTTTCCGTGTCCCTTCAGATTCCACGAAGGTTCGTTTGCGATGACTTTTGATCATTTAGTGTGAAATATTAAATATGTAAGACCCTTGCGGTTTAACTCTTTGGGCTGCGCGCTTGCTTTCCATGACGGGACCCGGGGTTCGAGCCCCGGTCGGGCAAGATTATAGTGTGCGTTTTCTTCGCAATGTACCAGTATATGTTGCTGTGTGGTGATGAGAAAACTCACTTCTCAGATTGAGAAGACCAGAATACAGCGTGGGGATATCTTCGTACCACACGTCCCCCCTTAACCCATGGCCCGGACGCTGCTGGTAGGCCATGTCCCGTACGCGGGCGGTCGCGCCAAGCACAGACAGACAGAAACACGCAAGAATACGCACTGAAACCAACTGAAAAAACGAGAAAAACAAACGGCACAAAAGTAGTCTTCTTCGGCCATCGACAAAACCACACCTCCCCCCCCCCATAATCCCAATAGCGACGATAATAAAATCCGACCTGAGCAAGTAATATCTTGATTCGCGTGACGTCGCCGCGGCGTTCCCCGCCCCGCCGCCCTTTGTGCAGATGGCGCGCCTCCGATAAAGCACGCGGGCGGGCGCCGGGCGACGCCACCTAATGGGCCCCGCGCGGAGACTAACTGCGCACGCGCCGCGCCTCAATGGGGCTGCCCCGGGGCGGGAATTCCTGCTCTCTCATTCGGGGGCGTTGCTCAGGCTCAAGCAGCTGCCAGGGGGCTTGGCTTCAACTGAAAGTAACTTAATTCTAGATTCATTTATCAGTTGTTGTGGAGCACCTTGGCTAAATTGAACATTTTTTTCTGAATACGAAGTCGTGTTGTTTGCTTCTTTCGTGAGGGTAATTGCTCTTCCGTTTGCGCGTTAAGCCAGGGCCGCGCCGAGGAGGAGCAGGGCAGCCCGTGGACCGAAAGTGGGAGCTGTGCATCTCTGGCGAAGCAGTGCTTCCAGCAGAGGGAAATGAAGTTATGTTCTGAGGGTCGACTTGGTCGTTAATTCACGAAGAGTATTCAGAAAGTAACTGTGGTAAAAGATTCATAAAGACGTTCATCGAATCAGCCAATATGTAGAGTAAAACACTGTCTTTGGGAAGTAAACGGTTCTCTTCAGATAAAAACTGTTGTCCTACAAAATTGAGAAGTGTCATTTTTCTTGAGCGTTAACCCACTCTCAAATACATCTGGTTATTTTTCTTGATCTATTTAACTGTCAAAATGTGGGATATGGTACCCAAGAATTATAGGAGACCATACAGCATCCAAGATGAGAGAACACGATGAGAAATATCCCAACAATGCTCACAATAATTATTATAATGGGTAATATATTTTTATCAGAAAAATAAAATATTTCATCAGCCGCATGCACATTTTATAATTAATATTACTCCAAGATAATATATTTCGACTGTTCCTTCTAAAAATAATTTAATTTCTGCATATTTTATTAGTTGTGTATTTTCTTGCATTTATTTTTTTAATAGAAATAGTTATTGAACATTTTAAAAGTTAAAAATATAATGTTTAATGCAATAAAGTAATAAATATTAATTAAACATATACAAATATTTCAAAAATTAAGAAAACATTTTTAGAAAACTGGTAATATATACACATTATTCCTTCGAATTCCAAGAGTTCCAGTAATTCTTCGAGTGACTCCTCCGCATTTACCCTGAAAAATGATGAAATTGCTGTTGCACTCTCGCTAACCAACCCGCTCCCGAGAGGTTAGCGGTAAACAAACAAATACATAACCAAGCAAATAAAAATTATAAATCAAATAAGCGACGAGATGCAAGTGACCAAACTCAGTATAGAGTAGATGCTAGAGCGCACCTGCCGACAGTCGTGATGGCTCGCGAGGGCAGGCCAATAGAGCCCTTACGCGGGACGCGAGCGTCGGTTGCAGTGCTCCAAGCAGCCGCCCCCCCGCCCCCCCCCGGGCCGCGTGCGCTTCTGCCGCGCCGCGCCGCAAGCCCGGGGCCCCCCCCCCCCCCGCTCCCGACCGCCCCCGCACTGTGGGCCGCGTTGGCGCTCGATTCGCCCACTTCTCAGTCCTAAAGTACACAAAATGTCGCCCTTCTTAGTAGTTCATTAATTACTTTCAAATTTCGTTCGACAAGCGGCCAGTAATTTCTAATTAATAAATACTATTCACTCTTTCATTTTTATTCTTTACGGAACTTGAAGGCGTGCCCTGTACTTACTACATACACACACACACACACACACACACACACACACACACACACACACACACACACACACACATATATATATATATATATATATATATATATATATATATATATATATATATATATCCCAAATAGGAAAATAAGTGTTTTCTATTTCAATTTCTGGAAGTGGATTGAAAACCGTACACTTAAAAAAATTAGAATTAGTTGAAATAATTGAAAAATTAGTTGATTTTTTTCTTTAATGCTTGGCTTGTATTTTTCTAACAAAATACACTATCAAAAGATAGTGTAAAATTCAACTTGACGTATATTTATTTACCAAAAAAGTATCTTCAAACATTTTATTACAATACGAGTTTGAAAAATTAGTAAATGGAGTCTTTTGCTGAATCTACTATTGTAATAATACGTTACGACCAGCATGTCTTTTTACATTTTATCAAATTAAAAAAAAAAATCCAATATACTATAATTTCCGTATAAAATTGACTATTCACCAGCGAAAAGTGACAGGCTGATGTTGATATTAGTTAATAAAATGTGATGGATTATTTCAAGACTTGTTTTTCAATAAACATTATTATCGTATTGATTAGAATTGTTAAAAGCGGATCAGGTATTATTAGAACCTTCGCATTCTAATATCTCGAACTGAACACGGATTCATAACATTCGACATTAGGCAACGGAAACAAATAAAAAGCTGCTAAAAGGCCCAGACATCGAGAGGTTTCGCCACGCCAGCGCATTCGGAGCACTGCCGACGCCGCCGCAGGGAGCGCTGAGCGGCAGGTCGCTTTCGCCGCCGCCCTCGCGCCCCTGGCGGCGACGGCACTCGGCCGCGCATGTGCAACGAGGCGAGCGCTCCCCGGGGGCTGCGAACAAGCCTTCTCTCACGGGGCACGTTTACACCAGCCAGGAGTGCGTCATGCGAAAACGTCCGGTCACAATGCCGAAAAACCGTTGTTTTCATTGGTCAAAGCTGCTTTTCGCTTTTCATTCATTTCTACCGGACTGTTTGTTTACCTTCTCCACTTCGCAAATAAATGCTATCTTAAAACATCACCATTTCTTCACTTTCTAGAATTGTCAATTTAGATAAATAGAATATGTTAGTGTCTCAAATTGTTACAATGAAACAATAATTCAACTAGTGGTGGTATAAAATGGAAGACTTTCTCGTGCTCTAGTTACTTTTGTAATTCCTTCGGCCTGAGCTAGCTTTTCGGTTTTGCCTCACCATCTTCCCAGCTTTCTACCGCCGCCCAAGGTAGATTTTTTCACGTTTTCTCAACTTTCTCGGTCCCCTCATGGTAGAACTGAAATATGACTTATATTATTAAAATAATATTATGTAAGAGTAAAACTATGTCGTAAAACTATGGAGTCTTTTTGGAAAAAATGTCTTTTTAAGCATTTCTGTAAATGTGAAATTTGAAGTTCACTTTCACAGACACCTTTTCAGTTTTAGAAAAACTTCATCGAAAATCATTTAAAGCACTTCTACTCACAAATGCAGTAATGTACACAAATCGCTGGTAATACAAATATAACATGGCTGGAGAGATATTAAAAAAATACATTTGGGTATTTTTTTAAGAAACAAAAGAAAATGTGAAAGTGGTATTAATGTTATGTTATTTAGTGCAATTAGCACCATCCGTTCAAAAACTTTACAAAAAAAATTGAAATCGTTTTTGAGGAAATGGCGTTTAAACCTTTCTCAAAAGGCGAAATTTTGAGTTCATTTTCACTTGAAATTTTTAAGTTTCGAGAAACTCTACAAAACTTCATTCTCAGAATTGTCAAAATGTGTACAAATCGTCGTTAATGTGAATACTAACATGAGAGAGATAAAAAAATTACATTTGTGTAATTTTAAAAAACACAGAAAGAATGCAGCAAAATTCCGTCTGTCATTTTCTGCATTGAATTTGGGGCTATTTCTACCAAAAATTTAAAGAAAAGATATGTAGCCGATTTTGAAAAAAATTGATATATTTAATATTGCCTATACTGTACACAAAATTGCTAAAAAACTTAAATTTTCAGGGAAATGTACGTGACGTTAATGTAATAACTAATTGTGGAGAACAAATTCCTTTTCAAATTGTTGTAGGAGGACATCGAAACTTTGTAATTTCGGAAATTTCAGAGTTAACCCCATGTCATCTTTATGAAATTTGGATCCATTTTTGAGAAAATTTTGGATATGTCCCTGGGGCGTATTGTAAATTTCCCTCAAAGTATAAAGATTTTTTTTATAAATGGCAGAGTAGGGCCAGTTCGACCTTGGAATATTCATTTTGAAAACAATTCTACGAGTAATGTAGTGTTGTTCACACACAGACACACACACACAGACTGACGGACGGACAGGCGGACAGACAAACTTCTTGAAAAAGACACTTTTTTCGTAACAGAGGACCGTAAAATTAGTATTTCCGTTGAATTATCAAAATCGATTTTCTGCAGCATTACTTTCTCGACAATATGTACTACATTACTCCGTTTATATCGTTCATAGCCGAGAAAGTAACAAGTAATTCAGAAAGAATCTGCTACAAACAATAAAATTTCATTTATTTGGTTAAATATTATGTAATTTCTTCTCCATAAATTCTTCATTCTAATTCCAATTCTCTACAATCTCCTCGATTTACAAACGTCAACCGCATCTGTTCTTCGCTAACGTTGCACTAAAGTCGTTAACAATCGCTTACCAATTGAGGATAGTGCCTGTGTTACTAAAAGAGGCTACTGCTTCAAAACATTGTTTATGAGCCACAACGAAAATAAAGTGAAAAAATAAAAATAAAAAATGTGGATTCATAGCAGAGCACAGAAGAACATAAACAATAAAATATGGTAATTTTAGCTAGAAATACAGGAGAATCCCAATTTAAATAAGTGGACAAATAATTTTACAGCTGGATCATTGCATTAGTCGCCGATGCATTAAATTTGTGCGTCCTGTCTGTGGAATAGCAGGCTCCTTCCTCTCCGCAAAGGTGCCTACCCCCCACTACTTGCACTTTCGCCTCCCTCGCAGGCCGATGCACGACTCTTGAGTGCAGAATGCCTACGGGCAAGGAACTAGCGGTGCGACAGAATGGCTTAGACTTTTTCATACTAGTTAGATTTCTAATTTCTTTGGTTTAAGCTTTTTTTAGATCTTGCTCCATTCTCTTGCCAGATGCCATATATCGCCACATAAAGAGCATTTTTTAAAAATATTTTTCCACTTTTCGGTTTCCTAATTGTAGAACCGAAATATTTCTTCAAGAAGAGAATATTATCAAGAATACTATAGAACCTTGTCCTAAAAGGAAATTTTTGTTGAAAATAAGGAGCTGTTTACAAAAAAACCTAAGTAAATAAGGTATCTACATCACCAACAGTCTAATTAATTAAAAAAACCTATATGGGTTGAGGTAAATTCGAAATTAGAAACTCTTTTCCACACATAAATTCTATTTATGTCTAGGTTTCAATCTTCTGTAATATTCTCAAAGCAATATTTCGGTTCTACTAGAGGAAACCGAAAACATTTCAAACAAATGTACTTCGAGCGGAGAAAATTTCAAACAAATATACTTCGCGCAACGGCACATGGCACATGGCAAGAGGACGGACCGAAAAGCTAGCCCCGAAAAAGTATTTGCCAGCACCACTTGTTTATGGTTCTTTATTAAAATACATTACATTTGATTAAATTAATTTTCTCTCATCATATTAATATATATTTTTAATTTTTTTTAAACCATTGGAATTTAAAATATTTACTAGAATGTAAGTAACTGATAAGCAAAATTACTCCCTGCGAATTCAAGCACTGTATTGTACAAGCTCGTTGCATTGTATTAACATATTATATGTCTTTCCTTTAGCAATCTGCAGCTGCTGAACGACTGAATAAAAACGAATATATTTAATCAGAATATAATGAGAATTGTGTTGTAAATTTACTTCTGTAATTTGCTTTTTCTGTGCTATTGTCTTTTGAATACTAACCAAATAGTGTTGCTACTGTGTTCAGTCTTCCATAAATGACCGTGCTAGTATGTATATGAAAATAAACTTATAGGAAACTCTGGCTGTATGAACGCTGACATGTTTATATGTAATATTTTTATTTAAAATTATTCATCGGCGTTATCACAAGCGTACACGACAGCATCATGCAATGTCGACTTTATGTTTAAATTTCGCGCACAAGCCTAAAGTTTGTTATTGACACAAAATGTAGTTTCTGAGAAGAAAACTGACATTACATGTCCCAAACGCAATACCCTTTAAAACGCATATTTAATATTTGCATTTGGATTTAATGTCACTGTATTCATTGTTACGTTTTCTCGCACTTGTTTGTGGCCATTTATATAAATGCTAAAAGAATTGTGCGCCTCGTTGGAATAAAAATAGGAAATTTGTCCGCTGCTGCCCCGCTGAGTGCACCGACCAGTGATGAACAAGAAGAGAAACATTCTGTTACCCGTCAATGCATTACGAGTACACCTGCATTAAACCTGTTTAATATCAACATTTTCCTCTTCTGTTGAATATGTGATCTGCAGGTGACCGCAACATTCATTCCACTGGCAAGCGGGGCAGGTTGTAATCCGAATAGTGTAAGAGTGTGCAAAACTATTTTGTTTACACGATATGACAAATTTATATTGTTAATTTGAAGGATAAGGCAATGTGACGAAATTTATTTAGTTACGTCGTCTAAAATTTAGATGTTATAGTGACAAATTTTAATATTTAGATAAATGTTGGAAGTATTTTTATTGATTTCTTAAAAGAAATTATCTAAAAAATTAAAATTAAAATGTCTTACAAGATAGGAGTATTTCAGAAAATATTTTATTATTTTAAATGGTGATGCATCGATGCAGTAAATTTGGATTCAAACAAGAAAAAGCTGTAACTCAGATCTCAGTTCAGAATTCAAGTATCAATACGATGATATGGTGAAATTAAAAGTGATTTATGCTAATAAGGGTTCAAAACGATAGTCAAAAATATTTCTGGGTCAATAAAGCAAGATATGAACAATAAATTATGAAGTTTCTTAAAAACGTTTTCTCATTGGTTTTACTTTTTTCGCACACAAGACGTATACACAGAGCGACTCGTATTATTTTTGCGAATCGTTCTCTCCCCATTTTCTGGAAGTAAATTGTAAGATAAGCATACGTAGTATTGGACACAAGACACTCCAGTCAGAAAGTGTAGGTTTAAAGTATAGAATAAAGTATTGTAATGGGACTGGGTTGGTTTTAATTAATGGTTGAATTGGTGTTTAGATGTGATGCATGGTGTTATGAGCAGATAGCCGCGACTGCATCACGTTATGAAACATCCCTGCTTTAGGCGGGATTCGAACAGTCTCAAGTAATACGCCACTTAGAGTAAGGAAACAGAATGAATTGATTGATTGATTGATTTTTTCGTGTTTCCGGGCGCGTCAACGGCTTTGGTCATTATTCCCGAAAGTGTAGTGCATGTTTTTCCTCTGGGTATGGCGGTGATTCTCCCACGCTGGATGGCGTGATCCGGCGCCGACCTATCGTTGGCAAGTGGGGTTTCCCTCTAACCACGACTCTCCCACAAGCGGGGCACCGTCCTAGCTGGGACCAGCTCTAAGCTCCCGACCGGTCTCCCGGAATAGGACCTCCCGGTCAGAGGCGCTGTAGTGACATCAGCTGATGCACTGAGCTACCGCTCCCGGTGAAACGTCGAAATTTATATTGCAGTTTGGTATCACAGAGATATTTTACAAGTGAACATTTCACATGTTTATCTGGTCCCCCAACAAAAATATTACAGTTGAAAATTTGAAAAAAGAACAAAATTCATATTTTTAGGAGGATGACGGTTTTTAAGAGGTACGTTATTTGTCATTAATATTTTTTGTAAAGTAACTACACTGTTGTGTATAAAAGCAGAGAAAAATTAGGGCTGTGACTTTATACCTTCTTACTCTCTGAAAATATACATTTGTTCATTCGCGTTCGAGAGTTTTGGTTGCCCAAAACATCACCCAAATTATAACCTACTAGCTAGATAAATATGACATTTATTTTTAGGTCAGATTTGACTGAATGCAGCGCACATTAGTTTAAGTCGCTGGCGCAGAGTGATGCACAAAGCAGGCGCCCCCTGCGCTGCCTCCGCCACACGCGGCCGTGCGTCGCGCGCGCTAATTTATGGCGCCCCAGCGACCGCCAAAGAGAGCCGATCGCGCCTTATAATCGGGACGTAAAGAGAAGCGAGTTTGTAAACGGCCGATATAAAGGCATTAAGTGCGAGCGTCGTCGGCGGTTGAAGGCGCGGCCGCTGGGAGCGCTCGGCTCCCGGCTGCTAGCGCGCGCCAGGGGCTTGTGGTACCAAAGAGTTTAGATATTGATCTGATTTTTTCACCAATAGTGTTCAATTCAAAAAAGAGCAAATTATGGCTACAATCTTTTGTGTATGTTAGCATTTTTAGCGTTTTGTAAGTATTTTTCAAGGACGGTAACAGAAACGAAACGTTTTGTTTCTGCGCCGGTGTAACAAAATGTTTTCTTGTAAATTTGTTTCCGTTCCGTGTGCAGAAACAAAAGTCTGCGTGAATTTAGTTTTGTTACAGAATGAACCGATCGTTGAGGTCAGTTAAGTTTCGTTTCTTTACCTTCGACCCTCTTGCTGCCGGGTGCGCCGGGAAAATCTGCTTCGTGGGTGACAAAAACGGTGGGTGTCTTTGCAAACGCTGATTCCACTTCTCTCACATGTGGATAGAGTACCTCGTTGAAAGAAGCGCATTTATTATACAGCGTTGAAGAAATGCTTTGAAGAAAGGCAAATGTTGAGTAGATGAATAGCTGTTGTGTTAAGAAACAACTCTTGTTTTTGTTTGTGAGTCATTCATTTCAAGTGCTCCAGAATTAAATAAGTTAGTCGCCTCGCCATCTCAGGAAAATGTCATATTTTGTTTAGAAATTCCCTTAAGTTTGCTTGTATTCCGTTTAAAAAACGTTTATTATGCGTGGTTCACAGTTCATGGCTCTTTGTTTTAACACTTATGGTGGTATGTCATTTTTTCAGCTAAATATAATACCTAGGGAGACAAACTCAACTACAAAAACCATCATCACATGAAAACTGAGGCCCATGTATAAATTCTGAAATTAGATCTGAATTGAGAGACACATTATCTTCCAGAAACAGGGTGTTTGTTCGTGTTACAGAAAAAAGTACAGAAAAGTTTTTTGTAGACCAGTTGTCTCCTTCCTTACTCCCCCCTTTGACGCGAGGTATTTGGACGATTGACTCGAGCAGAATATTATTTGTTGGATGAGTGGCATCTGCATCAAAAATGGATGTCACCAGTTTTATTACAGTTTAAATATTCCCACTGTAATGCAGGTTATGGGGTCGTCTTTTGATACCAATGAAACGAAAGCTCAGGTACTTTTGAAAAATTAACAAGGAGAGTATATTCTTCCTTATAATTACAAAAATTTGAAAAGAATGGCAGCAATCGTTAAATTGGATTACATCGTAAACTAGCACTTGAGACATAAACATTTATAATGATTATATTCTGAGCACAATAACAATGAAAAGACACTATGTGAAAGAAATGAACATACACATACACCTCTATGTACTGTAACCGTCACGTATCTACCTAACTATTTCGTAGTACGCCGAATTACAGAAGTAAATCTGTTATTTACTTGTTTCGTGACGTGTGATTACACCGTCACACAAACTTGGGAATACCTCAAATTATGGATAATTCCTATCGGTGGTGGGTTGTCTTTGCTAACTAATATTCATTTAACAAACAAACACAATTTCATAGTTTTAAAGAACAAGGAACATATATTCTTTCCAATATGATCCTTCGTACACTCACGTTCACATATTCTCCTACGTGATTACTTTTCCTTTTGATTACACAATGGTAGCTAACTCCTACCTAAACTGCAGTTTTCTGTAGAATAATAGTGACTCTGATCTACATTTACACGAAACAAACAGTAAATATATATGTACTCTTCTCAAAACAAATTATCTCTTAATGAAACCACAATTCACAATTTAAATAACCATCCTGTAAAAAATACATACAAACAATATACCAAAATTCACTAATACCTTTTCAATCTTAAATAATACTACACTCAATATTTACACTTAATATTCAGCTTCTGCGTGACCTCGCAGTGCAAAATTCTGTTTTACAAAGTCTCTTGACTGTTCATGAAATAACGTTTTACCAGAAACAATTTAACAGCTTTCATTCATGTTCAAAACCTTTTTACATAGACAATTCCTCTTAAATGATTTCAAATAACATCAAGTCAATTATGTATGAATTTAGATAAAGAATTATACACAAGGACGACTTTTATCAATAAACATAAAATTATTTAGATCTGATTTTCCTTACGACTGCAAAATAAATTTACTGGTTATCAAGACTAATATTTAGTAAAACTTGTCCGATCAATGTCTGTTACTGAGGGAAGCTCATATTACAACGTTTTAATTTGTGCAATCATAATTCTATCTTGATAGTTTTCCAAGCTGCAATTTAGTAAATATTCTTTCTGCTTTTCTGTGACTCACGACCGGCGAATTCTCCAAGCTGGTCCGCGCTGAGTAGACGGCTGTCGAGCGACGTTCACGCCCCAAGGTCGTCGTTGTCCTACGACGGCTTGCGCTGCCTACCGCGATGGAATCGGAGTATTTCCGTACGCCTTCTCCTCGTTGTACAGCCCAGTTAAACCACAGCTTACACGAAGGTGATGGTCGCGTTAGAATGCGAGTCCAAAACTCCAAATTATAACTTTGTTTTAGTGAAAGTTGAGCCAGTTGTTGAATAAACTATGCTTTTCGGAATTATCAAAATTCTCCAATAGAATTTTCGAAATGAAATCCCATAAATAAAAATGAAATAGAATAAAAGTAGAATAAGTAACTGCTCAAAACTAAAACTGAAAAAGCTGTAACAAAGAAACAAAAACACGTCCTATGTTACAAAAATCTCTTCTATATTTCAGCAACGAGAATGTAGCAACGTGGTTTTATAAATTCATTTTAGCCCACTACCACTGTTATTCTTACATTCGTTGCATTACTTGTTTAATATTCCTATCGAATTTTACGTAATCATGACATATCACAGTGATTAATCCCATGAAAATACTTAGACAATTACCTTTAATAAAGCTTCATTTCTGGTATTTTCCACGTGTCCTCGTCGGTTGTGTGGTGGAATAGTACCCATCTAATCACTTCAGCGTCTCGATCCGGAAAGAAAGACAATCTCGTCCGAGTCAAGCCTCATGCACATTCGCATTTCTACAAAAGTTCTGATTGGCTAGGGCGAAAGTACGTTCAGAAATTTGTTTCTAGGTAACGCCATCTCTTCGCTACTCTAGGAACTATTTGTAGGGCAAGATGTCGGGTATTGTCACTTCAATATTTTTTTTGTCATGAGTGTAGCCGATGACTAGCGGTTACAGTACAACATAAAAAGAATCGGGAAATAATTCTCAAACAATTCCCGTACGGCACATAACAACTTTCGTGATAATTAAAAATTAACTTCAACTTATTTACAACTACATTAAATTGTATAACCCAATTAAAAACAAAGTTTCAGTTACATGAATCTAATACCTTTTTCACAAAAATCTCACAAAGATTACGCTGGTGAATAAGTAACTAAAATGCTTTTTTGATGAAAATAATAAAAAATTAATACTTTCTTTGGCCTCGAAAATTGTATTCCTAAGACTTTGTACGGAAATTTACAAAGCTTTAAAATGTTAAATCATCTGTTTTCAGTTAGACAGTCGTTGAATGAATTACACTTTCTATAGCAGTGATTTCAATCATGTACGCCTAAAGTAACTAGAGTTCTATTACTTTGCTTGCAAAATAGTTCAGCTAAATTTCGCCAGATACGCTAACAAGGGAAAACGGCAATGCAGTTCACAGCAGAACGTTACATCTCAGGATTCCACCGGTCGTTTTAAAATCTGCACGAAGTCGTCGGAAATGTAGATGTCCGCCGCAACCAAGGTCAGGCAGCTGAGTTTCCTGGCGTGGTGTTTCCGCTGCGAATTCTATCCAGCGCCCCGTCACCTTGCGTAGCAGTGTAGTCGCGTCGTATATTTTCGTTTCTCAGAACAAAAATTGGTCCTCTCGCTTCAGTGTTGCGAAGGAAAGAAAAGTAGTCAAAGGGAAGGGAAAAAAAGCTGTGGGGAAAACGTTACTTAATAGTCGCGAATTCGCTCGAAGTTACAAGTGCACTGTAACTACGTTGCACTGTAATTCATCATTTCAAGTTACATGGTGCACTTCTCATGGAATTTTATGATTATTCTTGACACATTAATATATAAAATCTTGTATTTCATTTACGTTAAATATTTTCATTTAGTAAATTGTAACTTCATTGCTTCTAATAAGCTTTTTAGAAGACCTTACCCGTCTATTCCCTCCGCAGTCCGCTATCTTCCAGAACAACCTTCTTCTTCGCAGGTCACAGGCAAAATGGACAAGAATTCGTTTCTTCGTCGTAAATTGTGAGAGCTTGTCGCAGAAATTTGTGTTTGGTCGGTGCGTTGAAGCGAACAATTTCTGAAGCGGTGGCAATTATCAGCGCCTTCTAGCGGTCAACGCGAGTACGCTAATCATAGGTACAGCGCTCCACAGCAACAAGAAGTTAAATTTCAAGTATTCTGGCTTGTAAGCACGAGCTAGCGGTTACATTAGCTCATCCTATGAAGATTTTCTTCGATGATAAAAATACATCCTAACAATATTAACATAGAGTTAGATCGTATTGCCGTCTATTTTAGTCTGTAAATGGTTTCAAATTCTAGAAATTGTACTTTCCGATGATCCTCCGTACGATCGTTTGTTGTAATCTGTTAATTCGGCAACATTTGGGCATTCTATTCTAATAATTGTATATGAAACTTCAATTGTTGAGTTTCTTGAAAGTAATCACACAACCATCACCGTGCAGTGATCTTACGAGAATTGTGAACATTGTGAACTTGGTGTCAGGATTTTGTATAGCAGACGTTGCCTATTTCGTGTGCAGAATGCCTAGATACACAATTCTCAAGTTTTGCAATTTTGCAGTGTTGAAGTATAGAGAAGCGTTTTTTGGCAGTAACAATCCCTTCTCACAATTTACAGGATAATATCACTTCATCGGTAATGAATATGATGACACTCGCGAACAAAACATCGTAACTTCTCAGAGACCTGAGACCTTCATCTTACGCATATTAAAAGCAACAGAAAGACGGAAGCAAAGGTGCAGGCTTTTGTAAAACGGTTCTAGTTCCGGGCAAGCAAGGGTCGTCAATTTCCGAGGACGAGAACTACATTGAAAGCGCATTCGGAAGCGCCGTGGTCCGCGATGCTATGACAAGTTCTCACGGTCGGGAAGAAGGGATGAGCAAACTTAGAAAACGACGAATTACGAAAAGCAAATGTGTTGGGATTTTAAAGAAATTTGTTATATTGTACAAAACGTTTAATGGAAATTTGCGGTTAAACAAAAGACCAAAATATGCATTTGCATATAAAATATGACTTGTCATGTAAATCCACCCCTAGTCTCTCTTTTAACGAAATATGCAAAATATGCACCTATAATTGTATGAATATGCACCATCTGGAAAAATTAGCCAAGTATGCACAAATATACACTAACATATTACCGTACATACTATCCGATTCTAGCCAAATGTCAAGAAATTTCACTTAGGTGAGCCTTGAAGCAACTGCTAAAGATATGAATTGTCATAGAAATCCGCTCCTATTCATATCTATTAAATTAAACCCGTAAATAAAAGAATGGGAATCTTTCAGAGCGCTGTTTCGAGCAATAGGTGTTGAGAGTAAATAATAATAACAACAACAACAACAACAACAACAACCTAGGGAGTACACGACATTGTAATCGGTGGTGGAGCTTGAGCACCCCGCGAGACTGAGAGATATGTTGGCGATAGCGTAGCTTCCGGTAAGGCCTCCTATAGCTGAATAGGTTGAAGGAAAAGGATCAGTCAAATAAGTACTGGAGAGGAGAGTGGGAAGTAAGTAAGGAGGGAAGGGTCATAAGCCTTTGGACTTTCTGTTATCGGCCCATAGAGGGTAAACGAAACATTTGGGTTGGCATATAGGCCACTGCTTAGAGTGGAAGCCCGAACCTTGCATTAGCCAGCGAAGAAGGCTGCCTTCAGCAGTCAGTGAAAATCCCGTAGGGTTTAGTAAAGCCGAGGGACCCTTTGCTGGGTCCTGCGGCGGGGGGGGGGGATATTCCGAGGCCACAGTGGATCGCAGTAAGGGATGACAGGAAATAGATGCGGAGTATGTTATTCGGTCGAACTGTCCACACGAAGAAATTAGATTAGATTAGATTAGATTTATTGTTAATTCTGCAATTAAGTGTAGTAACTTGGTGGCAGAATATCTTAACCTTACATTCATTAAACTTACATTCATTAACAAAAAGTTACAAAAAAGGAGTTAATTACATAATAGTAGTTATTTTAATAATAATAATAATAAATAGTACATAAAATCACCACGCAAACCTTACTCCACTTCACTTCACTGCACAACACTTAACTGTGACGCATTTCTTTCACACTCGCTTCTTCTTCTCGCATTCCCTTCCCTCCACTTCACGTCATAACACTACACTGCGCTGCACTACATGAATAATAATAATAAAATAATAACAATAATAATAAAGATAATAATAACAATACTACTACAACTGATATTTATACTAATGATTAAACAACTTACTTTGTAGGAAATACTACTAATCTAACAGTGGAAAATTAACATTG
Source organism: Teleogryllus oceanicus (assembly GCA_964035755.1). Classification (NCBI taxonomy): domain Eukaryota; kingdom Metazoa; phylum Arthropoda; class Insecta; order Orthoptera; family Gryllidae; genus Teleogryllus; species Teleogryllus oceanicus. The sequence goes on from CAXIVR010000012.1 coordinate 82,299,198, forward strand.
ATACAATAATCTAATATATAATTAACTAGAAAACTAATTTATTTTAAAAGTTGCCCAAGCTTTTCTAAGATTGTCGCAGGCAAACTCTTCCAGTCTCTAATAGTTCGGTTTGTAAATGAAAATTTCCCGACATCCGTTTTCTGTATTCTTGTCTTAATTTTATGCACGTGATCCGCTCTACCGAAGTATGTAGGTTTTTCTAAACGACGGTGTATTTCATTCCAAGCAGGATAGCTTGCGTATGCTTTGTACATAGCATAGAGTCGCAGCTTAATCCGCCTCTTTTCGAGTGATTCCCATGCACCTCTATTTTTTGATCCTTTGAAAGTAAATTTCGATGCTCTGCGCTGGACCTTTTCTAGATTTCCTTGCTGCGATATTCTGTACGGGTCCCAACATACCGCGCCATATTCTAATACGGGTCGGACTAGTGACATATAAATTTAGAATCATAAATTTAGAATCATCTAATATCCCCGAAAACGATGGTCCTCTCGAAGGTTCATTTCTACTCAGTGAAACATCTGCCAGTGGTGAAAATTCATCCGACTATCAATCACACGATAAGGACATGATTTAGAACCCCCGACGCGAGATAGAACGTGTTAGTCTACCTCCATTCGACTCTCGTGCACCGTTGAGGAGAAGATATCAAAATGCTAAGAGAGTGATAAAGACAGCAAATTCTGTCTTAAATGTGGTTGAACAGAGCCCAAGCAGACGTTTAGATATTACTGAAATCAACCACATCGTGTATGCAACTGGATATCTGGTATCTCAAATGCTCTTGAACCCACTCTGGCCGGTAGTCAGAGTAAAGAGTAAATGGCTTGGCCCATGAACGAAAAGAATTATGAAATGGATAGCAGAGACACGGCTTGAAATATCATTCTTCGCTGAGGCAACTTCTAAATCAACGCACGCCTCTAACGTTCAACGAAAAATATTCCGTTGAAAAAATGCCAAATTTAAAATGACACAACAAGCCTAATGATTGCTGAGAAGCTAAAAGAGAAAATCCAAGCATGGGCTCAACGAATTAGATGTTACAAACATAGAGAATATTTCTTTGTATAGAATCGGTTGTTTGAAACAGACGCGAAGAGATTCTATCGCAATCTGACTCAAAAACCGAAGGTCAATGCTACTCCTTTTGCGAAAGATAACGCGGAATCATTTTGGGCAGGAATTAGGGAAGAAAGCAGATTCTACAATAAAGACGCATCATGGCTGCAATCCGAAGTTGATGCTGCCGATGAACTTGTGGAAAGAGTGAAACATGTTCACGAATTCTTGGAACATGACATCTTCCTGGTAATCAGGAATGTGGGAAACTGGAAATCCCCCGGGATTGAAAAGATCCAGATTTATTGGATTAAGAAATTAACAACATTATATTCTCATCTAGCAAAGGCTGTTAATAAAATTTTAGAAAACCCAAAGGGACTCTTGAAATGGCTCATATACAGCACCTCTTATTCGCCACCCAAAGGGGGAGATAGCACGTCTGCCAGTATTTTACAAAACTATAACTGCAGCCATAGCTAACAATTTAAAAGTTTTATAAAATATTCATTTCTAAAAAATAAATTTCTATGAAATGTCTACGAATTTTGATTAATTTTTTTTGAGTGGAATAGTTCATGAATCTACTAGTTCAGAAGATTCATTTCGTGTCATATCATTACAAACATTAATACACAAAGTTGTCTGTGAAAGCAGTAAATCTCTACCACGAATCATGCCATTGAATTGTGTTCACGTCGTCTCAACGGAATGTTGTAACACAAAAACTATAACAAGAGGAGTGTAAAAATCATAATTGAAGCACATCTTGTCTCCCGTATTATCCCACGCAATGCATTATGTTATAGCACACACTACGGGTGCTACTCGGCGCATAAATTAGGCTGAGGAGCGACGTTAAAGCGCGACGGATGCAAATGGAGGAGAAGCAGCAGATGAACGTAGCCCGCGCCGGGGCATTCTAAGCGGCCGCCGCCTGGCCCAAGCCCTTTCCGAGAAATTCACTCTGCATTCAGCGCACGCCGGCGACGAGGCTCCGCGCTTTTTACGGGTGTTATGCATTACAAATCAAATGAAGCGAGACGAAAACAAGCCCAGCGCCGCCAGGCGACAAGCGCAGCTGTTGGGCGGCGGCCAAACCCCTGCGCCTGCGCCTGCACCGTGAGATTTCTCCGGACGAGTCCAAGACAAACGACGGACACGAGCCGCGTCGCATTCAATATTCCTTCGCCATGCGATTGTATTCGGGAAAGGGTCGTGATGGCTGCTGCACGGTGTCCAAACGAGATCCACTCTCCTCGCTTTCTTCTCGCGTCACGTGCGGAGATCTATTTCCTTTTTCAATTGTTTTGGCTATTTCTCTTAAATAAAACCGAAGTCACGTTTATTTTATGAATTCATTTGAATAATATTTTACTGAACACATTACAAATCATGGTAACTTGAATAAGAGTTATAAATTCTTACTTTTGTATATTACATTACGATATAGAATATTGTACCTATTATGACGGAATGAACGAACCCAAAAGGACATATTTTTATGGAAGTGGAAAAATGTTTCAGTATTGGCACTCACCTTTATAAACCAATTATTTTCCCTGAATATTACCTGGGTTTAATTAATGCTACGATGGACGATCAGCGAAATAGCTTTCATGTACAACAAAATAATATCTCATTTCCATGACACAACGGCTGATACCTACTAAGCACCCTGTATTCAGCTAATGATGTGAAATAATTTTGTGAAAACTCGCGTGGAATTAACAAGTAACTGAAAACACTGAAATGAAAGGAGATCATAATAAATACAATATTCGAAATGAAATCGAATTCTAACCCATTTTATACCTCTATATTACTACATTCTATGTAAAGATACAACAGAAGCAACACGAAATCCTAACTGAGCAAATATCATTTATATTCCTTTGTTATGTATATAAACACGATACAGTTTATCCCGTCCTTTCTTAAATGATATAACTCATATCCTTAATATTATATAACTTTACTTTCATTTATCAAGAAATTAACTCTGTATTCAATATTTTCACAGCAAATAGAACCGTATTCCGAGTTATGACTCGAACTTCTACTTGTAATATACGGGTGTCCCACATAAGTGTTAGAAAATATAAGGATGTAAAGGAAACGACCATTGGCAAAATTAATGTTGAGAGGCAAATTTCGTATAAATGCAGAGTTAAATGCATTTCTACATGTGGCCTTTGCCCCTGATTTTTAGGCAACCGCATAGGCACACTGTCCCGTAGATCACGTTCTGATGCAGAGAAGATGATTTCATCTTCCTTCCGAACACCTCTGCATGTTGGGTAACCTAAAAATCAGGGACATATGCCACATATATAAATGTATATGGTTTGTTACATCCAAGGTTCGTTTAATAGCGAAAACATTTTAGAAATTTGTAACATTTATTCTGAGACATTTGTATTTAAATTATCAATACGTATTGTCGTAATTAAATGAACTCGAATTGAGAAGCCTCATCATAGTCGATTTTAGGAAAGACTTAATTTATTTTTCTACTGAAAGTTCATAGTTGAAGTACGAATCGCGTGTTACTAAAGCAAAGATAGGCTACATCAAGTCTCTTCATAATTGTACATGTGTCTATTTCTATTCGTCTACATCTTTCCAATTACGTGCATTTGCTTCCTCCACTTCAAGTGGTCTTTTCTTATTCAGCCCATTGACATGCACGCACAGCTTCCGTAACAGTCACTTGCAGTACAGAAACATATAATCACATTTCCAGCCCATGGACTACTATTATTCTAGAGAAACCGAAACAAACGTGCTATCAGCTTAGATATTTCTGACAGATACCTGAACGCTCTTTCATCGCAGTACCACAAACGACAAATATAAATATCTCGAGTTTGTTTACGATCTCTGGAGATGCAAAAATATGGATAAATAAAGCGCCGTATCTCACAAGAAAATGGACAAGACCTGCGGTGTAGAGCCCTTCAGCGCGCAAGGGATGGAAGTTCAGATTTTCTCTCTCGGCCAAGATAAAGACAACACAACGTTCAAACATCTTTCTACACTTGCAGTAATGCTACGTTTATTTTTAGATGTGATTCCCTAAATTAGAGGAGTACTGTATTGGTATTGGACTAGATGTGAAGAGGTTGGATGAGGGCTGGGTTCATTTATCGTAAGACGAATAATTGAAGACACCAGGTTCGACTAAAACTGTGACATCGATCTAGATGATGCGTTGGCTACGATGGTCTGGGTGTGCCATATCAACGTTTTCAGGTTTGTTTAACGATGAACCCGCAACAAAACTGTTCAAGTGAACCTCCATGAGCTTTCGTGCCGTCGAGTTCTCGAGGAGGTTTGCAGAAGTGATTCTGATCCTAAGGTAAAGACTTGAAGGTGAAGGTAGAGATCGCGGTAGTTTGAGATTCAATTGTTTCATCGCTCAACGAACGAACAAAACAGCTTTGCAGATTTACAAATGAGACTATGTCCTTGTTTCTGATCCAGCTCCACGCAGGTCGGGAGAGGTTCGTCAAGGGCCGAGAGATGATCCGGACTGTACCGGCGCCCCACTTGAGAAGACAGCTGCCAAGAGTCTTGTCCGACGTGTAGCTCAGTGTGTCAACTGATGTCACTGCAACGCGCCTCTGACCAGGTGGCTCTAGGTTTGAGTGCTGACGGCGGCAGGATTTTCGACACTATCTTTTCAGCTAGGTCAAATTCAGTCCCTGTCTGGAGGAGAATTCTAGTGGGTGGCTGTTCTGATCGGTAGTTTTTCGTGGTTTCTCCGATCAACACCAGACGAATAACGGAGCAGTACCCTAACAAACGGGCCACGGAACGCGCTATCTTTCCTTCCTCTTCCTTATCCTATCCTCTCCCCTTACATACACACTTACACTAACATGCACTACACTACCACATATTCCGGGAGACCGGTCAGGAGCGTAGAGCTTGTCCCGGCTGGGGCTGTCCCGCTGGTGGGAGAGTCCTGGTGAGGGGGAAACCCCGCTAGCCGACAGTAGGTCGGCGCCGGATCTCGCCATCCAGCGGGGAAAGATAACAGTCATCTCCTGAGTGTAAAACATGCACTACACGTACGGCACTATTGACCTAAGATGTTGTCGCGCCCCCAATCACTAACCAACCAACCAACGTGTAGGTCCGCGCGGGATGGCGTGAGAGCCACATGTCCTCCTCGCGGGACATAACATGCACTACACAGACAGAGCTAAGAACACAGCAGTTGGTGTATGCCGGAGCACTAAATATTTGACATAATATAATTCAATATAAATTATTATTACATACTTTAATATACATTATATATAATTTTATTATATATTGTATACTATTATATAATATATACTAATTTACAACCAATTATAATTTATAATATGTGATAATATTGCATAAGCTATTACATTAACATTCAATACAAAACAATTAATATTCATGCAAGATGTATATAGCTCTGCCTGTGGAATTCTGGGACGTTCGCCTACAGCAGCGCGTGGTCGGTGTTGAAGGTTGTTAGCGCCCTCTGCTCCCCCCACCCCCGCCCCACCCCCACCCCCGCTGCCGCCGCGCGGCGCTCGTTATCTCCGCGAGTCACGTCGCCAGCCAGTAATAACAGATATTCGGCCGCCCCCGCCGGCAAACACGTCTGCCGGATACAAATCGACTTTTCGTCTCGCAATTGAAACCGGTTGCGAGAAACATGTATCAAAACAACCCTCTTATTACCTGAGACTCTTTAGAACAATACCCGAGAGAAATAAAGAACTTGTGGACAGCATCCATCAACACAGAGGCTTTTGAAAGGATTCTGAAGGTGATGCCAGAATTAAAGTCGTCAAAGGGTAAGAAATATTACCGACGTTTCGACACGGTTTAGACTGGAAGATCTCTTACTTCTGGAAAATTTTGAGTTTGCTTACAAGCTTCGTCATGATTATCGGTACGTTGTAATTAATAGTTAATTTCTCGACAAAATGAGAAAATACGAATTTTAGTTAAAAGAAATCAATTTAATAGTGAAGTGATTAATCATTAACAATATGTTTCTCTACAGTAACATATAGTCTTGTTCTTTTACAATATCCTGGTCTTTCTATTTAAGAATAAAGTCATCGATAAAATTTATAATATACCTTACCTCAAAAAAGGTTGTCACTATGTCAAATCTCTATTCTCACTATGTCAAATCAAGCTCTGATAATGATTTGAAAAGTCTCGATAGATTTCTTCTCTGCAACCCATGAAATAATGAAATAATTTTAATCGGTCAATTATTAACGTTAAAGTAATTCGTATAATCAACGACATAGAAAGAAAATTATTTGAAAGAAAAAATGTGTGCAACATCTATAATTCGATTAAGAATTGTTTACAGAAGCAACTATTATATAATATATGTTATTGAAAGTAAATAACCGACATATTTAAGTTAATTCTCACGATATAATATATGTCACAATTGACAAATAATATTCTTGTTGAAAATTACGGTTACATTTACTTCACACAAATAGCTGGATTGCGTGTTTTTTTCTTAAATCAAAACATTTTCTTTTAATATAATCGTAAAGAATTGTAAATTTTACAAAAGATTAATCGGGTATTATTATTTAATAGCTAGATTATATGTTTCTTCAGAACATGTTCACACTGAACTCAGCATGTTACCATCAAATGAGAAAATAAATATTATCTCAGAAAAACACACAGTACCGATTATCATCAATATAAATTAACTACATCAGTAATGGCTAATATACACGCAGATAATTGCTACCATAATCATTTTAATGCACTATTACTACTGCTCAAAGTGGCTAGACGAACACGCCTCTGAGGCGCAGAACAAGAAGTGTGGGGAGCACTTTGCTCGCGTCACGCAACGCTCTAGTAGCACAAGCGGTGCCCTGGGGCGTCGGCGTCCAGCGGGTTGCATCCTGCATCCGTCAGATTCCAAACCAAAGATCTGAGAGCGGTGCATTACAGCTAACGTCCATTCCAAACCCTATTGCCCTTTCAACTGGGGACACACTTTTCAGAATTTGCAAATAAATACCAAAAAATAAATTGCATTATCTGTTCTAATGTCTATTCAGCCCAAATACCCACAACTTAAAAATCAGTAAATGACGTTTCCATCAATTTATCAAAAACAATCTCTTATCATTTAAAACATTCCAGCACCAAACATCTGATAAATTACGACGAAACTGCATGTTACCGACGGTACCTTATTCGAAAGCAGCGCGTCATAGGTCGGTAAAGCTTGTCTCAAGGAATTATCAAAATTGTGATGAATGTATTTCCTACGTGGTGGAGGGGGAGGTGAGGCCTAAGGCCCTCTTCTTGCAATCAAGAAGAGAAAAGGCAAGATATAACTCATCACTGGTCAGCATTCTGAGGTACCTCTGGCCGGGAGGGCCTAGGTGCGAGCCCTGACGGTGTTAGGATTTCCGACACTAGGTACTAAGTGGAATTCAATCGCTGTCTGGAGGAAAATTCTAACTGCCGGTTGTCATGATCGGTAGTTTGCCGTGTTTTTTCGGATCAATTCCATGCGAATGCTAGTGCAGTTCCGTAACAAACGAGCCACAGACCGCGCGCGATCTTTCACTTCCTTTCCTTGCCCTGCCTATTACACAAAATTGCACTTACATTCACTACATTAACACACATGCCGGGGCACAGAACAGCAGTTTAGAGCATGTCCCAGTTGGAGCGGTGCCCCGCTGGGGGGAGATACTTGTTGGGGAAACCCCGCTAGTGGACATAGCTCGGCGCCGGATCTGGCTCACCAGCGGGGGAACACCACCATCTACTCCCACGATGAAAGCATGCACTACACTTACGGGACATATGACCTTAGCCGTTGACGCGCCCGGAATCACTAAGCAATCAATCAAAAAACTTACTTCTAAAATAACTTATCTAATTTTTAAAAAAATTGCTTTAAGAAATAGAGTATTAGATTTTTGAATTGGACCTTCAAACAATATAGTTTAATATAAATTACAATTTTTGACATAGCAGGATGATCTTGAGTATTTACATTTAACTTTGAGAACATAATAGGGCATTTCACGCACGAGTATCATGCGAAGTGTCTCCATTTCATTCGTAGAGTGTTTTCTCCTTGCTCTACCGCACACGCAGTCATTGCGGCCGGGGAGGAGAGTCGGGCAGGGGAGCGACCGCAGCGCGGAGTGGGGCAGCGGGGAAGTGCTGCGAGGCTCTTCCCGTGCTCCGACGACGCTGCAGCTGAAGCCACGTTGTCTGCGTGTCCTATTTTTCCATCCCCGACGGTGGCGCATTTTCGACATTAGCTCGATTCCACCGTTTCGAGAAGAATTCTAACCACCGACTGCTCTCATCCATAGATTTTTTCTCTGATCAATGCCAAGCCACGGACAGCGCGCTTTTTTCCATCTCTATGCGTGACCCTTTTTTTTTTATTTGTTGCGTCTACATCTTGACGCAACGCGTCTCCAAGCCCCTTAAGGGGCATTGAGCGCTTTACACTTGGGAGTAATCCTGCATTAATGTGCTTTTACTTTTTAATAATTGTCAAGTCTCGTCACGTCGCAGTCAGTCAGTGCCTTTATCCCTTCGGCCAGGGGCTCGACGCCGTTAGATCCCGGGGTTCCTAGTCGGTCACCCAACCACGGACCCGCGAGTCTCGAATTCGCTTAACCTTCGTGACTTTACGGAGCGTAGTAAACGCATTCGGCTAGCGCCGCCGACTTTATTAATCAACACCCACACCACAACCCTTTATTAATCAACACACACACACACACACGCACGCACCTACTCCTAGACTTACATGCTCTATACTTCAAGAAGCGCCAGGAGACTGAGGAGGGAAGTTAGATCTTCTCCGGCTGAGAGAGATAGCGGGAGAGGAGGGATATATCTGTTTGCAGGGGAACATCTAACATAACTTCACCTCGCTGGTTATTGATGACGCTCCGCTCCGCGTTGCCAACTTGGAGCGACGTGACTCCGGTCATTGGCATTCGTACCATAAGCTAGAGACCATACAACCCATCATTTTCAACACATTTGTATGACGATCACACAAGAAATCTCATTCTCGGACAAGCGCGTCGTGTAAACAGAGTCTTCTGGGTAAAGACAGCTTCAGTTAATTGGAGTTCAGCATGATCTGTTCGTCACCTTGTTACTTTCTCGTATATGTGGGACGTATATACGAAGTAATATTAGTAAAGAGTAATGTTGCGGAAAATTATGTAATGCTGCGGAAACTCGAATTTGAGATTTCAAGGGAAAATGCACGATATGGGGTCCCATTATTCCGAAAATGTGTTGTTGTTTTTAAAGTCTGTCCATCCGTTCGTCTGTCTGTCCGTGAACACACTCCTGATTAAATCACTGGTAGAATTTTGCCCAAAATGAATATTCGCTGGTAGATCTGGCTCGACTCGAAGCTCTCTTTTTAAAAAAAACTTATTTGATGTTGGAGGAACTTTGCATGAAGCACCTGAGACATTTTCAAAATTTTCTCAAAAATCGTTCCAAATTCTTTTTTATATTTCTTGCAAGAATGGACTGAAATGCACTTATAAAGTTAGCAAGAGTCCTATTTTCACTCTTAAACCAAAATTTTCGAAATGTGAAAAATTTTGAAATTTTGTCGGTGTCTTCGGCTCAAACAGCGACAAAATTGAAGATAGAGATTTTTCCCCAAAATAATATTTGTTTTTCTTAATTAACATTGTGTACACTTTTTTGAAAAGTTTAGAAGTTCTCGCAATTCCTTAACTATGCGCAATATTAACAGATAACAAAAAAAACTTTTTAGACAAAATAAGTCCAATGTTAATACTGAATGAGGTAGTAACAATGGACATATGAGTAATTAGCAAGAAAATTTAATGATGGTTTTATCCTATGTTCCCAAGGTGAAAAACTAAGGTAGCCAAAACTTTTGATTTGTTGGTTGTTAAGGGTTCCGGGCGCGTCAACTACAGAGGTCATTATTCCCGTAAGTGTAGTGCGTGTTTCCCCTCGGGAGTTGGCGATGATCTTCCCTACTGGATGGTGAGATCCGGCGCCGAGCTACCGTCGCTTGAGGGGTTTCCCTCAATCAGGTATCTCCCACCAGCGCGACACCGCCCCAGCCGGGACAAGCTCGAAGCTCCCGACTGGTCTCCCGGAATATGTGGTAGTGTAGTGTATGTTAGTGTAAGTGAGTGTGTGTGTGTCTGTAAGGGGAGAGGATAGGACAAGGAAGAGGAAGGAAAGACAGCGCACCGTCCGTGACCCGTTTGTTAGGGTACTGCTCCGGCATTCTCTTAGTGCTGATCGGAGAAACCACGGAAAACTACCGATCAGAGCAGCCGGCCGCTAGAATTCTTCTCCAGACAGCGACTGAATTCGACCTAGCTCAAAAGCTAGTGTCGAAAATCCTGTCACCGTCGGGACACAAACCTAGGACCTCCCGGTCAAACGCACTGCAGTGACAGTTGATGCACTGAGTCACCTTTCCTGGTCCAAACATTTGGTAGAAGAATACAAGACAAACACATTTAATAAGATCATTAACCACACGAATTGTGTTAAAAATTTAAAAGATAAAGTAGTAAAAGTCTATAGACAAAACACTGTATATAAAATATCCTGCAAAAACTATAATAAATTTGATATTGGACAGACTTGTAGAAAACTGAAAGAGACGGTAGATGAGCATCAGACCAACATGAAAAAACAGAGTTGTCAGTACAATTTGATACCTCGACATAGAATACAACAACATTAGTTTCATTTCAAAGGTGCTAATATGTTAATTATAGTTCCACACAAAAGAAAACGATTAATTTTACGTAATACGTAAATTAAAAAAATTACATTGTACATAAAAAACCAATGAAACTATAAACTTCATGACCGACTCAAATGTATTCACCACCAGTGAAAACAGTGCTTGGGAGACTCTTGGAGATGCGGATTGACATCTGCAAATGTTAGTTACTTGGAGTCTGCATCACGATCTGCGAAGTTTGAAAGTTGGCAATAAGGTTGCGAAGTTACATGTACACTTGCAGTTACATGTATACTTGTACATACTGATTGTAGTACTTGTAAAGATGTCGAGTGATTGGTAAGGTTATACTATGAAGTTAGTAGTGACTAAGTTATCATTTATGTAGTAAGATTATGACTAAGCGTTGACATGTATATTTTTCAATGTCTGTAATACATATTATATATTTATTCTATTTTGCGTGAAGAGGGACAAAAGAAGGCCCGAAACGGTGGAAAGTATGCATAATGACAAACTGATGTGTAATAAATGAACAGAGAGTTAAAGAAGGTTTAAGTTGTCTCTAACGTTTGAAGCAATACATTCCTTATGAAAAGTTAAACATATAGACAACGCCAACAAATTAGACTTCTAAACATACTAGACTTTCGAAAACTCAAAAGTTTTCTGTGAAAAAGTGCTTCAAATATCGCATTTATAGTAACAGTTATAAGACTTTTCTCAAAAACGGCTCCACATTTCTCAACGAAAATTTCCATACAGCACGAAGTTTTACTGTTCTATAATTTTCTTAAAATAATATTTCGGAACTATCACTAGTAAACCGAAAGATTGATAACATTTCAAAAAACTTTACTTTGGGTAGCGTTAGATAGCATCTCTCAAGAAGCAAGACCGAAATTCTAGCCCAGACCAAAGAAAATAGAAAACTAATTAACATGAGAAAGTATGTGCCATTCTGTAGAACCACTAGTTTAATAGTGAATAAAACTGTTCACGTACATTTCATCCATCTTCAGTGGTCCAATACACAAGAAACTTGTAATTACAAAATGTGATATAATTAATTACCCATAACATAGAGAAGGGTTTAAATATTAACTACAAGCTCGGCTACATAAAGAAATATGAAATTTAATTAAAGCAAATTATACTACAGCAAATATTATTTGTTGTAAAACAAATTGATAGACGTAAATATTGTTTAATTTGGACTAAGTAGAAATTAAGAGGACTAGGGAAAGTTTCCGGCTGTGCCTTAAAGAGGGACCATTGAGATGAAGAATGTAAAATCAAACAAAATAACACATAGGGCATTTTGTACGGCAAGGGGAAGCCAATTTCTTTAAAGTAATAATAGAAATAAATCTGTTGCCTTGCAGACTGTCTACATAAACCTATATTTTAAGTAAATACCATTTTTTATTATATTCATTAATATAATTGTCTTTTGTGGTTTAATATAATTGTTTTTTTAAATATCAGTCAATTGTTGAGCAAATTTTGCTGCTGCAGGTCACAAGTATGAATAATATATCTCACAATTATCTGGGGTGCTGTACGGATACAAAACGGAAGTAGTAAAAAACTAATTGTGGAATGTTCCTAACATAAAAGAGAATTATTTTTTAAAAATATTTTAGAAAACAAAATAAAAAGTACAAAAATTTCAAATTTTGAGTTACTACAGAAAAAAATAAAACGCAAAAGGGATATACGCAGTATGGTCATACGTTTAGAGTTTAGCCAAATGCCCGTCTTTTCTAATACAAGTTTCCAATGTTTTATAGAAAGTTTATGCTGTTTTCCCCATCTCTTGATAATATTCTTGACGATAGAAAGGTTTCGCTGTCTTCTTCGTCTCTTGATAATATTCTTGACTAAATCACAAAATACAGAGGATTTCTCCTTATATCTGCGACCGTAACTTTGTTGTGAAATTCTTAGCCTTAATGATCAGAATTTCTTGCAATCTTCTAAGAAGAGCTCTATGTTCCCCACGAGGTAAAATTCTACTAAATCTGAGCTGTTCTTGAAACTAATCTTAATTAATTTTCAAAACTTGAGTAAACTTCATGAAGCAGGAAATTAGGTTCTCTTGGTTATGTTTTAGTTAATTAGAAACGAAGCAGTATCGTTAATCGAGGCTTGAAACCCATGAGAGAAAAGTTTCAAATTTATTGTACTTTTCTGTATTAACTTTATGAATAAACTTTTATTTCATTCAAATTTTGAATTGTTTAACATGGAAACAAATGTGCATTTCCAATAGTTTATTTATGCTTCACAGTATAATTTCATCCAAACTTAGAATACATTTGTGATAGTTTTATCGAATCTTTTCGAGGTAAAAACGTGTGAGAGGTAGAAACATGAAGTTTACAGCTCCGTGGATGCTCTTGATTGGATTATTTGAAAAGGTCGCGTGTAAACTGAGTTATGTCATGTTTGCGACGTGCAAATGTATTTCCCATCGGTATTAACGCTAGAAAAGATTACTGATCATGTTTGCTCATATATTCAGCCGCGAATAGGCGGCCTGACCCAAACAAACTCGTGACCGTTATATCAACTCTTCACGTGATAAAATGTAGCAGCACAGAAGTTGAATTGCAACGACGCGTGGTAACTTTCACCTTAACAACCTTGGAGAACTAAATGAATCGTGGAATGCGCACCTTTACGACTTGTAGTAGGGCCGTTACCCTGTGCATCTGATTTAAGCCGTCTCCCGCCGAGTAACATGCGTTACACGTACTGCGTGGAGCACTTTGTACCCACGTAACGACAGCGGCGACGGCCGCCTGCGACTGGCGAACGACTGTCGCGCCGCGATTGCAGGCCCAACGTCGCGGCCGGCCGTCGAGCGGGCGTCGAGGCGGCCCCAGGGGCGGCGACGCCATCCAAATCCACGCTCCCGCTGCGGAAGGTCCACGAATGTGCTGCTTTAGAACGTCGCACCAACCAACATTGCTCTCAACTATTATTATTGTTGTATTTGTTGATTGATTGCTTTTTTCGTGTTTCCGGGCGCGTCAACTGCTCTGGTCATTAATCCCGTTAGTGTAGTGCATGTTTTTTCTCGAGAACGCTGTGCGGTGTTCTTCCCCCGCTGGATGGCGAGATCCGGCGCCGACATCCTGACAGATAGTGTGGTTTCCCCCTAACCAGGACTCTCCCACCAGCGGGGCGCCGCCCCAGCCGGAACAAGCTCTATGCTTCCGACCGGTCTCCCGGAATATGTGGTAGTGTAGTGCGTGTTAGTGTAAGTGTGCGTGTAAAGGGACAGGATAGGACAAGGAAGAGGAAGGGCGGGCCGCGCGCGGTCCGTGGCCCGTTTGGTAGGGTACTGCTCCGGCATTCGCCTGGTGTTGATCGGATAAACCACGGAAAACTACCGATCAGAGCAGGCTGCCGCTAGAATTCTCCTCCAGACAGCGACTGAATTCGACCTAGCTGAAAAGCTAGTGTCGAAAATCCTGCCGCCGTCAGGACTCGAACCTAGGACCTCCCGGTCAGAGGCGCTGCAGTGACATCAGTTGATGCACTGAACTACCGCTCCCGGTATATTGTTGTTGTTGTTGTTGTTATTATTTTTATTGTTGTTGTTGTAGTTATTATTATTAATTTTCATTTGTAATTTGCTAGGACTATCCTTTTACAAATTATGTGTGTACTCACAACTCAATCAGAAACATTTTCATTACCTATCACTTCCGCTAGAACAGGTACTACTTGCGCTACTTTTCTTCAACGATGATCTTGCTTCCCCCTCCCTTGAGCAATAAACAGTTGAGGGCAAAAGCTCGCAACGAGCCTTGATGACAACATTCCAAGCATTAAAATTTCGTTGGCGCGAAAGAGAAACTAGTAGCTTTCATAGTCGAGAACTTCTGTTCAGCTTTATTACCATTATCTAAAGAAATGGCTGAGGCAGGTCCAGGTCCTACAAGGGAGGTACCTAGAACTCTCATCTAGTGTTCCTATTGTTGCCTACCCAGAGCAATGACCTGGCAGCACACGTAGCAGGTTTAACTTCGATTCTCCAGAGGTTAGCATTATTGTAAATATTCTAGTTATTAATATACAACACCGCCCGCATTTCGTCAATCCATCGTTCAAGAAAAGTTGCGCGAGTAGTACAATAGTAATCAATAGGTTTCTGTTAATACTAATTATTTTACATATTTTTAACGTTTTATTTGCTACAGAGAAGTTAAGAGGACAAAACTCACAAGCGACATAAAATACAAAAAAGTGAAAATAACACGAAATACACTACCACAAATACGAATACATTAACACGAGATACAATAGAATTAACATCACTTCGCGTGCGATCGCCACACTGTGAACTTCTCGCGAGTGATCCATTGAACCACGAGTCAGATTCGTGCTTCAATCTACTGACTAAACTTTATAAAGTTATAAAATCAACTTCACACCTCATACACAGTGCGTCAGCTCGTTCAGCCAGCTTTGGCTGTCGTCCGCGCCGAAAAGGAAACCGACGTAAACAAAGGCAACGTAGTCTCCGACTCCTACACGAAGAAAACATGCGCCCATGCTACGTCGGCCGATTCTTCCCATCGAGAGAACGAGCTGTCGCCACCGAAGCCCAAGCAGGTCTATTAAAGACTATATTGAAAAACTGGCAACCGTTGTAAGTGCTAAAGATACAATATTTATTTCCCGTACAGCCAATAACAGAATTTGTGTCTTTCCAAGTAGCAAAGAAATTGCTGACAACCGTTCAGTTAACCACATCTCTAGTTCTACTAAACACCATGTTCATGGACTAAGACACCTAATAAGTAGATATACGGGAGCCATAATTTCACATGTTTGCCCTATTATTCCACTTCATGTTATCGGAAAGGTATTTATTAGAGCTAGAATGTTAGTGCCAGGTTTTACTCTTATCATGAGCTTTAGAAGGCAGGTTTTCATAGCCCCTGAGGTTATAAACAAACCACCTGAATCAATCAATTTTCTTTGATGGTACCCCTTATAGAATTTATTTCTCAGCTGAGAGTATGGCCTGCTTCTTTGGTAAACAAAATGGTCATTTGGCCCAGCTGTAACCAAACACCGGTTCTCCAAATGATAATTCTCCCTTTGAAAATAAAATAACAGTAAAAAGTTCATTTGATGCCACCAATTATGAATATTCAGCAACCCAAAACATAAATGAAGATGCTGTACTAGTTAATAATGTCAACTTCCCAATCCTCCAAGAAAGATCCCTATTTGTTTCAGCAAAAGTTGAATCCAAAAGAATTAAATCTGAAAATGGAAATAATGAAATAGCCAAAGAACCAAAGAAAAAGAAGCTAGTGGTGATACAGAATGACACAGACTTTCTCGTAGTAAATAGTTCTAATTTCCATGGTGTGAACTGACTTAACGATCTTGCCCCATACTTTTGCCAGCTGCTATCTCTCAATTTTTTTAAATTTTCTCAACCGTCTCTCTTCTTGTCCGTCTGTCCGTCCATCTGTGAACACTACTAGCGGCTAAACCAGACACGATCGTTTCCAAATTGAAGAAACCCCTGTCCATCTGGGTCTAGTTGGAGCTTTGAAATTTTGAAACACTTTCTTTAAAATTTGGACTTACTTTAACTTTAGTTACGGCTTCACATTTTTTCTTTAAATTTCTTGTGAGAATAGAGTAAAATACACTTATGAAGCGGGTATGGGTCCGATTTTCCGCGGTTTACTCTGAAGTTTCGAAAATTGCCAAAATTTGAATTTTTTTGGCGTCTACCCTCAACTACAAAATTGAAGACTGAGATTTTTCCTTCAAATAAAACTTGTTGTCCATAAATAGGTCTTACATAAAGGTCACGTAATTTTGTTTAAAAATTTTAGTAGTTTTCGTGCAATAGTGCGTGCAATATTTGCAAAATATTAAAAAAAAATACAAATACAAGATTTTCTCAAAAACGGCTCCAAATTTTTTCTTTAAACTGTTTGCAGGGGTAGTGCCCCTGCCTATGCCTAAACCAAACCCTATGCAATGACACAAACTCCGTATTGATCTATTCATTGGCTTTTTCGAAAATTACAAAAATTTATTTTTTACTTGTCTCTCACGTCGGCAATATTTACATTAGAGGGGATTTCTTCACATTATTATATTTGCCAGTACATGTGCTTTAAATAATGTCAATAAAGTTTCTCTTTGACTCAAAAGTTTTTTATTAAAATTAGCTCAAAATTTCGCATTTTCAGAAACGCTCAAATGCCATTTTCACAAAAATGGCTCCAATTTTTTTCTTCAAATTTTTGCAAGGGATAGTGGTAATGGCATTGTTTAATATGACTTAAAGTTCATTCTGGTGCTTTCTTAGATTTTTTTTAAATACACAAATGTAAAATTTTTCAATATCCCTCACGCCGTTAATATGCTCAATTAAATGGATTTGTAGTCTATATTAAATTTGTGAGTGAAATGTCCTCAAATAACGTCAAATAAAATTTTTGGAAAACTCAATAGATTCCTGTAAAAAGAGCTTCAAATTTCGCATTTATTATAGCGCTTCACGCCATTTTCTTAAGAAAACTTCTTAAGAAGTAATAAGAGCCAAAAATTTTTTTTTCTCCCTTTCAAAATTCAAAATTTTTTCCTTAAAAATTTTGGGTTTTTTTTAAAATTTTTTTATATGACTTAGTGTAGGGACCACAGGGATTTTGAAAATGTGCACACAATTCATTCCCCATAGCACGTCATACGTAGTTTTTAACTGTTTTTTGACGTAAAATAAATAAATAAAAAACCGGCTGCAAATTTCTCAATGAAAATTGTTATTAAGGACGAGGTTTTAGCCTTTTTTAATATTCTTAAATTAATATTTCGGTTCTACTATTTTGAAACCGAAAAGTTGAGAAATTTTCAAAATTATTTACTTTTGGGGGCCATAGATGGCAGCAAGCAAGAAGGAGTAGCAAGACTGTACAATACCAGTCCACAACAAGGAAATTAGAAAACTTCACTTCCAGAAAGTCTGTGCCATTTTGTAGCACCTCTGGTTTTATAATTGATTTCTGTCAATAGTGAAAATTTGATGAAACTGAAAATTACGGTTGTTTTCAATGCCATGTCTGGTTAATGCACAGAAGGCTGCAATATTTTTATGTTGGCATTATTGTGATGTCCCCCTCCTCGTACGGCGACATCCGCGCCGCCCTGCACGTCGGTTTGTCACGTTTCTCCAAAGCAATCTGCCACCAGCGGGGCACCTCTCCAGACGGGACAAGCTCTAGGCCTCTGACTTGTGTGGGGGTGCGTTGCATGCAAGTGTACGTGTGTATAAGTTGGGGTGAAGATACGATTTTTTTATGAAATAAGATAAATTATTTTAGAACTACCTTTTTTGATTGATCGATTAGTGATGCCGGGTGCGTCAACGGCTAAGGTCATTAGTCCCATAAGTGTAGGGCATGTTTTCATCGCGGAAGGAGATGCTGGTGATCTTCCCGCGATGGTGAGCCCCTGTGTTAGTGTACTGCTCCGATATTCAACTGGTGTTGATCGCAGAACCCATTGGAGCCGTTTTTGAGAAACTCTTGTTTTTCATATTTTTAATTTTGCTTATAATTCACGCAATATTGCGCGAAAACCTCTAAAATTTTCAAAACATGTGCAGGACCTTAATGAAATAACTAATTACGGAGAATTCAAATTTCATTTGAAGGAAAAATCGATTTACGATTTCATAGACGTGGAAAGACGTCGAATAAATTCCAGACTGTTGCAATTTTCGAAATTTTGGGGTTAAGATTGAAAATCAGGCCTGTGCCAGTTCTATAAGTGTATTTTAGTCTATTCTTACAAGAAAATTTTTAAAAAAATAGGAGTCATTTTTGAGAAAATTGTGAAAATGTCCCAGAGGCTTCATGTAATGAATTCCCAAAATTTAGAGAATGTTTTTGTAAATCTCAGTGCTTAAGTCAAGCCAAATCGACTGGGGAATATTTATTTTGGAGAAAATCCTACGAATAGGGTAGGCGCTAGTGTTGTTCACAGACAAACAGAGGTTTCGAAAACACTTTTTCGGTATCAGGGGACCCCAAAACGTGTGTTTCCGTTGAAATCTGGAAATCGATTTTCCGCAGCATTACATAACTTCCTGTACAGTATATTACTTCTTATTTACGTATGCATAGAAGAAAGTAAAATGAACAGCACATCAAAATAAGTAAAAAGCAACACACACACGTGGTTTAGAGTAAGGAGAGCGGGAAACGAGGATACCTCGAGCCGTTGAGTGGGCGCTGGTTGCAGAACCGCGACCTAAGGCAACATTGCGTGACGGCTGCGGGCCGGCACGCCCTCTGCGCGACCGCGTGGAGCGGGCGCGGCCGCGGGGGCGTGGCAGGCGGGGGGAGGGGGGAGTGAGGCGGGCCGCTTGCCGAACCGAGTTGCCCGCGGTTCGGCGCCCGGGCGGGCGAAAGTGCCCCGCCGGCGGCGACCGGTCCGGGCCGTCCGGGCTGGGCCGGGCCGGGCGGGGCCGAGCCGGTTCCCTGCGCCGCGTGCCCGCGTGGGCCGGGCGTGGCCGCTGCCCAGCGCCTGAGAGATCCCACGGCGCGATGGATGCCCAAAACTGCCCTGTGACGGCGTACGAAGTGAAGCCACGCTTCCATTGCAAGGAAGATAGGCGTTGTGCCACTTTAAATAGTATCACTTATCAGAACATTTCCAAACATTTACTTGGAGATTGAGTATCGCGTAAGAGCATACGAAGTTAAACACAAACGGCTTTTGATAAATGATTAAACAAATTTCGTCGGTAACAAGTGGTTAAGTATTGACAAATATTTCACCGTATTTGGATCATTTGTGTTCCAATCATGTATCATGATTCGGTAATTATATTTGAGTTCTCAAAACTATCAATCGTTCATAAATTGTATATCTAATTCACATTATTATTACTTTTACATTTCTTAATAGTTCCCAAGATCAGTGGGAAGTGAAGATTTTGAATAGTTTCTTTTCTAAAAATGTTAATTTCTGCAATCCCAAGAACGACTATTCCAAAGCAACATTCTACTTACAGTTTCCGGAGCTGCCAATCTCGAAACGATAACATACATGATAAAGCCTTGCGACATACGTTGCCAGAAGTGCACTTAATGGCATTCGAGATTTTCTCACCAAATATAGTTAAACATTTTATTTTCTGATAAATATTTGAGCTTAGAAACGGCGATTGAATGTTAAAAGAATGTGATTGAAATATCACAGGTAAATATCACGCTTTAGATCTCTGTAAAGTAAAACAGAATAAACACAAAGAAAATAAATAAATTTAAAACAAATCTTTGATAGTTTATAAGAAAAATATTTATTTTATTTAGTATTATTAAGTTATTATTTAAATTACTTTATGTGACAAAATAAAGTTAAACGATAGTTACTTTTGAATCTCCTAATTACTCTCAATGGTCTTTTGATAACACCACTATTTTAAGACTATCACATTTTTAAAGCAGAATAATTTTATTTGTCGAATTATTAACATTTTATCATTCATGTTATCATAATTTTTTTTAGCTCGAGATTTTCGAATGGAGAAACTCGCCATGTACTATTACTGTAAATGAGTTGCGGCAAACGACCTTCGTTGTATTACAGGATATTCAAAATATAATGTTTGCTAAACACAAAGTACAGAATGTAAGTCAAAGATCATTCACTGAATCAATAGGAAATCAAATTAGGTTTCCAACACCCCAATCGAGGAAACATGGAGGTGGTCATGTGCTTGACACATTTCATTCCAGTGGATTGTAGTTTCAAATAACATTCATGAGCTCTGCTCTCAGTGCTGTGCTCAAATGTGGTTTACTTTCACTTTCAGATGATACCTGTTTTACATGAGGCAGCCTCGACGCGGCCCTGCATACAATAGAACTGTTTATGCCCACGTTGGTGCATACGGAAATGCAACAATGAGATGAGATCAAACGTGGCATGGCCTAGACCTAATTGTACACTCAAGTTCAAATGCACAAAATGAGGTGGTTTTATTATGGAAATAGTTCATGAGCGTTGGTCAATTAATTAGTATATAAGTCTACCGACGTTTCGTAAATTTATTGTTCCCTCATGAGGGTTATGGACCAGATAGATACACTCTTACTACGCACGTTTACTACACATGCATGATAAAAACATTAGATAGAATAAAATACGAGTGTGCAAGGTTTTGGGGGGTCGCGAATTCGCCTTCTAAGACCCCTCGGACATACATCTGCACATACCAAGGCTCACCTACATTTATCCCATGGCCAGTGTTTGCGACTCCTTTTGGGGGATCAGCATTATGCTGAAGTCGAACCCGCGATCCTTGCGTTCGAGACCACCCCGGCACTGCTGCTTTAGCGATCTCGACTATCCGGATCGGCTAGTTAATTATAAAATTATCTTTATCTATCTAGTATTTTTAGCATGCTTTTGTAGTAAAATGTGTAGTTTGAGTGTATTTATCTGTTTCGTAGCCCTTGCAAGGAAACTACAAAGTTTCGAAACTTCGGGAAACTAATATACTATTTTTACCAACACACTATTAATGACTACACACAAACATTTATTTGACCAACATGCATGAACCATTCTTATAATTAAAATTGTGGCAGTAAATTGAAGATATGGGTTATACACACACACACACACACACACACACACACACACACACACACACAGCAGTTGAGAAACCCGGCAGACGATTTTCTGCCCTTCAACTCCTCTTTCTCCTTCCCTTTCCTTCCTCTCTTCGTTCCTCTCCATCTCTCTCTCTCATCTCTCTCTCTCTCTCTCTCTCTCTCTCTCTCTCTCTCTCTCTCTCTCTCTGCCCCTGTCTCAGTCTGACTTTGCCTCTGTGTCTCCTTGTCCTTTTCATTCACCCTTAGTTGCAGATTCTGCACGTCTCTGAGCAGATGGGGTAATATCGAGAAGCGCCGCACCAGAAAAATATAATAGAAAGTTCAAGAAGATCTCATTCTGTAGATTACGGTGTGAGGAACTTTTCTTTGAGGTCTTGGGTCTCAAATTTTAGTTTTTAATTTTAGCTTTTATTCTTATCAACAAGTGTCGAGATGTCAGGTCTTTCTTCCCTAAACGAATTCAATACTAATATGTTAAAAACAGACCGCATTTTCTCTTGGTAATCAAAATAATTACAAAGAATATTACTGAAACTCTTGGATTACAGTTCTCGAAATTTTACAATGCAAGAATAAAGGCGAATTTCCACGGATGCAAAGGCATAATTTGCAACTTCGAAGTATTTGCTAGTTTCTTCCGCGGGGAAAGTATTTTAAATGATTTTGATGTATAATTGGTGCATACATCGCTCAATTGTGTGGAATGGGATTACTGTTGATTCTCATTGTAGTATCTCTCGCATATACACGTGGACAAATTACGTGTGCACACGTGGACAAATTACGTCAACCATACGATCTTGAGTTTTCCGTCGTAAAATCAGTGTTTATGGTTCATTTGACCGTAACTCAACAAAAATGTCAGGACTAAGGTCTTTTATTGTGATTCCAAAGATAGTTAAGATTGATGGAGGTGGCATGGATATACATGGAATTTTCGATCATTAGAATATTTTATATTTTAGATGGAACTTCACATGTAGTTGCTGTACATTTTCAATTTCTTCTAAAAAATGCTGTACGTTTATAAAAGTGTAAAAAGTATGTTTATAAAAATATATAGTTACAATAATATATATAAACGTGGATTGGTTCCGACTTTCATTACAACCACTGAAATTTGGAAAATTGCAAAATTTCAAATTTATTTTCGAACCTGTCCTACACCTATCTATATTAAAGTTATAGATTTATTTCTCCTAGCAACCAGCCCTTCAAGGTTAGATATTTAGATTAATACATACACTTGTTTAAGTAAATGAGTAGTTGTTCAATAATAACTCTAAGTAGACTAAAAGTTTTGGAACGCCGCCCATTCCCACTAGTTCAAATTAAAAACACGCACATTTTACTGGATTACTGAGCAAAACTCGTTCCACACAGACCCTCCAAAGTAATTTTATTTTCCACAATCGTCATTAAGATTGAAGCTGTAGTAATCAAAGGGAAACATCACCACCGTATATTCAACCCGAGATAATGTACAGAGGTTACCGGCTGATGGACTGGTCTCCCACATACTTTTTGTAGATGCCTTCTAAATGCTTCTGCCAGATCTACGTTGGATCACTCTGCCTTTCGGGAGGAAGGTCTCATAAAAATGAAGATTGACCCACTCTGACTGTAAGCACTTCACAGGGTTCGTTTCAGCGATCGTTTGAGCGATCGCTGGCACCCGTCCCCGCCCTCGCGGCCGCCTGCACCGCCGCCAACGGCCCAACAGCCGGCGGCCGGCGCAACGCGGCGCGGCGCGCTATCTTGTGCGCGGTCGGCTAATTTAGGCTGAAATACGGGAAACGGCGCGCCGTTTTATGCATATGGATTCCGCAGGCAGTTTCTGCACACGGGCACGCTACCCAGCTCATTGCGTATGCAAGGCGAGGCGGGGCTGCGCCGGCCGGCGATAGGGCAGCTCCCCCAATAGCCGCCCGCAGGGGTTTCAAACAGCGCCAGCGGCCCCGCCGCGCTTGCCATTGTCAGAGGTGGCTGGTGCGGCCCTTTGCTTCTGCAATACAATATTTTGTGGATTTTTAACATTTCGTATATTTCAACATAAAAGGATTTTATACCCAAGTTTTTATGTTTTTAGCTCTCTCAAGGAACATCATATTTGGATGGTAAAAATATTGCAAACGGTCAAATTTTTAGTTTGAGCTGGATTTCTCCAAAAATATTGCTATTTATAATGTAACTATTAACCACCTATATCTTCTCAGCTTTTTTACGAGGCAGTAAATTTCATAACTAGTAAATCCATGACCATTTTTATCTTACGTAATGTATTTGATATCAAAACCGAGATTTTACTTTCTCGCCCTTACTTCCTAAGAAGGGTAA
Organism: Teleogryllus oceanicus; assembly: GCA_964035755.1. Taxonomy (NCBI): domain Eukaryota; kingdom Metazoa; phylum Arthropoda; class Insecta; order Orthoptera; family Gryllidae; genus Teleogryllus; species Teleogryllus oceanicus. The sequence continues at coordinate 82,323,057 of CAXIVR010000012.1, forward strand.
GTATTGTAATGCTGGGCCAGACAACGGCGAATTTTTGACACCAAATCTTATATTGCCGGACCTTCGTAATGAAAATGTGAATAAATATTTTTTCTACTCACAGACAATTACTAACTTTGACACGTTGTGATGTCAGAATTCATGAACAGACAGCAAAACCGGTGCGTCTGTTCGTACGTCTACCCGTCTGTAGTCAAAGTTAGCACCTAAACGATTCATCCGATTTTCTTCAAAATTGATATTCGCCAATCGATTTAAATGAACTCGAGGTCCTCTGAGTTGGAAACGAATATTTTGATTTTGCGAGGTACATTATTTTGCGAGGTCTCCAAATTTTTGGTTTAAACTTTGTCCCCCGATAATGTAGACGACCCTTAAGATACTGCTGTAGGTCTAATTTTAGTTGATATCCCTGATTTTCCGAAATAACCAAAACTTCAAAATATTTTGTCGTCCCTACAACTACAATATTAAAGATATAGATTATTTCCTAAATGAAATCTGTTCTTTCAAGAGAGATATTCGTCGGATCTTCGATAACGTCGGAGTTTTCAATTTTTCGTAAATATAAGTAGTTTTGTATAATTTTGCAAAAAAAATAGGACAGTTTTTTTTAAATTACTTTCTCAAAAAGGGCACCAATTTAATTCTTTAAATTTTCTCCTCGTGTATATCAAAGGACGGTAATATTATATGATCTCTCTAAATTTTTGAAAATTGCAAATTTAAAAATATCGCAAGAAAATATATGCTGGTTAGAAAGTACGTATAAAATGATTGTAGATCTACCGATATATGGTACTAGAATGGAGACTCTCATTCTAGTTTACCTTTTGTTTCAGTGGCCTTGCATGGTAACTATCGCTTCCCTGGGGATAATACCCTTTTTCTTTTCGAACATCACCCGAGATATACCTTAGGGCCATATCAGCCCTTTACCTATTTTGTGTGTAAGCCCCTGGTACATAATTCATTTCGATGCTTATATCATTGTTTTGAGTAAAGCGGGTCAATTCCTCAATTATAATTGAATGTTTATAAACACAGGTAGATTGGACATAGCTCTCAAGTGTTTGCGGGTGAGGCCAAGGAATTATAGAAGAATGAGGCCGATGATGTGAGATAGGAGGTATTGGTAATCCACAAACAGAATATCAGACATTCATGTATTGGTCGTGTTTCGACCCCACAAGCTAATGTAATTGTACAAATGGAAAATGATAAAATAAGCTAGTAAAATAATATTAACTAATGTTAAGGAAATGTTTCGGATTTGAATTGCTTTAGCAAAAGCACTGTAAGCACTAGAAGAGCACTTAGTCAGATATGTTAACATTGGTATTTTGATACATTTAGTTTATTTTGACCAATGGCAAATTGAAATAGTTTTGATTTTTGGTATTTGGCCACAAATGAATCTAACAAAAATACTTTAAAGATTTTAAAAGACTCGTGACTAAATTTTAACGATTTTGGTTTGAAATGAAAATACGACTATCAATCTAGTTCAGCGCAAATTCTTAAAGTTCAAGAACCTTTGTTTGCATTTTGTAAGCACTTGATGTGAAATTTCACTTCACTTGCTACAACAATTTAGGAAAAATACAAAAAAGTCTTTTTCGTCAATCTAATAAAATAGTTTTTAAATTCTATACATAACTAAACAATCATATCACATTCACACAAACGAACTCTAAATTCTCAGACTTACTGAGCTGTGTGCGCACTTTTTTTTATTGGCACTGCCAGGAGCGATGATAGATGATACTTCTGCATTGCGATGTATCCGCTCTTTATGGCGAGTGAGGTGGAGTTCAAAGTATAATGTTCGAGAGACGTGACGTCACCGGCGGGCAGAAATCACAGCGCCAGGCGAACGCAGGGACGTATGAGGTCAAGGGCACGGAAATAGAAGCACGAAAAACAGCTAGAAGGTCACGCTTGCCGAAATAGAAGTTGAAATCTTTGAATATCAAAGATTTCAACAACTTAGATTTTTTCGATGATGAATTATAAAAAGTTATTTACTTGTGAGTCATGACTTTATTTTCCATTAATGAATATGTTTCCCTTTCAATTTTTGCAAAATTCCATTGCAATTGAGACTTTATTAAACACCACTTTTCAGAATGTCCACAAATTCATATAAATTAGACATTTTCAAATTGACTTTCACTTTCCTCTTTAACGTAACAAGTATTTACAATTGTTTTTTTACTTAAAGTGAGACTTCCACTTCTTTATATTTTTGTAAAATAAACAAAGAGTCCCAATATTATATTACACGTAGCAAGACATGAAAATAAAATTAACAGAAAGAAAGTGCACCCAGACGCTTCGAAATTAATTGCGTTTGCACAGCGTGAAGCACTTAACGGCGCGGATAATTAGTAGGGGCGCGGAGCGAAATGTCTGATTAATTCGGACGGTGCCTACTCTCGACGGAGGCGGAGGCGCAGCGGAGGCGCGTGCTTTGACAACCCCTGGCGCAGCAGACCTCCCGCGCGCACCTCCGCCAAATAAATAAACGCGTCGCCCGCCCCCCCCCCCGCCCCCCGCCCCCCGCCCCGCCCGCCCGCCCCCCGCCCGCCCGCCCCCCGCCCGCCCGCCCGCCCGCCCGCCCGCCCGCCCGCCCGCCCGCCCGCCCGCCCTCCCGCCCGCCCTTGCACGGGCGCGCGGAAGGCGCCTAACCCGCGGCGGCGGCGGCGGGCGGCCTGGCAACCCTGACCACGGCGACGACGATCCGCCTTGGACCAGCCAGACTGGAAGTCGTTATTCCCGCAACGCCACGCCGCGCCGCGCCGCCGCAATAAAAAGACGAGGCGGGCGGGGACCGCGCCGCCGCCGCCGCGCAGCCAGCCAGATAAGAAAACATCGGCGGACAATGCAACCATTCAGAAGGGTTGAACCAGGGTCACAGCACACACGCGCGCGAGCGCGCGCTCGGCGTCGCCCACACACGCACTGGCCGCCCGCCCCTCGCCCGCCCCGGCAGGCGGATCGCCCGCCGCCGGCCGGCCGGGCAGGACGCCGCGCCGCGCCTGGCGCGCGGGGGCGCTCTGATTTGTGCGCCTATTGTGTCCGCGCGGCCAGACGTCCTAAATTTGCGCCTCCGTGGGCGCCGGCGAAGGGCAGGTCGCGGACGCGGGCGAGGGACAGGTCGGGAACGGGACGGCGGGGCCACGACGGCCCACGACGGCAGAGACCGCCGCGTGCGCGCTCTGGTGCCAGAAGCCCCAACTTCCACGGCGTGTGGCCAGCGGGTTGCGTCGGCCCAGGCGCTGGCCTCTGTGACACAGTTGCCGCGAAGCAGAACACACAATCAAATTTACCTCTCGTACACGGTCAAATTCATACATATGGATTGGTTGCAGAGAATATACCCAACTACTAAGTAATAATAGCTATCAATTTCTTGTTTCATCACATCGGATCTTCTCGAGTTATCTCGCAAAAAATATAAAATATGTAGTAACACAGAGGTATTTAGTTTATATGACTATCAGTGTTATTTAAATTAATTTAAAATATTCCATAGCATGGCGAATAGGGGAGTTACTGACAAACATCATTTGTGTGAATTGCTTACCCTTCCCATCCCTAGAACCGCATCTTACGCCATTTGAACTCGTTCATCATAATGTGTGTATATGTATGTATGTGTGTGTATATATATATATATATATATATAATATATATATATATATATATATATATATATAGGTTAGTCACGTAATTTAGCACCTCCTGGAACTTTTGAACAATTGAAGTTATTACAATGCAGTTTTCACAAAAGTGGATGAGGGAATGGGGCTAATTGACGCATGTATTCATTTACATTTTATCACTTATATTACACGAGATATTTGAGGTATCTTGATTTTTTCAAATGGAACAATACATATTTTTCAATCTATTATGACGAGTGCAAAACGACAAATTCAATGATAAGGATATTTTATATGTAAGATACGCAGTTTTTGAGTAATTTTGATTTTTTGCGACTCGTATTTAACGGATATTCTGAAAATAACAGCCCGCCACACAACGGTACATAGATATGAAAGTGTAAATAGAGCAGGGGTTAAAAATAAATAGAAAACGCAAATGAATCAGAATTGAATAACTTATTTTACGCGAAAAATTTTAAAACAGATGAAGTGGTAGATTTCAGATCACAAAAATAAGTTGCGGCAAATGCATCCCTTACATCCTACTTTCTTGACGAAAGAAAGTCATATATAAAACATAGTACATATATAAAATGGATGTAAAATATATCTGAAGTGGATCAGGGTATCAATTGTGGTCCCTGCAGAATTCTAGCGGCCGGCTGCTCTGATCAGTAGTTTTCCGTATTTTCTCCGATCAACACCAGGCGAATGCCGTAGAAGTGCCATAACAGATGGGCCACGGACCGCGAGCTATTTTTCCTTCGTCTTCCTCGTCCTTTCCTCACCCCTGACACACACACTGACATGCACTTCACTACCACACATGTCAGGAGACCGGTCGGGAGCTTACAACTTTGCTCTAACAAAAGCTAAAGTCGGTTGTGGCGGTGCCCCGCTGGTGGGAGATACCTGGTTGGGGAAAAAGCAAGCCAACGTGTAGGTCGGCAGCGGATCTTACCAGGCAGCAGGGGAAGATCACCTCTCGCGATAAAAACATCATCTCACGCGCCACCTTCCGCGATAAAAACTTCCACTACACTTACGGTACCAATGGCCCTAGCATTTAATACACCGTTAATCACTAATAAATCAATCTATCATTGCCATTAGATCGAAGAAACAATTGGGATATAAAACTGATTTCAATTTTATTTATATTTTTATTTTTTATATAATTTTTAAAACTATTTTTAAAAATGCCTGCATGATAAATTGTATTTTATTAAAAATATGGCGTGCAGTGTACCCAGCTGCAAAAGACATCACCAAATAACGAACAGTATACATGAAATGTTAGGGCAAAAGCTTAATCATGACGCTAGAAACTCTATTTACTTCCAAGAAACATTCTTGACGGTGCACTGCACCGAACTCTGGCACAATGAGAAACTATTGTATCTGACGGTGTGATTCCCGCTAAGTGCAGCGTGATATGTTGCGCAGGTGATCGGTCTCTGCTCTCATCGCTGAAGTCACTGAGCATTTTTTCCTTTCTTTTAACCATTTGGTGGTGGTCGCGGAAACGTTCAGACTGTTTTCAGATTTTTTTATTTCCACATATTTCAATAATAATATACCATATGTTCAGTCGACGTATGTGAAGTATCCTTTTAAATACTGATATAGTTAAACTATTCAAGTAAATTTCTTGACTTCTGAGGTGGAAAATAGGATTGAACAATTAAATTATCTCCGATATTCCCAACATAAGCTTTACTATGTAGTATTAAAATTATCATCTGCTATGAATAAATCATAAAATAAAAATCTAAAATATTATCATGTTTTCATTTACTATGTTCTATATTTCTCCAATTCTCTTTCAATATTCGGCAATATTTATTGTCTAAAATACACACATTACAAAACGATTAGCTAAATTATTTTATTGCATGTAATCGGCTACTTACTAACACAGAAGTAATAACACTGCTTGGTCTACCACACAGCACAAAAAACTTGTTTCACCGGGAGGATTGCTCCCCGGGGTGAGCAGCTAAGCACCGTGGCCTTGATCCGCACCCCCCACCGGCGCAGAAGTACGTCGACAGTCTGGTGTCTGGGTCCCGCCAGGACGCAGTTTACCTTCCCATTTAACGCCTCGGTCGGGCCGCTCTGCCAGGTCAGAGCTACCGGCTTTCCAGGTCGGTGCCGCAGCCGAATCAAAGCGCCACTCACAACGCGTCAGTTCCAGTCCCCCCTCCACACCGAGAGCATCGGGCCACTGCCACGAAGAAGCCAAGAGCCCAACAGGGGCCACCCGAACTAAGGTCCGGGCGGCTCGGGGTCCTCTTCATGCCTCCACCGTGCTTCCATCTTGAAGCTATCGACGTGAGTACCGCCGGGTTCATGCTCCCCGTCTGGACTATTATATGTGGGATCCGGAGCATGCCGAAGAAGTGCTTCGCCCAGTCCTTCCCTAGGTCAGTAGTAGAGATGTGCAAGGCGTGCCATTTGCTCGCTCGAGCATTTCAGACTCGAGTGTCGTACACTCGAGCATTGTGTTCGTTCGTGGTCGGCGAGCCCACGGCGGCGGCAATACGTGGCGATTTCCGCGTATTGGAGCTTCAGCCCACGCAAGGCGTTGGTAGAGGAGGATCCGGGAAGGCAATGTGGTCGGTCGCTTTTACAGTGGGCCGTGGCTTCAAAAGCAAATTAAAGAAGATTATGAAACGTTACATTCGCATGGAGATTGAGCCCTAACACAGAAGAAGATATCTCAAAAGGAGAAGAAATCTAAAAAGAGTAAGGATTAGAGGAAAAGGCTTCAAACATTGTTTGAGGAGCAAACGTTCAAAACGTGACATGTCCACTTCACACGTTTCTCATAAAAATGAAAAATGTTGCCCAAATATTACCCTTTGAACACTGTCTTTAACTCAAAGAATATAGTATTACTTAATGTATTGTAAGACATCTTACATTTCTTTTTGGAAATAAAATTCTAGGTAAAAACAACAGAAGAACTCAATTTTTGCCAAATTGACATGTCACCTTTTGAATGTTTGCTCCTCGTTTGTGAAATCGTAAAGACTTTCTTCAGATTTTAGAAGTTTGTATGTAAATAAACATCTTTTTCCGCGGGAAAAAGAAAAAAACAGTACATTTTCAGATATTTTTGTAAACTTCACTTCTTTTATTGGCGACACGTTTTTGTTTTCGAAATATTGGAAAGCGAGCAACGGTGAAAAGTAAAGTGGAATTTGAAAAAATGTGAGTTAACCTTGCGGATGTGCACCGTCATCATGCAATGAAGCAGAGGTCGGAGAGCGGTTGTGCCTCCCACAAACATCGTCCCCGAATGCCTCATCACATTTCCAAAGAATTCCAGGTTCATGCCAAACGCTGCAATATTAATATATGACTTGAATCACAAGTGCACCACACGCCTTTGATGGATTTCTATTACTTTTGAATACCTTTCAATTAATACTTGGTGCATTAAATTTATTGCATTCTGCCCGTCTTTTATATCATATGCAATTCAGAACGACTGACGACAGAATTTGCTTCAGGGAACGCAATATAACACAATGAGTTGTGCATTCGATATCAGATTCAGGTAATTTATACTCAACAAGCAATAATAACCGCATACAAATATGCGCAAGCTCTGTCCACTAGGAACTAGTATAACCGTAATATATAATATCCAAATTACGACGCTAAATAAAGTTTGTGCGCTAATATTAAGTGATTGCTAATACAATTTCATATGCTGAAAAGTCCTAATTAATATTCCTGTAACATTTAACATCTGACTTTATTTCTAGTAGTATTCAGGCAAAATGAACGGTTGTAGACAATGTTCTGGTCATTGTTATAATTTTGTTAATTAAAAATATTTTTAAAACCAATTTTCGCTTTTAAAAGCAATGCAGTGTTATGGCAAACCGTCAAAAGAAAATATAATTGTTTAGTGCATCGAATATTTAGTATGATACGAAGAGTAGGACCTCTAGGGTTCCATGAAATCGCGCTAAGAAATTATGTTCTGTCGCGCTAAAAAAAATAACTCGTGAGAAAGCGTCTTTCAAGAGCTCGCTTCAAAATACGGAACTCGGCTCTATATCATCCCATCCATCGACATTTCATTCCTGCTCCAACGACACTTTACCGGGAGCGGTAACTCAGTGCATCAACTGATGTCACTGCAGCGCCTCTGACCGGGAGGTCCTAGGTTCGAGTCCTGACGGCGGCAGATTTTCGACATCAGCTTTTCAGCTAGGCCGAATTCAGTCGCTGTCTGGAGGAGAATTCTAGCGGCCGACTGCCCTGATCGGTAGTTTTCCGTGATTTCTCCGATCAATACCAGGCGAATGCCGGAGCAATACCGTAACAAATGAGCCACGGATCGCGCGCCATCCTTCCTTCCTCTTCTTTGTCCTATCCTCTCCCCTTACACACACACTAACATGCACTACACTACCACATATTCCGGTAGAACGGTCGGGAGCTTAGAGCTTGTCCCGGCTGGGGCGGTGCGCCGTTGGTGGGAGAGTCCTGGTCAGGGGGAAACCCCATTAGCCGACGGTAGGTCGGCGCCGGATCTCGCCATCCAGTGGGGTAAGATCACCGCCATCTCCCGAGAGATAAAAACATGCACTACACTAACGGGACTAATGTCCAAAGCAGTTGACGCGCCCGGAAACACGAAAAAAATCAATCAAAATCAATCAATCCAACGACACTTTCTGTACAAGTCACGTGAATTGCTATTTCAAATTTTATTTTTGATATTTAGCCATAACCATTTATTATAATATTATTACTTAATAGCTTTTCTATGGTAAATGATCTATGAAAATCTATGGAAAATGATCTTATGAACATCAGTTCTCAGAAAGTATTTTTTCTAAAATCTATTCTCATGGTAGAAGCGTGTGTCCACCCAGAAACCGAAACCAAGTCTTTCCGAATGTCCAGCGTTTCACAACCTACTCATTACCGAGCTTCGAATTGCGCTATTCCATTCCCAGCAAGCGTATCTTTCCCATCGTGGTGATCTAGGTCACGCCCTGCTGCCGGTCCCGCGGTCTCCGCTCACCCTTTGATGTGCCGCCGCCGCCGCGCGCGCGCTCGTTATCTGGAGGCAGCCAGCGGCGCAGAAGCTTCCGCCGGGCTGCGCGGGGCTCGACGCCCGGCCCCCGCCGCCGCCGCCCCGCCCCTCGCCCGCAGCGCCGCCGCCGGCCGCCAGGGCGCGCCAGCGGCTGGCGGCCGAGCCCACTGCGTCGGCAGGTGATGTCTGCGGCCACACACACGCACTTGACACTGACCATTCTTTTCATAAAACTGCTATCTGATTTTTTATTATGTGTTCTCAACAAATCTGGACTTAAGGTTTTCGAGAAAATAAAACAACAAATAGGGTCGAAACGTCAAAAAGAGAAATAAATTGATAAAAGAGATAAACGAGAAAGAAATTCCTCTTCTTCCAAAAATTCTCAAAAAAATTCTCAATAATATTATAAATTTTTAATTAGATAGCACATATTTTCCACTGAATATTGAGAGCCAAATAACTTATCAATAGAATCGATATAAGAAAGAAATACTCATTCTTGCGAAAAAAATTGCAATTGTCAAAAAATAAATAGCGTAATGTTTTAATACATCCCCTCTCCCTCCCCCTTCATCACCCACTCTCCCTCTCTCCCTCTCTCCGTCTCTCCGTCACTCCGTCCTCGTCTCTCCGTCTCTCCGTCTCTCCGTCTTTTCTCTCTTCTCTCTCTCTCTCTCTCTCTCTCTCTCTCTCTCTCTCTCTCTTCAGGAGTTCAGCCAAAACTGAACATTTGAAAACTACAAAATTGCAGCTGGCGATTTTTGCTTTAAACAAAGTCTGTTGTAAAAAAGCTCTTTAGTAAAGGTCATGTACATTTTTTTGAAAAAATGAACTGATTTGGCTTAATTCGTGTCTGCAATGTATTCAATTTCTAAAAATATTAATTTCTCAAAACCTGCACCACATATTTTTATTAAATCCTCGTATGTAAATGAGTGTGGAAAATAAATAAATGGCAAGAGGATGGGGCGAGACCGATTGATTTTTTCGTGTTTCCGGGCGCGTCAACTTCTTTGGTCGTTAGTCCCGTTAGTGTAGTGCATGTTTTTTCTCTCGAGATGGCGGAGATCTTCCCCCGCTGGATGGCGAGATCCGAAGACGACCTACCGTCGGCTAGTGGGGTTTCCCCCTAACCAGGACTCTCCCACAAGAGGGGCACCGCCCCAGCCTGGGCAAGCTCTAAGCTCCTGATCGGTCTGCCGGAATATGTGGTTGTGTAGTGCATGTTAGTGTAAGTGTGTGTGTGTGTGTGTGTGTGTGTGTGTGTGTGTAAGGGGAGAGGATAGGACAAGGAAGAGGTAGGACAGATCGCGCGCGGTCCGTGGCCCGTTTAGTAGGGTACTGCTCCGGCATTCGCCTGGTGTTGATCGGAGAAACCACGGAAAACTACCGACCAGAGCAGCCGGCCGCTAGAATTCTCCTCCAGACAGTGACTGAATTCGACCTAGCTGATAAGCTGGTGTCGAAAATCCTGCCTCCGTCAGGATCCGAACCCAGGACCTCCGGGCCAGAGGCGCTGCAGTGCCATTAGTTGATGCACTGAGCTACCGCTCCCGGTACGAGACCGTCAAGCTAGTCCACACCAAGACAATTAGGAAACTTTACGAGAAAGTCTGTACCATTTGTGGCACCACTAGTTATTTTCTCGAATTCATACGAACATACGGAGTAATATACGTAGTACAGAGAAAGTTATGTAATGCTTCGGAAAATCGATTTCGAAATTTCAACGGAAATACACGTTTTGGGTTCCTCTAATACCGATAAAGTGTTGTTTTTTTTTTTAAAAAAAGTCCGTCCGTCTCTCTGTCTGTCCGTCCGTCTGTGAACGCTACTAACGCCTAAACCATGTGTAGATTTTTTCAAAATTTGAGAAATCCTTGTCAATATGGCTCTAGTTTAAGTTTGGAAATTTTGAAAAAAGAATCTTTAAAATGCCCGGATATTTTACATGAAGCACCACGAACATTTTCAAAAATTTTTCAAATGCAGCTCCAAATTTTTTCTTTAAATTTCTTGCAAGAATAGAGTAAAATTCAGTTATAAAGGTAGTATATGTCCCATTTTCACGGTCAACTGTAAATTTTCAAAAATCTCAAGAGATTGAATTTTTTCGCCGTCTTCCTACAACAATAAATGTGAAGATAGATACTTCCTTAAAATAAAATTTGTTTTCCATAAATAGTTCTTGCATTAAGGACAGGAAGATTTGGTTGATAATTTTAGTAGTTTTCGTGCAATAGTACGTGTAATTTTTGCAATTTTAGAAAATGACAAAAAAGATTTTCTCAAAACGGCTCCACATTTTTTCTTTACATTTTTGGTAGGAGTAGTGCCAAATGTACTCTATACAATGTCATTAACGCCATATTACTCTATTCTTTGTGAGTGCAATTGTGAATTTGTATACGATATTGCATTTGTGAGTGCAAGTGTTTTAAATGACTTCAAATGAAGTTTTTCAAAAACTCAATAGAATCCTGTGAAAAAGAGCTTCAAATTTCTCATTTTCAGTATCGCTTAAACGCCATTTTTCTGTAAACGGCTCTAAATTTTTCAATGAAAATTGTTATTTAGGACAACGTTATCCTTTTTTTAGTATTCTTAAGTAATGTTTCGCTTCTACTGTTAGGAACCCGATTAGTTGAGAATTTTTTTTTAAAATGTACTTTTGCGGGGATTCATGGCAGCTGGCAAGAGGGCAGATAGGACAAGAATGTAAAGCCAGTCCACACCATGAAATTAGGAACCTTTACTACGAGAAAGTCTGTTCCATTCTGAAGCACCACTAATTTTTTTTTAATTGGTTATTTAAGGTCGCATCAACATCTTATGTCATTAGCGACCACTATTGCTAATAACGGTATGGTAACTATGTGGATGAAACGATATGGTGATTGATGATAAGGGGTGAAAGGACGAACACAAATACAACCATGCGACCCTTCGGTCCGAGATCACTACGAGACTACTGCCTTAGCGATCTCGGCCACCGGGCCGGCCACCACTACTTTGTATTTGAGGGACTTTAGCTGTTGCAACTTGTGAAACTGTGTTGGAAATGACACTTGTTCAGCCTAAAGGCGACGACGTACTTGAAGTGAGGGTTGCTTCCCGATAAGAGTGACGAGGGAGTGATGGGTAATATCGTTGATAAGTTTCAGGTTCATTTATGATTGGAGTAGCTTTTGGGATGACCTAACCATTTGAAATGCTGGGTCTTATTTTTCTGGAGTGCATAGTCTTCTATTTAACGTAAGATTTATAATATTTACAACCGCTGTAATTAGCGGCTTGGTGATTTCCAAATTCTTTATAGTGGTGATTACCTACATTTTCACTCATATCGGTGGAAAACCGCAGTTGACTTGCGAATGGCCATATATTTGACATGTTTTTGCACGTTGAATTTCTGCACCACTACTGTAACGAGCCAGTAACTAACCAGTAACTAGTACCACTAGTTACTTTAAACATCGTTTACATTTAGTTTATAAGTTAACATATACTTGTTTAGTAAGTGAGTGGGCTAATACTCTCTGGCAATTTACACACAAATGAAAGCGAATTGGATTCACCTAAACAGTTAAAATATTTGAAAACATTTTTTAATTATTTTCTCTCAAATTTTTCTCACATAGTGATAATAATTTTCCGCGACATATTAGGGTTTGTTTTTGTGGATTCTATGAAAAATACAGAGCATTGCGTAAACGTTATTAATACATTTTTTAAAGTACGTAGAGTTATTTTACTTGTTCACGGCACCTAATAGATTACGCTACTGTCCAGCATTGAGATTATTTTTCGTTTGTGTGTAGATTCTAATGGCTTTCATCATGTTTGAAACAATTTCTGTTTATACAGTTCTGTTTGCTTTGCCTGTGTTACGGCGGGTTTGTTGATCGTTTATAAGCATTCATCCGACGGCACTCAAAGGACTGCTTTTGTGGCAATAACGACAGAAAACGGAATGTCATACAGGAATGATCTGTAAATGTGATAATTCAGCATCTGCATTACCAATATAGATATTTGTTGAAATCATTGTTCCATAAAGGGAAAGTAAATACCTGTTTTTGTTCGGTTCAATTAGTGCTTTTTGCTTTCTCGTATACGTACGTATATACGGAGTGACATACGTAGTTTAGAGAAAGTTTTGTAATCCTGTGGCAAAAAGCGGCGATTTTTCGACAGAAGCACTCGTATTGTGAGGCTCTGATTCAGAAAAATTGGCTGAATCCTGTTCTAAAATGTAGTAAATTACTCCCACTGGCACGTTGTGTATTGTCAGAAACTGTCGGTCCTTGATAAAATGTTTTGTTCCAAAACGACCGTCCGTCTGTCTGATGTATGTGAAAAACACTAGCGCCTTATGTGTTGGTAGTTTTTTTCCAAACTCAATAACCCCGTGTCGATCTGGCCTCACGCAAAGCTCTGCGATTTTGAAAAACATTCATTAATTTTTGGGGGAACTTTACATAAAGCCCCTGGGACATTTTCAAAATGTTCTCAAATATGGCTCTTTTTTTTCTTTAAATTGATTGTAAGAACAGAGTGAAATGCTCTCATAATTGTGATTTGAATCAGATTTTCACATTTAACTCCGATTTTTTGAAAATTGCAAAAGTTTGAATTGTTTTCGACGTCTTCCTACAGCAACAAAATTGAAGAACGTTTTTCTTTAAAGTAAATTCTTCTCCATAATTAGTTCTTTTATTAATGTCATGTACATTTTTTAATATTTTAGTAGTTTTCGGGAATATGAATGAAATATAAGCAACATTAAAACTCCCATAAGAATTTCTCAAAAAACTCTCCATTTTTTTCTTTAAAATGTTAATAGGGATAGCACTAAATGTACTCTATAAGATGACATAAATGCCCTATTGCTCTGTTCTGTTGTTTTATTCATAAATTACAAAAATGTATTTTTTTACTTGTCTCTCACGTCGTTAATGTTTACACTAGCGGCAATTGTTCACACTATTGCATTTACGAGTACATGATTCGTTATTGGTCTGCCCCTACTCCTCCTCCCGTTCGGGTTGTAGTTGTGAAGAATTTTTGGCATTCGATCTTCCGGCATTCTCATTAAATGCTCATGCCAATTCTTTCTCAGTATATCTATTGTTTCAGTTAGGTTTAAGATACTTAATTCGTCTCTAATGTCCGAGTTCCTTTTATGGTCCAGTATTGAAGAGTCAAAGTCAAAGGTCTTAGAAATCTTATTTCCGCGGCTTCTATTTTTCTCTTGTCTGTTCTATTGAGGGCCCAATTTTCACACCCATAGGTTATCATTGAGACTGCCATTGTTTTAAAAAAATCAGTTAACTGTCTGAACGTGCTTTCTGTCTGAGGGTCTTTTGTATAGTTCCGCGTATTTTCTGAAATTTCTGAATTTTTATATTCATATCATTTTCTTGGCAGTATGAAAAATTTGCAACCGAGTTAGTTGAAGTTATTTACATGTTCAACACTGTTACGATTAATTACTATTTTACACTTTAAATGCGTTTTATCCTGGAATGCCATGGTTTTCGTTTTCTTTGATGAAATTTGTAGGTTATAGATTTCGCCTATTCTCTGAAGTTGATGGGCAGCTATTTAGAGATTATCGTCTGAGGTGCTAAAAGTTATCTGATCATCTGCGAATAAAATTGTGTTTAAAATTGTGTTATTCACTTTAAAATGGTACATTATATTTTCTTGTCACTCTTTTACGGCATGGTCAATATATATAGACAATACAAAGGAATTTTGAAGGTTTTCTACATTTCTAAGAAAAAATTTGACAAATGTCATTTTCAAACTTTTACTCACACTCTGAATCAGTTTATTATTCATATCAGATTGTGAATGACATAAATTACTTCGAAGAACAGTGCATCAAGCAGAAGTTAACTTGCAGAAATCGGGATGATACACTAGCCAACTACAGTATTTGCTCGAGCTGTAACGAAGCATCGAAGTGAGGAGGGAGCGTTTCCAGTTTTTCGCCTCGAGCGCGAAATGTTCGCGGCCGCGGGCGCTGCGAAGAGACGCTTCAATAACTGCGCCCGCGGCCACGCCCTTTCGCGTGATATTCAAGCAGCGGATTTGTTGCCCCAGATGTACGCAACGGTAAAACCTCCCACGATAGGAACTGTGGCACCTGCCAATAGATGAATATTCCTTTGAAGAAATGAATAATTCACATCAAATACTGGAAACATCACATATTTTGGAGTCACTCAAGGCTGGGTATGTATTTCGATATTGATATAGCCAGGATTCTCTGGGCTATTGCAGTGTTCTTGTGTTTGAAGCCATTGTTTCGTTTTGTCCAATCTCCAGTAAAAAACGAAGCTTGACTATTGTTCATTAGTTCGGCTTCTCTTTGTATAACTTTTAAGTGAGAAAATCTGAAGGGAGTCTTGACACATATGAACTCCCAGTTGACTACTCAGAATAAGAATCATTATTTAAGGAAGTAGCAAGTTACCATCAGTTTTCTGAGTATCCAATTTTTATAATCAATCCTCAACACTCAAAACATTCATAAAACGTGATAAAAATTAAAATTAACTTAGACGTTAAAGAGAGGGCTCGGATACTTAAAGATGGAGTCCTTACCTTTACAATCAGGTACAATCTCATCGGCAATACAATCAGTATACAGGATGAGTCTTCTAACTTTAGCACCTCCAGTAACTTCAGTCCCTCTTCAATTTATTGCCATGCAGTTTTCACGAAAGTGGATGAGAGAATGAGGCTTAATGACACATTTATATTTTATCACTTGTAATTTTCGAGATAATTGAGGTAACTTTGTTTTTTTAAATAGAACTATACATATTTTTCATTACATCATGACGAGCGTAAAAAGACGATTTCAATGATATACATATTATTGTATGCTAGAAAAGCATTTTTTAAATAATTTTGAATCTTTGCGTCTCGTATTTAATGGATATTTTGAATGTAACAGTCCGCCACAAAAGGTCACGCAGTGCTCCACCAGCAAAAGCGCGCTCGGGGAAGGGAAGGGATCTTAGTATTTGAAGATTCGAAGCATATTCCAAATCACGTTCGAGACACCAGTCAGAAGTATGAACTCGAAATAAAAGTCTCCGTAAAAGTTCTAAATGGAAGTGATAAATGCGAAGTACGAAGTACGAAGATCGAACTTCGAGCTGGGAGTGCTTATGAAGCCTCACACGCGACAAAGCGAGAGGTTTGATCCCCTCCTCTGATTCGAGTGCCTCATCCTGATTACTTAAAATCAGCTCTCTGGAGAGGTGGCGGGGCAATACTCGAAGCAACTGTGCGCCAGCTCATGTGGCTTAAAAAATGCCGCTGCATTTTCGATGGGAAGGTGTCCATGCGGAGTGGGGGTACGCAGTCTCGCGTTCTGTGGAATTCGGTGCAGATGCACCCTAACTGCGTTCACTGCTGCATGTGCAGCAATCTTTAAAATAATTCTTTGGGGGAAGAACCGCTTGGCCGACACGCATGTGTGCGTTACGAACTGCTGGCTGCTGCAATTTCGAGAGGGTCTAACGAGCAATCTTTCACCGGAGTATCCGTGACAAATCGCGGTGTCATATGGAGCATCATGCCCCGCGCAAGTGTAAATGGTACTGCGCCTTGTTAACTACTCTGCTACCCCACCCGCGACAGCCGGCGGCGCCTCGGCGTCTTTTGAATGTTTTGTGGTTTTTAGTGGATAAGACATTTTTTAATAGCTGGCGCTGGGCAGGTCGGGTCCATCTAAAAAAAACAAGGGAGTTTTCTTTTGAATTTATTTTCCGGCGCCCCGATGCGGCGTGGGTATGTGGCGGGCGCCTTGGGCCTGAGTGGCAGAAAAGAGATCATCACGTGCGGCGGGTCTCAGCGGGGGTCATAAACTATACCCCCATGCTGTCGGGCCGAGCCGAGCCGAGCCGGGCCGAGCCGACAGTGATACAGCACAGAGAGACAAGGACACAGAAAGAGAGAGAGACAGAGGCAGAGGGACAGACGGAAAGATACAGATAGATAGAGACAGAGGGACAGAGACAGATGGACAAAGACAGAGGGACAGAGACTGAGGGACATAGACGGAAAAACACAGGGAAACAGAGACAGGGAGACAGAGGAACAGAAACAGAGGGACAGAGACAGGGGGACAGAAAGCAACACGTCTGCCGGCTCCGCTAGTATATTCTGTATCTATAAAACTGATTTTTTTAAATTCGTTGCGTCGTTGTTGATGCAACGCGTCTCTCAACCCTTGTTGGGCGTTGAGCGCTTTCTTCTGGAGTAATCCTCCGTTACTGAGCACACTATACTGAATAATTACTACGTCAAGTCTCGTCACATCGCAGTCAGTCAGTCATGTTGGAATGTAACAGAGTGAAGAAATTCGAAACGGTGTGACCGATCTCCATGAAAGTTGGCACATCTCGTGTTTCTTATTACAGAAAGATTTTATGGTGTTCATTTTGTTGTAACTTCACTAGATGGCGCGTCATTTTAATTCATTTTTCATTCCAACGAGCTTTGCTAGAACTTGATTGTTGCTGGACGTTGCCGTGTGACGTAGGGTGAGGCCACGGAAGACTGCACGGACGGTGCGCGAGACAGACAGTGACAGGCACCGAGAGACAAAGACAGAGGGACAGAGACAGAGGGACAGAGAGAACAACACGTCTACCGGGTTCCGCTAGTGTATTCTGAATCTGTAAAAATGAATGTTGGAATGTACCAGAGCGGAGAACTCCCGAACGGTGTGACCGAATTCCATGAATGTTGGCACATCAACGTGTTTTTTACACAGGTTTTTAAGCCGTTCATTTTGTTGTAACTCCACTAGATAGCGCTGAAGGTCAAGCTAGCGCTTTTTTAAATTAAATTTCCATTCCTACTGTGCTCGCCCTGGACTTCATTGTTGGGCGTTGCCGTGTGACGTAGGCGAAACCGGGGAGGACAGGACGCGTGCTAGAGAGAGACACACAAAGACAGTGACAATGAGACAGACACAGAGAGAGAGAGAGAGAGAGAGAGAGAGACACTGAAAAAGAGAGGGAGAAATAATTTCTAGATAGAATGACACCTACACGATGTTGATGAATTATTTTCAGGAACGTGGGAGGCCTCCAGCAAATTATTTGGTTGGGAGTGCACGTGAACTTTCTTCATCACATTTAAAAAAGAAAAAACGAATTTACTGAATCTGTAAGTGTGCATTTCTTGCAATATTTTCTCTGAAATATTTTCCTGAAAATGACTAATATTTTTTTAGTATCATAGTATCATATCGTTAAAAGCTAATATTTTGTAGTTTACAACTGAATTGTAATTATTTACCATTAACAGACATAATGTTACATGTTTGTATACTGATGTTCATGAATAATTTTCAGCAACGTGCGAGGTAACTGATAAATTATTTGTGTGTGAGGAGCTTCGGAATTTGGAAGTTGAAAAATATACATTAACGTTAATAAATGGGTTATTAGAATACTGTGTTTTGTGATGAAGTATAATTTTCAATCATTGCTGTAAAATTTGACCTAATATTGTATTGTTAACACCTAACTGACTTGATACGATTTTTTGATTGGTAGATACAATGGCACGTTTTAGGCGACTTAGAAGAGCGAATGCAAAAAAGGAAGAAGATCAAAACAACGGAAGTGGTCCTTCACGACAAATCAATGACGTTGGCCGAGGATCAGAGGAACCAGAAGTAGCATGCCACAGATAAGTATACCCAGTGCAGTCCTGCAGGCGAATGCTCCGATATGATAAAAATGCCCTAGAATTGTATTTGGGAGAAATGTTTACGTTGTGCTCTGTAATACGAGAAACTTTGCCTTCGAAAAAGTACAAGGTGGGTTTACTATTTGCTGCCCAAAGGCAAAATAATTTCTGATATTTCTTCCCCTATTGAGGTTCCCGAAACAGCGTCGTAGCTAGGGGCTGGCCAGACGAGCGGTTGCTGGGGGCGTAACTCTCAGGGTGGCGAACTTTGCAGATCCACAGCTTGCGACACAGGCACACAAAACTAAAACATGTTGCTAACTCACATAAAAAGCTAGCACTTGATTACGATAGCTGCCCACGCAGATTAGGAACGGCGCCACTAAGTTAACATACAGAATTTCTACCGAAATTCCTAGATAAATGAATAAAAAAGCCATTCATGACCGTTATATCAATTTTTGTCACAAATTTGGTCTTCGTCACAAATTTTGTCAGTCACATCTAGACGGTTTCTGGCGGCTTTAAAAAGTTTTATTTTCGAAAACATTTCTGTAGATTTAAAAGAAACAATAACTAAAAGTTAAGTTTATAGATTATATATCTATTGACGATTAATTTTTTCAATTACTATCAAAATGCTTGAGAGATGAATCAAAGTACTTAAGAAAATTGATTTTATTTAAAAAATAGAAATTTTATATTTTTAAAAAAAAAAAAAAAAAAATAGTATTTATGTATGTATAATCATAGCCCGTTAGTACGCTTATAAGCTTCGGCACTCCAGCCTGCTTGTTGTTGTCGCTAAAAGTTCCTCTGCTCACCGCTGGCACGCTGCTCGTTGATCAGGCCTCGATCGTCTGCTGCATTAAAATTCACGGAGATCCGCATTACAAACACAGAACTTTCCGACATGGAGGCTTTGAATTCAAGCATTTAGACCTCTCCATTGCTTCATTAGCAACATCAGCAAAGTTCTTCCATATCATTAGTACAAAATGTTTACAAAATATGTCAATGATCGTTATTAAATGTACTTCTGCGCTCTCGCCACTCACAAGGAAACTGCTTCTTTACGAAGCTGCCTTAAAATATTTTTGAAAGTTTCTTTTCACTCCAATCCTTGGAAGTTGTGGTACAGTTTTCACAATAAATTACTCTGCCACCTATATCTTTCAGGGTTATTTAAATATGAGACTGTTTTAATACGTCAAGAACCACCCATACTAGCGTGCAAAGGTGTATTTTTTTAAACTTTTTCGCTAACACATATGTGGTCAAGAGAAAGTTATGTAATGCTGCGGGGGAAAAGGGCAAATTTTCCGTAGCATCTCTAAATTGTGGTGTAACCAAAATCTTTCTTTTGTGGATCCTTGATACCCAAAAAACAGTCGACGGCAAAACGTCCGTCCATGAACAACAGCAAAACTATTCAGCCGATTTTCTCTAAAATTGATATTCTGCAATCAATCTGACTGATATCGCGGCCATTTGAATTCAAAACATATTTTAATTTTGGAGGGTACTTTTTATGAAGCCACTGGGGAAATTTTCAAAAAATTGGCTCCAAATTTGTTTATTAAATTTTGTTGTTGATTGTGTAAACAACATTCAAGAGAATGGTGCAGGCCTCATCTTCGTTAAATATTCTGATGTTTCAAAATTTCAAACTTTTTTCGTCGTCTTCCTATAACTACAATAATGAAGATATTTTTTTCATAATAAAGTGTGTTCATCAAAAAATCTTCAAATTATGTAAAGTTCAATTCTTCGAAAATATGAGTTTTTTTTTGCGAAATATTGTGTCTTATACAATTTTTTTAAACTATTTTTTTTCTTAAAAACGGCACATTTGTTTTATTAAATTTTGACCTCAGATATCGTAAACGTCGCTTAAAAGAATAGTGCAGATGACATGTTTGTTGAAATCCTTGATTTTTTTTAAATTGAAAAGAATTAGAAAATTTTCGGCGTCTTCCAATAACTATAATTAAGACAATTTTTTTCTTAATTAAATGTGTTCAGCAAAAACATCTTCAAATAAGGTCATGTTCATTTTTTCCATAATGACTCCATTTCAAAAGTTTAAAATTTATCTTTACTGTTCACTAGACACACTTATTCGGTAAATGTGATGGAGATTTCGAAATTTAGCTGCCGTAGCTAATGATTTTCGTTTCCTTTCAAGACTTTAGTTACATGAAACTTCCACTGAAGAACTAAAGAAACCGCAGCTAATCACGAATTAAAATACAAAGATGATTTAAATGTCAACGAATTGTATTTAGAGATTGAAAGCTACAAACACCAAATAAAATATTATTGCCTGAATTAAACAATGCAGATTACATTGCACTTCTTAATTGCTATGAAGAATATGGCTTAGTAACCAGTTATACCAATACAGGCATTGCACTTAGCCTAGAATTGACTACCTGTGACTTCTGCCAGCTGTTAAAGATTGCCAGGGGCGCTCATGATCATAGGCTACGATTCTGTCCTGAACTCTTTCAGAAATTAATTACCAAAAATGATGACAAGAATCAAGTCATTACTTGAATAATACTAGAAGTTATAATAATGCTCTGGCATTTCCCTCTGTGCAAACAAATTTTTTAACGTTTAAAAATCGTGGGCTCTACTGTTATAAAATTCATGGACAAATGTACCATTCAGTGAAAACTCTACATCCCAATAATGAGTTCTCCAAAATATGCAGGTCTCTTTATTGTACAATCGACACAGTCTTAAATTCAGAATGCATGTACTAAGAAGGAATGTGTAACAGGTTTAATGAATGCACTGTTGTAAATGTTTCACAATGTCAATCCGTATGACCAATTGTTTCAACAAATGGATCTTACTTTTTCTACGGACAATACCCGTGATAAAAGTCATTACAATCCATCTACAATTGATGTGGAGATTGCTACTGTATTTGTAAGTGATGATGGAGCTTCCCCAAACAATATTTCTTTCATTATTCATTCCAAAGCATCTGGACATCACGTTAAAAGAATTTCGGCTCTCAACCCTCCTACTGATCCCATCCATTACCTTTTCCATGTGGAGAAACATGGTGGAAGCGTGGACTGAGTCATCGTTCTGTCCATACCTCTTCGGTTGTTACTCAATTGCAGTACTATTCTTATCGCTTAGCTGTAAGTTATGTATTCAGCCTTTTGCACTGTTCTGGAAGACTAAACCAACAATACGTTTTAGATGTTTATGTCAAAATTGAGGGTTCAAGAATTTCTTATGTGATGACGCATCAGAAGCAACTTAGAGCTGAAAACTACCAAGCTCAAAAGGATTTCCGTTCCTCAGAAGCTCATTAACTAGACATATGTCCTGGAATACCAGTGGTTTTGCCATCTACGTTCGTTAGAAGTCCCATGAACACGCTTCAAAATTATCAAGACGCCTTGACTATTGTAGCACGTTTTGATAAACCTGACTTATTTATTACTTTCTCCGCTAATCCAAAGTGAAAACGAAATAGTTAATGAAGTACCTTCCCACCAAAAACCTGAAATAAGCCTGATTTAGTTTCTATAGTGTTTCATCATAAATTAATAGCTCTGATGTCTGAAATTACGGAAGCACACTGTTCTTTTCTTTTATTATTTCATTCATTGCATTTTATGAGGATTGGCTTAAACTAACTTATAACTAATTTCTTACAGCTAATACTTTGGCTGAGGAAACTTATTAAGGCACCTTTGTTTATTTCCTTTGGGAGAACAATTTAAGAAATACATGGAATGGATACTTGTTTTTCATTCTTTTGTTGTGGTTTTGGTTTCTGCACAGCTTGAATTAGAATAGTGTAGGTATTTGCATGAGATTTATATAAACGTTTGAGGAGAAGTATGCGATGTGACGGGCTAAATGCTCCAAGTTAAATTCTTTATGCAGTTGATTGTAACATCCAACGTGTATTTGTTATTGTCTTTAAATATTTATTTTGGATGATTTTCATTTTATTAATGTTTATTGGCTGCATTTAACCATATTGAACAGGCGTACAGCAGCTAGGGTCTTGCTATATTTTTTAATATCAGAGCAGTGTTGTATGACAGGTAACTATTTCTCTTTATAAGAGGTTTGAATTGGTGCAATTTGTTTTTGACTTGCTTAATTTTGATGTCGGTATGTTGTTTCCTATTAAGGCTTGTGTCAATATTTAAGCAAAATTATCTTATTTGGAGGGTACCACCTTATTTGGGCTTTGTTTAAGATTAAAGGAGGGACGTGTAGAATCTGAGAGTGACAATTTTTGCTGTAGTTTTAGTTGGATTCAGGAGAATTTTAGATTTGCATGCCCAGCTTTCTGTTTGGTGTAGGTAAAGTTGAATTTTGATTTTTCTGTATGTTAGTGTTCCGTATGAGAATAAGGCTGTATCGTCAGCAAACTGTGCAATATGAATTCCGTTTTGCTTGGATATGTCGGCTACGTGTAGGTTCAAGTGAATAGGTAAAAGAGGGGATCCTTGGTGTAAACCATCTTTTATTATTTTGGAATTGGATTGATGACGGAACGGAAAATGTTAGATATTTTGGAAGATTTTTCAGTTTTTCCATTTTTCAAAGATTTCAGCGATATAGAGTGGGTCCCATCTTTTCGGATTTTGTAATTTAATGCATTGTGCCAGACTATCAAAAGCTTGGGTTATATCAATGAATAAAGCTATTATATTTTTTATGGTTTACTACCTCATTGCTGTGTGCTTACTGACCGCAAACAAAACACGTAACGGTATTGTGAATACACTTGCGGGCCTTCCTGATCTTTTATGCCCTCGGGCTTTTTGAATACTTAATGGCCCGCTCTAATACCAACACAACACATACATTTTTATGAATTCGATTTATTACTGTTATGATGCAAGCAAATACTATAAATAAATGTCACAATGCTTAAATAAGCAAAATAACGCGTTATAAAACTTATTTTGCTTAATTGATATGAAAACTGCAATTTTGGAATGTTCCCGTGAATTTATAATAGCCATCAGTCACGTACATTTCACTGTCACCTATCACATATTCTTGAGTATCAGTACCAGTAGTAGTAATAAGATGTATAAGGCACATCGGCTAATATCCTCGAAATGTCATTTTTTTTTGTATTATGAAATATTCCAAATAACTTTTAGCAATAGAGGCAAATAACCTAAAAGTACCTTTTCATGAGGGTAATTTTCACTGTTATTCACACTGTTATATACAACTGGGAGCTGTAGCTCAGTGCATCAAGTGATGCCACTGCAGTGCCTCTGACCGGGAGGTCCTAGTTTCGAGACCTGACGGCAGCAGGGTTTTCGACACTAGCTTTCCAGCTAGGTCGAATTCAGTCGCTGTCTGGAGGAGAATTCTAGCGGCCGGCTGCTCTGATCGGTAGTTTTCCGTGGTTTCTCCGATCAACACCAGGCGAATGCCGGAGTAGTACTCTATCAAACGGGCCACGGACAGCACGATCTGTCCTTCTTTCCTTGGCCCATCCTCTCTCCTTACACACACACTTACACTAGCATGCACTACACTACCACATATTCCGAGAGACCGGTCGGGAGCTTAGAGCTTGTCCCGGCTGGGGTGAGCCCCGCTAGTGGGAGAGTCCTGTTTAGGGGGAAACCCCACTAGCCGACGGTAGGTTGGCGCCGGATCTCGCCATCCAGCGGGGGAAGATCACCCGCCATCTCCCGAGAAAAGAACATGCACTGCACTAACGAGAATAATGACCAAAGCAGTCGACGCTCTCGGAAACACGAAAAAATTAATCAATTAAATCAATCACAGTGTTATGTAACTCAAATACACCATAAACGTTTCCGTTTATTTTTATATCTTCTTGATATGATATGGAGACTCGTCTCTTTGCTCTAATTTCTTTGTTCACCCCACTAAATATAAGAATGTGGTCTTTAACTTTCTATATCCTTTGACCCTTTTTTTCGTTTCTGATAAGACAGCTCTTTCTACATCCCATTAATTTAGTTTCTCAAAGACTTCTACATTTTTTAGATTAAGACCCGGCACGTTCCATGTTCATAAACCTTTCGTTAGCATTGTCGTTTCCTGGACATTCCGGTTATATTTTTTTCTGGGACATTTAGCAGTCCAGCGCTTTTTGACAGCGGTAGAGGTGCTGGTCTTCCGCCCTCACACCCAACCTGGAGGACCGGAGATTTCTTCTTCTGGGATACCTGCCCCTAGACAGACTGGTTTCCCTCCCACCTTCAGATTCCTGCCCATCCTTGCCCCAAGAGAAGGGAGGAATGAACTAAGGAGCAAGTGGGAAAGGTGAAGGAACGGTAATATGCCTGAATAGCCTGATAGGTAGCTGAGGACTCCTCCATCAGAGCCAATATGGCTAGGGAGACCCTACCAGCAGCTATGCTATCGCCGGCATAGCCCCTGATTTCACAGGAGCACGCAAGCCTCCCAGCCCGCACGGACAATGTTTCTACAAGGCGGTATCCCACGGGCCACATTTGATTTTACAGCTATTATCACCATTGTCGTAATTCTGTCTATTGTGTGGATAGTGTAGCGTGGGATACACATTTTTTATGAATATTATGATGTTGACACTCTATAAACTGGGGTGCTTCTAGACCCTTTAGTCTGCACTCTCTGAGAAATTTAGCAACTACAACATTTTTGTGCCCCGTATTGACGACTATGGTCTCAGAAATTATCATATTAATACTCTTCCATGCACTGTATTCGTCTAGCAGGGGTTGTATTTGAATAAAGACGTCATCCGCTGATCCTGTTTCACAAGCAAAAACTCCGAGGTGCGGAGATTTGCAGAAATATTAAACAGACTGCTTGATATTCTCCGTTCACAATTCTCTTCCCATCATAATGCATGCAGAGTTCCTCTTCCGCAATAAGTTCTTTAAGTCGTTCTTGGCCTTTCGTGCTTTCTTCCTCACTCGACGCCAAAATCCCTGATTGTGATTGTAGAAAATATATATATAATATATATATATATATATATATATATATATATATATATATATTCCGTCTTCAGACAAGTTTTCAAGAACTTTTCATGGCAAATCATCATGAAATCTTCATTGTTGTAACTCTATTAGATGGCGCTGATGCACAACATAGCGCCTCATTCATTCAATTTCCATACCAACTGAGTTCCACATGGGCTTCATTGTTGATGGGCGTTGCCGTGAGACGTAGGGCGATGTCGGGGAATGCAGGACGGGCAACGCGCGAGAGAGGCAGAGACTGGGAGAAAGACAGACACAGTGGCAGAGCGACCAGGACAGAGAGACCGACACAAACAGAGAGACATAGACAGATATACAGAGACAGAGGGGGAGAGAGATACAGCTGGTCAACGCCTGCCGAGTTTTGCTAATAATATATAGGTATTATATAGGTCGCGGAAAAGAGTAGTTTTATATATAAACATATACTGTGACGTTCGGCAATATTTCCCAACGTCCCAGCCGTCCACGTGTCTTCAAAATTCGGAGTTCGCAACGTCCGTGGCCGTGAGTTAACCAAGTTGATGAAGGCAGACTACAGAACTGTAAAAATGTAGAATCGTTAGCTGAGGTATAGAACGCAGTGCGTGAAAGCCAGTGTGGAAGGGCCGAGTGAGAGAAGACGGGGCGAGCGGGGATATCGCGCGGGTGGAGGTGCTGCCCTTGAGGCCGCTACGCGCTGTGGACGCAGCGCCAGCCGGCTGCCGAGAGGAGCAACGCGGTCCCAACGCACTGCCCCGCACGGCGCTGGGGCCTGGCCGCTGCGAGGTGACGCCCAGAAGACGCGAAGTATCCGGCCGGCCAGGGAGACCGAGCACCAGCCAAGGTAACGAGCGACTACTTGGGCTGCGGAGCGCACCGCAGGTCTGGAGGTCAACGACCGCGGATGGCTAGCATTCAAGACGAAGGCGTGAGTAGTTAATTTATTAAAAAAATGTGAATGTTATTTTAAGAAATGAATAAAATAATTAATTAAAAATTTGTAGCAACGTTAAGTATAGAGAGGTTGAAAGAGCAGTGAAGAATAGGAATTCCAATTAGTTATCTAATACAGTATTCTTTATAACATGTTGCTTAAAAAGTTTCATAGACGTTCATGTGTAATGTGCGTTTTTGTGTTTATAATTGAGTTTATTGCCAATGGTAAAAGTCAATGTGAAGCAACAGTGCAGTAACAACCGTGCGTGGTACGCAATTAAACACGAGCATTCTTGTTTCCAAGATGATGATATTCAGAGAATTGAATCTTAGTTTAAGAGGGAGCCGTCTGCTGACGAGGACAGATGTAAATACGCACTTCCGTACATTGTTTTTTTGTGTTTGTTTCTTGAATAGACGAGCAAAGTTTATTTAATTTATGTGTGTTCTGATTGTTGCCATTTCTCACACCCATAAAGATCCCATGTCCCTCAGATAATTCAAGCTCTTTCCAGAACATCGGATAGTGTCTCCCCATTAGGAGCGAGGCATCTCATAGAGATGGGAATGGACGTTACAATATATATATATTAACCACATTTTCCATATCCATATCTATATTATATAATCCGCATTTTTCGCTACATTTTAGAAAAAAATTAATATTATTTAATGTAATTTTTATCAACGGATGTTTGGCTGAGGTTGTGCCCACGTTACCCCGCAACAATTTTATGATCATAAAAAATTACGTATTTGTCTCAAACAGTGCATACATTTGCCCGAATATGCATTAAGCCACGGACCCAAGCTGTCAACAATGTAGCATGGAAGCTGGTGGTGGCTCCATAATGGTGTGGGCAGTTTCTACAAGGAATGGACGGGTCCTCTGGTCCAACTGAACCGCTCATTGACTGGAAATTATGTTCGACTACTTGGATTCCATTTGCAGCCATTGTTGGACTTCATGATTCCAAACAACGATGGAATTTTTATGAAAGACAATGCGTCATGTCACCAGGCTTAAAAAATATCATGTAAGGAATACTATTTTAATAATATAATATTATTCTAACAGGGTACCTTTATTTTAAGTCTTGTAGTACTTCCAGTTCGCAAATGGTTTGGCTAATGTTTTTGAACGTCACCGAATACCAAACCAAAAAATCCAACGAGTTTGTCGGAATTTTGTAAGTGTGACGTCAGCGTGCTAAAGAAGTGCATCGCCAGATTTCAGAAGTCTGGTATATTTGGCACTAATTCTTACTTTCTTGCTACAGCAAACACAAATTTAAGCAGAATAATTCTTATTACAGGGCCCTGGAAACGTAAAAGTGGATAAAATCGCATGGTAAATTTAGAAAAAAAATCCTCTAACACGATGTATAGCCAAATTCCATGTTTCCTGGGTCCTTGATACCGAAAAATCGATTGAAAACAAAACGCATGTCTGTCCGTCCGTCTGTGAACAACGCTATGGGCTAAACCGCTCAGCCGTTTTTCACCAAAATTGATATTCCCCAATCGATGTGGCTGATGTCGCGGCCTTTTGAATTTGAAACTGACATTTTAATTTGGGAGGGTACTGTTCATGACGCCCCTTCGACATTTTACAAATAAAAAAAAAGGCTCCATCGTTTTTTATTAATTTTTGTAATTGGATAGTATAAACATTGTTTAGAGAATGATCCACGTTTAATTTTCGTTAAAAACATTGATTTTTCTTAAATTGAAAAAAAAAGGAAAAAACCAGCATCTCCCTTCAACTAAAAAATTCAAGATATAAATATGTTCCCTTAATAGAATCTGTACCTAAAATATAGATTTTAATAAAGCCATTAATAATTTTTCAAAAATTTGAGTATTTTCAGTAATTTTACTTGTAACTAAGACTCTTTCAAATTTTTATTTAACAATTATTTTCTTGAAAAGCCTTTATTATTTTAAGGAAATTTGTTGGTGGATAATCAGAGGGACGTTTAGGGAATGGTGTAGATCTCATGTTGGTTGACAACACTGATTTTTCGAAAATTGAAAAAATTCCAAATTTTTCGGCGTCTTCCTACTTCTACAAATATGATGATGCATTTTTTCAGAAGCCGCATTCATTCCCTTCACCTTTTGTGAATTTTCGGAATCACTCACTGAGCTTCCTCGTTGATCACTGGTGTTTGCTGGTATTTCGATGTCCATGTCCTTGGATTGGACGATGCCTCCATTGCCAGAGGAGTCCTTCGCTGGTTCATGGCTGCTTGTACGAGCATGTCCATCTCTCCTTCCGACACATTTGACGACGAGAAATTCAGAAGAACTGTTTCCACATGCATTCACTTTAGATGTCTTAAAAGTTAAGAGAAGATAAGAAAGATAGAAAACATTGACTCCTATTCTGATGACTGAGTCTCCAAATGTGCTTATAAATCAAATGCTACAATTGCCAGTAGTTGATTGATATATGGACGATTCATTATATCATTTAACACCAACATACATGAAAATGGAATGTACACATAAGAGCGACAACGAGCAAAACGAGCTACCGCAAGCAACCGCGAGGACCGCGAGGACCGCAGGACCGCGGACCGCGGGGACCGCAGGAGCATTGACGTGACGATGAATGGAACCGCGAGGGGCCGCGAGGGACCGCGAGGGACCGCATGGAACCGCGAGGGACCGCGAGGACCGCGAGGGACCCCGAGCGACCGCGAGGGACCGCGAGGGACCGCGAGGGACCGCGAGGGACCGCGAGGGACCGCGGGGACCGCGGGGGACCGCGGGCGACCGCGGGGGACCGCGGGCGACCGCGGGCGACCGCGGGGACAGCGGGCGACAGCGGGCGACAGCGGGCGACAGGGGGGCGACAGCGGGCGACAGCGGGCGACAGCACAGGGCGACAGCGGGCGACAGCGGGCGACAGCGGGCGACAGCGGGCGACAGCGGCGACAGCGGGCGACAGCGGGCGACAGCGGGCGACAGCGGGCGACAGCGGGCGACAGCGGGCGACAGCGGGCGACAGCGGGCGACAGCGGGCGACAGGGGGCGACAGCGGGCGACTGCGGGCGTCAGCGGGCGACAGCGGGCGACAGCGGGCGACAGCGGGCGACAGCGGCGACAGCGGGGGACAGCGGGCGACAGCGGGCGACAGCGGGCGACAGCGGGCGACAGCGGGCGACAGCGGGCGACAGCGGGCGACAGCGGGCGACAGCGGGCGACAGCGGGCGACAGCGGGCGACAGCGGGCGACAGCGGGCGACAGCGGGCGACAGCGGGCGACAGCGGGCGACAGCGGGCGACAGCGGGCGACAGCAGGGCGACAGCGGGCGACAGCGGGCGACAGCGGGCGACAGCGGGCGACAGCGGCGACAGCGGGCGACAGCGGGCGACAGCGGGCGACAGCGGGCGACAGCGGGCGACAGCGGCGACGCGGCGACAGCGGGCGACAGCGGGCGACAGCGGGCGACAGCGGGCGACAGCGGGCGACAGCGGGCGACCGCGGGCGACAGCGGGCGACAGCGGGCGACAGCGGGCGACAGCAGGCGACAGCGGGCGACAGCGGGCGACAGCGGCGACAGCGGCGACAGCGGGCGACAGCGGGCGACAGCGGGCGACAGCGGGCGACAGCGGCGACAGCGGCGACAGCGGGCGACAGCGGGCGACAGCGGGCGACAGCGGGCGACAGCGGGCGACAGCGGGCGACAGCGGCGACAGCGGGCGACAGCGGGCGACAGCGGGCGACAGCGGGCGACAGCGGGCGACAGCGGGCGACAGCGGGCGACAGCGGGCGACAGCGGGCGACAGCGGCGACAGCGGCGACAGGGCGACAGCGGGCGACAGCGGGCGACAGCGGGCGACAGCGGGCGACAGCGGCGACAGCGGGCGACAGCGGGCGACAGCGGGCGACAGCGGCGACAGCGGCGACAGCGGGCGACAGCGGCGACAGCGGGCGACAGCGGCGACAGCGGGCGACAGCGGGCGACAGCGGGCGACAGCGGGCGACAGCGAGGCGACAGCGGGCGACAGCGGGCGACAGCGGGCGACAGGGCGACAGCGGGCGACAGCGGGCGACAGCGGGCGACAGCGGGCGACAGCGGGCGACAGCGACAGGCGACAGCGGGCGACAGCGGGCGACAGCGGGCGACAGCGGGCGACAGCGGGCGACAGCGGGCGACAGCGGGCGACAGCGGGCGACAGCGGGCGCCAGCAGGCGACAGCGGGCGACAGCGGCGACAGCGGGCGACAGCGGGCGACAGCGGCGACAGGGCGACAGCGGGCGACAGCGGGCGACAGCGGGCGACAGCGGGCGACAGCGGGCGACAGCGGGCGACAGGCGGGCGACAGCGGGCGACAGCGGGCGACAGCGGGCGACAGCGGGCGACAGCGGGCGACAGGGCGACACGGGCGACAGCGGGCGACAGCGGGCGACAGCGGGCGACAGCGGCGACAGCGGGCGACAGCGGGCGACAGCGGGCGACACGGGCGACAGCGGGCGACAGCGGGCGACAGCGGGCGACAGCGGGCGACAGCGGGCGACAGCGGGCGACAGCGGGCGACAGCGGGCGACAGCGGGCGACAGCAGGCGACACGGCGACAGCGGGCGACAGTGGCGACAGCGGCGACAGCGGGCGACATGCATTTAGGGTATAGGGGGGGAGCAGGCGACAGCGATCATGCGCCGTGCGACAGCAGTTCTGGAGGCGGACAGCAGTGACAGCGGCTCGCTGCAGGGACACCGGTGGAATTGTGATCTAGTTGGTAGTTCATGCGCATCCTGGCCTCATCGTCATCGCTCATGTTCTGGGTGCGAACGCCCTCATGCCATCGCTTTTGCACAGAACGCTCCTCGCTTGGGACTCGAGTCCTCCATCGCCTCCATGCTCTCTATGGCCTCTATCGCCTCCATCGCCCCATCGCCCTCCATCGCCTCCATCGCCTCCATCGCCTTCTGCCTCCATCGACCCCTCTCCATCACCTCGATTCTTCATCGCCTCATCTTCTTGGCTCTATCGCTCTCTCGCTCCTCCATCGCCCTCCATGCTCCCATCTCCATCGCCCTTCCCATCGCCCTCCATCGCCCTCCATCGCCCTCCCTCGCCTCCATCGCCTCCATCGCCTTCCATGCCTCCATGCCTCCATCGCCTCCTCCTCGCCTCAGCCCTCCATCGCCTCCAATGCCTCTCCATGCCCCATGCCTCCATGCCTCCATCGCCCTCCATCGCCCTCCATCGCCCTCCATCGCCCTCCATCGCCCTCCATCGCCATCCATCGCCCTCCATCGCCCTCCATCACTCTCCACGCCATCCAGCGCCTCCATCGCCCTCGGTCCTCTCCATGGCCCTCCATGGCCCTCCATGGCCTCCATCGGCCTCGTCGCCCTCCATCTCCTTCATCGCCCTCCATCGCCCTCCATCACCATCCAGCGCCCTCCATCGCCCTCCATCGCTCTCCATGCCCTCCATCGCCCTCCATCGCCCTCCATCGCCTCCATGGCCCTCCATGGCCCTCCATCGGCCTCCATCGCCCTCCATCGCCCTCCATGGTCTTTAATCGCCCTCCGTCGCCCTCCATCGCCCGCCATCATTATACGCCTCTCCACCACTTTTTTCAACGTGATGCCTTCCGTCGTTCTTTAGCTTCCTCGCATCATCAAAGGCTTTGTAGTGCAACCTCGCATGGTCTCAAGCCTTCTTGAGTCGTTCAATAATATTATATTATACAAAAATAAAGATACACATCTTGTATGGTCATATTTTTGTCCGCATTGTCCAATGTACAGCACGTCGTCAGACTGCACGTCGCCAGCCATAGTTCACAAAGGAATTTTCACTTTCTGGCACAACTTTTCCTTCACCCATCCTCTGCAAAGGTTACCTGATCACCAACGTCTATGTTGTTTGAAGGTTATGACTCAGTGACTGACCAGTGAATGATTTTGGTTTATCTAAATTAAAGATATGTTCCGACAATTTTCGATGTCTTATGAAAGCTATTAATTCATATGCACTGGATAGTACATTTCTCCTTCGCTTGAATTCAAACAAATAACAATGCTCAACTTTATTCAGGTGTAAATCTGAATACCTGCTATTTAAATCCATTCCGTTCAGTTCCTCATCTGACATTTCTGTGATACTCGCTATTTTTTAGTTATTGTGCATGGAATAGTCACAGCTAAGAGATTCCATTTATCCTGAATAATACTTGTACGACACTTCGCACTTAGAAGCTCCTGCGACTCAGAAAACAATTTCAACACAAATACATGATGAAATCATAAATTAAATCTCAAATTTACTGTTACTGAAGGAAAATTTTCTGCAGAAACTTACTTTATCCATTTAGAAAATAGTATTGCACAAAAGCACATACTTTCTCGAAATATTTCTAAATTTGTAATTTTTGAGAATTGTGGGAATTCAAGTAATATAAGACCTGTGGAGTTCATTTAAGTGTCTCTTATAACATGGAAATATTTTAAATATAAATACGGATAGATTTTTCAAAAACCTTTTTTTTTGGAAATTGCATAAATTCAAGCCCAAATTCCGCAAAATCTAGTCTCTTTTTCAAAAAATTTTACAAGATCTTTTTAAAACTTTATCTCTCACAACAGGCTTTTTTGAGTCAAATATCTGTGTTTTCAGTTTCGTAGTTTTAAATGTTACCTTTTTGCCATTTTCCAAAAAATTTGGAAATGTAGCGGAAAATGAGATTTTGAGGAAAATACTGCTAATTTTGTCACCTTATTTCACGAAAAAGTGCAGGAAAATACTCATAATTTTGAAAAATTGAACATGAACTTACTTAAAGATACGTTTTAACAAACAGATTTCATTAAGGAAAACATTCAATCTTCAATATTATTGTTGCGTAGTCGCACCCAAAAATTGGAAATTTTCATAAAATCGGGGAATCAACGAATAAGAAACATGCCATTTTCATTATCCAAAGAAAAGTTTAAGAAACAAATGTTGAGCCATTTTTGAGAAAAATTTGAAAATATTTTTGAATATTCACGTAAACTACCCTAAAATGTGAATAACCGTTTGAAACTCCCGCGGCTCCGAGGTCGTTCAAATGGAACGGGAAATATCAGTTTTGTGAAGCATGTGCTTAATAGTTTAACCGCTAGCGTTGATGGACGGACGGGTAGACGAACAGACGTTTTTCGGTAATCCATTTTTCGGTATCAAAGACCCACAAAATATGGATTCCTTCTACACCATGTGTAAGAGGAAGTGTTATTTTTAGCAACAACATTGAATAACGTTTTCTTCACGAGGCACCGGCAATAAGAGTTGTTTGCCGAAAATTCGCCGTTTTGCGGCGCATGATTACATAACTTTCTCTTTTTGGGAAGTAGATAGGAGAATCTTAAAGTGATATGCATTAAAACTGTCTTTTTTCGTATTTAATTTATTCAACATGTTTGCTTTTAAAAAATGTAATCACTTGTACATATTTACTAATGTCTATATTTTACAGATATTCAGTGATGCTTTGAACCTCGAGTATTGTGCCGATAAGGAAGGGGATGTGTGTTTTTATAAGTGCCAAAATCAACGTATTTATTTATGTTATACAGCGTTTTATTTATTTTACACAATCCTTGTAAGAGCAAAGGCTCCGTGCTTCAGCGGGGTGAAAATTGGGGCTGGAAAATTCAAGGATTATTTTTTTGAGAATAAGTTTATGATAATTACTTGTCTAGCCACTAGTGGAATTTTTTCCAAGTTGGAAAGAAAATACCGCATAATACGGGATACAAAGATGTTCGTTATACTTGTCGGATTATGAGTGCGAATTAGTTTTCAGGAGCCCAGCACTGAACAGCGCAGCATGACGTGGCAGACGCCTTGTCGCGCCTCCCAGACGGTGAAGACGTAGCTTTCGCCTGGCACGGACCAGGAGCTGGAGCAGTCCGCACCGCAGTTCCCGGTCAACGCCAGACGCAACGCAGCAGCCACCGACAGGAACCCGGCGCTCCGCAGGACGAGAGAATAGCTCAGGAGTGGCTGTCGCATGACAGGGAAGAACGCGCCGTCTTAAGCTAAGGAAGGGGGTACTACTTCTGGGCGCGGGAAGTAACCGCACTAGCAGCCTCAGGAATAAGTGGTAGATACTTTGCACACAGAGCACCGGGGCAGAGTATGAACTAGACAATTGGCAAGACAAAACTGTTACGGGGCTGGGATAGAGAAAGACATAGAATGGCGAGGGTCTGCGAGACATGACAGAAACGTCCCCGAAAGCAATGGCCAGAATGGCAACCAGAGGCCTCATGGGATAGAGTACACATGATTTCACTGGCCCCATGCAGGAGGCAACATGGTTGATAGTGACGGACGCTAAAACGAATTTGCCATATGTTGTAGAAATGGCAAGTTCGACATAGCAGGGCACAGTCAGGCCATTACAACGCATTTTTTGCGTTAAAGAACTACCCCGTTCAATAGTATGAAACAATGATTCGCAGTTTACATAGAGGTTGTGGAAAAGCAGAGCGGATTGTCCAAACTTTAAAAACGGTCGTGATCATAAAAAGATAGAGGGAATGGGTAAGTAATAGGCGGAATTGTTGTTGCTGACATAATGCAAGGCGATGTCGGAAAATCATGGTCAGAGCCCAGAAATGAAATTATCAACCCAGGACATTACTTTCTCCATTACTGCCTCCGAAGGGACAAGTTAGGACAAGTGCCCAGTAGGTAGCAAGGTGTTCATGAAAACATTAGGGAGAACCCAAAATGGGTGACAGGTAGAATAATCAAGGAAAAAGGAAGGAAGGTATGCACGATAGATACAAAAGTGTAGATTGCTAGAAGTCGCCAGGAACAAGGGAGAGAGACGATATAAGGAAGTAGAAAATGCTGACAGAAAGACAGAGCTCTGACGGAGCTCATTCGCTTCCAGGCTCCGTCAGCAGCGAGGGCGCAGCGAGCCGAGCAACTGGCGGAGCAGACGCCATCAGTGGAAGCGCAGCTCGCGGCGACAGAGCAGATGCCGGAGCTGCACGCAGCGCTCCGCAGAGCAGACGGCGACGTCGTGATGAGGCAGTCGCCCCAGCGCACATAGGGTATTGCGTATAAAATCATTGCTTTGTTAGAATTAATTTAAAATTAGTTAATATGTATATTCATGCAAGTTTACATATTTTTGTAAGAGGAACTATTTAAAAAAAGCCTACAACACAAATCAGTACACTGTTCAGTACACTGATTCATATAGCTCTAGAGTTCTTCACAAGTCTTCATCTCTTTAACCCCTTCTATGGAATATACGACAAAAAATCTTACTTATATTCCTAACTTTCACGAATTTTGTTACGCACCACCGATCTTTAAATGAAGTGCCATAAACTAAAATTGTGGAAATACGTGGGAAGAATTCCTTTTTTTACTGTTAGAATATGAATTTTAGAACAACGTGTGATAAAAAGTTTTGCTTGACACGTCCTGACACTATAACTGAAACACTAATGTTTGATAAAAGTCAACTCAAATTTTGAGTACATTACACGTTCACTTTAAACGTCTTAAATTCTGTTAATATTAATCTTAAATGGACCAGTTTTGAATTTAAAACACAGTGTATACCTGGATTGTATACCTGGATCTTCAATATTTTAAACTGGGGACTAACAGGCAGTCGTATGACGTAACATATTCAACATAGGAAATGATGTAGTTTCTCGTAAATTAAATTTTATATTTGGACTTTTGTCAGGTTTTCTTGCAAAATACCCCATGTGCAGCGTCAGAGGTGCAGCAGCAAACGCTACGGCCAAAGTGGAACAGAGCCTGCAGTCAGCTGCGGGCTGCATCACACCGCGGATCCTGGCCGCAAGGCCCTCCTCTCAGCCAGGCGTGCACCTGCCCTCCTGCCGCCCTCGCCGCGCGCGGAGCAGTGGGCCGGGAGGATGGGGACGTCTGCGCTGCGTGTAAGCCCCTGACTTCGGCTGCGATTCCCATCTTTCTCTCGACGACCTGGTTTCAGCTCTTTGCTGGGAACGGAACGGGCGCTATCTTTAGTTTCTGATTTATGGAATTTGGAGAAATAAAACTGTTGTTTTCATAGAATTTTCTGTTGCTTTCATTTAGTTTATAACAAGCAGACAATGTTTAGGAAATATCAATTTTACCACAAATATGTAGAAAATAACTCAACATTTGTAGATCTCTTACATACATTATTGAGAAAAGAGGGCGAATTCATATCTTCAGAAGAATGTGAGGAGTATTTGATGAAAAAAAGAAATTAAGCTTATAGGTAATTTCTAGATGAAAAAGTGAGACAAAGGAACGTGGCTGGTATGTTTACCAACATGGGTGTTTCTGACTACAGGGAAATCTTTACCTCCAACAACAAACACCAAGGAACAGGAACTTTTGCTGAAGCACAGAAAGATACTTTTCCTAACAAAGATCAAGCTATAATCATTGATGCACCAAGCGGATTAAGCATTAAAGAATTGCATCGTGATTTGATGCCTGCAAGAACGAATCTTTTTTTTACATCCAATAACGTATCCATTTTCTCTCCACCCTGAAATAGCTAAAATTAACAGGTACCCCAAAATTTTATAGCAATAGATAAACATAGAAAATATATCTTTTATTATAAGCATGTAGGAGTCTTTTCTAATATTTGGTCAGTAATATCGCACGAAGAAATCCAAAAATTTCTTAATCAAAAATAAATTGAAACAGGTGCGTCAATGGAAAAATAAGTCAGCCCCCGACACGAACTATCAAATCTTTTTATTGTAATTAGTGACATTTTGGAATTAATTGCCGTATTTCGTGGAGAAAAGGGGTGTGTGCTGGCTTGACGTCAAGCCAGCCCCACATCAATTAAATTCAAGCCAGGCTCAGCGACCATCTAATCATTTATTGCTAATTAATTGCCAATTAATTGCCACAATTTAATTTAAATTTCCCGGTATTTTCAGTCTCAAAAAATTAAAGTAACTATCAAATTTGAAAACCCACAACATAATCAAAGCTACTTTGACGTCAAGCCACAGTTTTTCAGCCAAAGCTCAGCGACCATCTAATTATTTTAAAATAATTCCAATTAATTGACAGTGGATTAATTTTTGTTTTAAAATCTTAATCAAAAGTCAATGTCGGGCAGCTATTGCCCGCAACATAATACAAAATTGTAATATGAAAACAACGGCACAATCACTAAAATTAGTGGGGACAGTTTTAAGGCATATCGCACATTGTTTTACTCTATGCATGATTTAATTCCCCCCTTTTGTGAGATAATAACTGCGTAGTTATGCTCCCCCTACGGCATTAAAATAGATAATGCAAGAGTCCGAGCACGATATATCTAAAATCATTAAATAATTAAATACACTTTTCAATACTAGTTTACTATACTAAAGATAAATTAATAAATGTTGCCGTGTATTATATAAACATTGCTGAAATCGTCAGATTTATCGAACCTGCAGCGTATTCAAATTCAAAATACAGAGAACCAGGAGCACAATCACTCAAATTAGGAACATAAGTAAATAGATGTTTAAATGTTTTCTACTGAATTACGATTTAATTGCTCTTGTCATTTATTAACTAATAATTTTTAAAACTTCATTGTTATTAAACTAATCGACTTTCAGACGGAAATCGACAGTACACGAGCATAATATCTAACATCTATTTAATAATTAAATC
Organism: Teleogryllus oceanicus; assembly: GCA_964035755.1. Classification (NCBI taxonomy): domain Eukaryota; kingdom Metazoa; phylum Arthropoda; class Insecta; order Orthoptera; family Gryllidae; genus Teleogryllus; species Teleogryllus oceanicus. The sequence continues at coordinate 82,361,136 of CAXIVR010000012.1, forward strand.
CACGTTCAATAATAGTATATTACACTAAAGATAAATTGATAAATGTTGCCGTGAATTATAGAGACATTATTTAATTGCATCAGGTTGAACTAAGCCAGATATTAAAATTCAAAATACAGAAAACCCGAGGCACAATCAAAATTTTTGAACATATTAATAATGTTTACAACTATCTTTTTCTCTATCACGTTTTAATTGCTCTTGTCATTTATTAAATATACTTTTTTAAAACTTCGTTTTTTGAAATTTCATCGACAATAAAAAAAGAAATATGAGTACCAACGAGCACTAATCTATAAATCTATTTAAAATTTAATCCCGTTCAATTCTAGCATAATACACTGAAGATAAATTGATAAATGTTGCCGTGAATTATATAAACATTTTTAAACTGCATAGGAGTTATCGAACAAAGCCAGATATTGAAATTCAATACAGAGAACCAACGAACACATCTCAAAAATTAGAACCTAGTTAATAGATACATGGCATAATTTCTTACATTATACACAATTTAATTGCTCGTGTCATTTATTAAATAATAAATTTTAAACTTTGTTTATGAAACCTCATCGACTTTCAACGGAAATGCGGAGAACCAACGAGCACTAATATGAAATCTTTTTAAATTTCAATGCACGTTCAATACTAGCATATTACACTAAGATAAATTGATAAATTTGCCGTGAAATATATAAACTTTTTAAAACTGCAGGGAAAGGGTATCAAACAAACCAGATATTCAAATTCGAAAATACAGGAACCAGCGAACACAATCACATAAATGGGAACATAGATAATAGATATTTAGAACTAATTTTACTCTATACAAGATTTAATTCCTGAAATTTTTAATTATAACAATTTTTAAATTTTCGTTGTTATAACCACTCGAAAAATTAGAACAATATATGCGAGAATTCGAACGTGACGAATTTTTAAAAACCTATTTAATTTTAAATACACATTCAATACTAGTATATTACACTTAGATATATTAAACTAATCCCGTGAATTATATAAACATTATTGAGCTGCATCAGGTTATCAAGTAAGCCGAATATTCAAATTAAAAATGCAGAAAACCAACGAGCACAATCACATAAAATTAGGACATAGTTAGCCAATATATTGCACTAATTTTATTCTATACGTTTTAAATTGCTCTTGTCAGCATTAAATAATAATTTTTAAACATCGTTTTATAAACTCTTGTTGAGTTTCAACTGGAATTTCGATTGTCCAACGCACTAATACTAAATTTTTTTGTTTGGGAGGCACTTTTTAATTGGGTCAGTAAGTAAATTTGACAATGTTGCGTAATTTATGAAGTTATTGAATCTGCATGGCAGTTGTGGAACCAAGCCAGATATTCATTGAAAATGCAGAGAACCCAAACAAGCACAATAAATAAATTTACAAACATAGTTAGGGATGTTTGGACTAATTTTTCATACTATCACGATTTATTTGCTCTTGTCTTTTTTACATAAAAATTTTTTTAAAACATCTTGTTATAAAACCTTGTTGACTTTCCAACTGAAATTGCGATAGTACCAGCAGCGCAATATCTTAATTTATTTCATAATTGATACATTCAATATATTTAATTATTAGATAATTAATAAATGTTACCGTGAATTATATAGACATTTGAAACTGCATGGCATTTGTCAACCAAGCCACATATTCAAATTCAATAAGAGAACCAACGGCACAATCACATAAATTAACTGTTAACGGATGTTTAAGTTACTTTTTACTCTATCATGATTTAATTCTCTCACTTATTAAAAAATTTGTTTTAAAACTTCGTTGTTATGACTCAAGATTTGTAGAGGAAATGCGGGAGTCCCAAACTCCCTAATATGTAAATCTATTTAAAATTTAAATTGCATTCAATCTACATATTACAAAATAAATTAATAAACGTTGCCGTCAATTATATAAACTTTTTGAAACCGCATGGAGTTATCTAACCAACCCAGATATTCAAATTCGAAAATGCAGATAACCAACGAACACAATCACATATAAATAGGACATAGTTAATAGATATTTAGAACTAATTTTTTAAACTCTACGATTTAATTGCCCCTTTTTTTAATAATAATTTTTTTTAATATTTCGTTGTTATAATAACCCCAAAACTTTTCAACAATATTGCGGGAATTTTAACGAGCACGAATATCTAAATCTTTTTACAAATTGGGAAAAATTTCAATACTAGTATATTACATGATAATTGATAAATAATGCTAGAATTATACAATATGAATCTGCATCAAATTATCGAACTAAGCCTTATATTCAAATTCGTAAATGCAGAAAACCAACAAACAATCATAAAATTAAGAACAAGTTAATAGATATTTAGAACTAATTGTTTACTGTATCACGATTAAATTTTTTGTCGTTTTTTAAATAATTTTTAACGTCTTTGTTAGAAACTCGATGACATTCAAACGGAAATGAGGTACATCGACACTAATATCTAAATTTATTTAATAATTGAATGCAGTTCAATACAGTATATTACACTAAAATAAATTGATAAATGTTCTAAATTACATAAACATTATTGAATCTGAAATGGGTTATCGAAAAAAGCGATTTCAATTTGAAAATACTAAAACCCAAACAGCAGGACCCGAAAATTAAGAACATATTTGGATGTTTGAACTATTTTTCTTCAAAATTTAATTGTCTTGTCATTTTATTACTTTTAAATTTTTTAAAAACTTCTTGTTATCAATTTTCTTGACTTTCTAACAGGATTGTAATACCAACGGGGCAAAAAATCTAAAATCTATTAATAATTGAATCCCTTCAATACTAGTTATACACTAAGAAAAAATTGATAAATGTTGTTTTGAATTATATAAACTTTTTGAAACTGCATTCAGTTATCAGCCAAACCAGACTTTTAAAATTCAAAACAGAAAACCCACGGCACAATCTCATAAAATTAGGAGCATAGTTAATTAGATATATGGCACTAATTTCTTCATTATACACAATTTAATTTATTATTTATTAAAAATAAATTTTTAAACTTTTTGTTATGAAACCTCATCGACTTTCAACAGGAAATGGGAAAACCCAACGAGCACTAATATGTAAAATCTATTTAATCATTGAATGAACATTCAATCTAGTTTTAATTATAAAGTACGTTATTAAATTTTGGAATGTAGTATATCAATGTTTGAAACTCCATCAGATTATCAAGAAACCCGGATTGGAAATTCGAAAATATAAATAAACGAGCACAACACTTATAACCATCAATATAGTTTTAGTTTTTAGTACTAATTTTTACTTTATACACAATTTAATTGTTCTTGCTGTTAGGAATAGTAATTTTTTAAATTCGTAGTTGTGCAATTATGTACGATTTCAATAGAAAATGCGAAGTACTAAAAAGAACAAATATCAAATTTACTATTAAATTAAAGTACACATTTAATTTTGTTTATTCATAAAAGGAAAATTAATAAATTTTTGCCGTTTATTACATAAACATTGTTGAACCCGCATCAGGTTTCGCCCAGAGATATTCAAATTCAAAATTTGAAAACCCAACGAGCACATAATGTAAAACCCAACCATTTGTTTGTCATTTTCTGATTTTTATTTACGATTTAATTGCTATTCGGGTTGGGAAGGAAGAATTTTAAAAATTCGTAAATATGCACAGTACAACTTTAAATTTGGGGAAATTTTAAATTACCCTTTCAAAATGGTGAAAAGTGAAACAGAATATTCAACCATGAGATTTTAAAATTTGAAAATGGGGAACTAATAAGCACAATTTGGAAACCAAGAACATAATTTAACAGACATTTGATACTTTTACATCAAAAGAATTTAATTTTCCCTGCCATTGATGGAATAAAAAATATTAAAACTTCATTGCAATCTTTCGGGCCCCGATAATCAGGTAGAAAATTAGAAGTAGATCTGGCAAAAGAACCAAAACCTATTAAGTCTTTTAATGCACATTTAACACTAAATTATTGGACAAAGATACTTTTTAAAAAGGTTTAAAATTTTTATATCGTAAAGTGGAAAGAATAATGATTTTTATTTAGAAACATACTTAGTATAACATGTTTGTGAATTATAGTCTTGTTTTTATTTATTTCTCCTTATTCTTAAACGAATTTGAATGTCTACATTTGAGTCTAGTATGATTTTGTTTTTTCAATATTTATTTAAATACGCTCGGGTTAAATTGATCTTTGGTGTAACACATTAGTTTTTATTGTGTGTTTAAATATTTAATAGGTTGTGTGTTGTACTAGTTAGTCCTCTAATTTCCTACTCGAAATCATTGGTTGCATAAGTAAAAACACTAAATTGTAATTTTGTAAATGGTGAACAATTAATTTCTGTGAAGAGTGTTAAGTTAGTATCAAATATCTGTTAAATTATGATTTAGGGTTTTTTTTGATTGTTCTCGTTGGTCTCTCTATATTCGAACTTGAAAATTGACATGTTTAGGAACCATGATTCAGTTTTTAACAATATTTATTTATACGCAATGTTAATAATATATCTTTTTGTTATAAATTCGTATTGAAAGTGCTTTTAATAGATCATTTTGTGATAGGTCGTCAAAATGGTTCTAATCTAACTTTTGGCTGTAGGAAGGCTGCTCAACAATTGATATACATTTTGACGTTTCTAGAAAGCGAATAATTTAAAATGAAATGACCAACTTATTCGATGTTTTCGGCAAATCACAACCTTATATCGAGATATACATTCATTTGTTAAAAATTTGTGCAAGCATATCATGTTGTATTTTATTTTCTAAATTTTAGCATTGGATAACGTTTTTGTTTAATTCATCTATAAATGTACGTATTACGTGGTTGGCGGAAGGGGCGGAATTGATCGCCACATAAATACAGACCTTTTAATTACTTTTGTTACGAAAGGAAACAATTATCCGGCGATTTTCTGCTCAGCGGTTCGAATGGGACGTTTGTAACTCGTTCCCAGAGGCGTGTGACAAGGTTATCTTCCTTCCTGAGGATGATCGTTGAGGCCGGCGATTTTCCCCTTGAGTCCGGCCTCAAAGGTGTTGATAGAAGGGTTTAGTCGTGGGCCGCTGCGGCATTCTTGCGTTTCAGGGGTGCCTCGCCGTTTTCAGTGTTTTTCGAAGCAAATTAAGAGGATAATGAAAGCATACATTCTCTAACAGAAGAATAAGAAAATCCCAAAAAAATATGGATAAGGAAATCTTCCACGTTTGTCAATCCCAAAAACTTTTTCAGTTTGGGAAATTTTAATGTAAATAAGCATCTTTTATCCTCATTTTCAAATTTTTTTTTAAACATGCAGCTTTTTTCGACGACATGTTTGTTTCTGAAATATTGGAAACGAGTAAAGCGAAAATTGATTCTCTGTATTTTCGAATATAAATATCTGGCTTTGTTCGAAACTCCCATGCAGTTTCAAAATGTTTATATAATTCACGGCAACATTTATCAGTTTATCTTTAAATGTAATATACTAGTATTGAACGTGCATTCAATTATTAACTAGATTTTAAAATATTTGGGGCTCGTTGAACTCTCACTTCCTGCTCGAACGTCAATGAGTTTTCATAAACAAGTTTAAAAAATTATTTTTAATACATGTAAACAATTAAATCTTATAAGTAAACACATAGTTTTAAACATCCATTAATTATTTCTTAATTTATGTGATTGTGCTAGTTGTTTCTGTTTTTTCGAATTTGAATATCGGCTTTGTTCGATATCTTCCATGCACATTCAGTTGTTTATATAATTCACAGCAACATTTATCAATTATATTAGTGTAATAACTACTACTAAATTGCATTCAATTATTAAATAAATATATGGAATTAGTGTTCGTTGGTACTCTCCATTTCCTGTTCAGATTCTTTGAAGATTCATAACAAAAGTTTAAAAATATTATAATAAATACAAACAATTAAATCTGTATGGGTAAAATTGGTTCTAAATATCTATGACTATGTTTCTATTTTTATATGATTGTGCTCCTTTAGTTCTCTTATTTATCAAATTTGAATATCTGGCGTTAGATAACTTCCGTGCGGTTTCAAAAAGTTTATACAATTCCGACAACATTTATCAATTTATCTTTAGTGGGAAAATCTAGTATTGAAAGTCTTGAATAATTGTTTACATATTAATTCGTTGGTACTCTCGCATTTCTCTTAGGGAAAATCTTCGAGTTTCATTTAAAAGAAGTCTTAAAAATTATTATTTAATAAATGACAAAATATTAAATCAGTATAAATAAATAATTAATTATAATCATCCCTTTAAATATTTTACTAATTTTATTGATTGTGCTCTTGTTCTCTTATTTTTTAATTTAATTCTGCAGTTCAAAAAACTGCATGCAGTTTCAATAAAATTTGTATAATTCGCGATACATTTATCAATTTATCATTAGTTAATTAAGTACTATTAAATGTGCATTCAATTATAAATAAATTTAGGATATTAGTGCTCGTTGGTACTATCCAATTTCAGTTGGAAAGTCAACAAGATTTTATAACAACGATGTTTTAAAAATGATTGTATGATAAACGACAAGAGCAATTAAATCGTGTATAGAACAAAATGGGTTTCCCAAAAAATCCCAACTATGTTTGTAATTTTTGTGATTTGCTGTTGGTTCTCTGTATTTTGAATTTGAATATCAGCTCAGATCGTACTCTGATGCAGTTTCAATAATGTTTATATATTTCCAGCATTATTTATCAATTTATCTTAAGTGTAATAACTATTATTGAATTTTATTCAATTATTAAATAGGTTTTAGATATACGTGCTCGTTAAACTTCCGCGTACCTTGTTCGAATGTGTTCAGTGGTTACAAACACGAAATTTTAAAAATATTAATAATTAAATGACCCAAAAGCAATTAAATCGTGTATAGGTAAAAAATTTGTTCTAAATATCTATTAACTATGTTTTATTTTATGTGATTCTGCTTGCTGGTTTTGTATTTCGATTTGATATCTGGCTTGGTTAGATAAATTCCATGCGTTTCAAAATGTTTCTATAATTCACGGCAACATTTTTCAATTTATCTTTAGTGTAATATGCTGTATTGAACGTGCATTGAAATTTTAAATAGATTTACATATTAGTGACGTTGGTACTCTCGCATTTCCTGTTAGAATATCTTCGAGTTTCATTACAACGAAGTTTTAAAAAATTATTATTTAAAAAAAGACGGGGCAATTAAGTCATGTATAGAATAAAAATAATTATAAACATCCTTAACTATATTACTAATTTTTTGTGATTGTGCTCGTTGGCTCTCTGTATTTTTAATTTGAATAGTGGCTTGGTTCGACAACTGCCATGCAGTTTCAATAATGTTCATATAATTCACGGTTAAATTTTTCAATTTATCATTAGTGTAATTAAGTACAATTAAATGTGCATTAATTATTAAATAAATTTAGATTTGGTGCTCGTTGGTACTATCCAATTTTTAGTTGGGGTCAACAAGGTTTATAAACCGATGTTTTAAAAAATTTTTATGAATAAAAGACAAGACAATTAAATCGTGTATAGTATGAAAAATTGGGCCTAAACATCCCAACTATGTTGAATTTTATGTGATTGTACTCGTTGGTTCTCTGTATTTTGAAATTTAATATCCGCTCAGTTCATACTCTGTCAATTTCAATATGTTTATATATTTCCAGCATTTTTTATCAAAATATCTTTAAGTTTTAAAAAACTAGTATTAAATGTGTATTCAATTATTAAATGGTTTTAGATATTCGTGCTCGTTGGAACACTCGCATATCAGGGAACGTTTTCCAATGACTTTATGTTATGCTTGTATTGAACGTGCATTGAAATTTTAAACAGATTTCATATTAGTGCGTTGGTACTCTCGCATTTCCTGTTAGAATATCTTCAGTTTTCATAACAGAAGTTTTAAAAAATTATTATTTATTAAATGACAGAGCAATTAAATCTATTATAGAGTAAATAATTAATTATAATCATCCGTTAACTATTTACTAATTTTATGTATTTGCTCTTGGTTCTCTGTATTTTCAATTTGAATATCTGGGTTGGTTAGATAACTGCCATCAGTTTCAATAATGTTCATATAATTCACGTAACATTTTAATTTATCCTTAATGTAATTAAGTATAATAAAATTGCATTCAATTATGAAATAAATTTAAGATATTTGGGGCTCGTTGGTACTCTTGCAATTTCAGTTGGAAAGTCAACAAGATTTTATAAATGATGTTTTAAAAATTATTATTAATAAACGACAAAACGAATTAAATCGTGTATAGAATAATAAATTAGTGCAATATGTTGAATAACTATGCTTCTAATTTTATGTGATTGTCTCGTTGGTTTCTGTATTTTCGAATTTGAATATCCCTCAGTTTTTGCTCTGATGCAGATTCAATAATGTTTATATAATTCCGGAATATTTTTTAATTTATCTTAAATTTAATATACTAGTATTGAATTGTATTTAAATTTAAATAGGTTTTTAGATATTCGTGCTCGTTCGAAATCTCCCTCTTTTTTCGAATGTTTCGAATGGATTATAACAACGAAATTTAAAATTATTATTAATAATGAAGGGGCAATTAAATTGTGTATAGAGTGAAATTATTCTAAATATTTATTAACTATGTTCCTATTTTTATTGATTGTCTCCTGGTTCCAATTTTCAGATTTGAATATCTGGCTTGGTTAGATAACTTCCGCAGTTTCAAAATATTTATATATTTCGCAACATTTATCAATTTATCTTTAGTGTAATATACTATATTGAACGTGCATTAATTTAAATGTTTTCATATTATTACGTTGGTACTCTCATTTCAATTGCAAATCACAAAATTTATAACGACAAAGTTTTAAAAAATTATTATTTAAAAAACGACAAGAGCAATTAAATATGTATGAATAAAATTAGTTCTAAACATCCGTTAGATGTTTGTAATTTTATGTGATTGGCTCGTTGGTTCTCTATGTTTTAATTTCAATATCTGGCTTTGTTTGGATAACTCCATGCAGTTTAAAAATGTTTATATAATTCACCCCACTTATCTATTTCTTTTATGTATAATACTAGTATTTAACGTGCATTCAAATTTTAAATAGATTTTCAGTATTAGTGCTCATAGTCTCTCATATTTCCTATTTTTTTTCGATGAGGTTTCATAACACGAAGTTTTAAAAAATGTATATTTAATAAATGACAAGAGCAATTAAATCGTGTATAGAAAAAAAATAGTTGTAAACATTCTTATATTTCTAAATTATGGTTTGCTCGCTGGTTCTCTGTATTTTTTTATTTTAATATCTGGCTTAGTTCTTAACTCTGATGCAGTTTAAATAATGTCTCTATAATTCCCCGGCACATTTATCAATTTATCTTCAGTGATTATCAATTACTCAAGTTATCTTCAGATGTTAGATATTAGTGCTCCCTTGGTACTGTCGCATTTTCCTGTTCGAAGTCGATTAGGTTTAATAACAATGAAGTTTTAAAATTATTAGTTAATAAATGACAAAGCAATTAAATCGTGTATTCAGTAAAAACTACTAAACATCATTTACTATGTTCCTAATTTGATGTGATTTTGCTCGCTGGTTCTCTGTATTTTTGAATTTGAATACGCTGCTAGGTTCGATAAATCTGCGCATTTTCAGCAATGTTTATATAATCACGCAACATTTATTAATTTATCTTTAGTATAGTAACTAGTATTGAATGTTATTTAATTATTTAATAGATTTTAGATATATCGTACTCGTTGGTATTTCATTATCTATTTGAAAACCGTAGGTGGGAGCATAACCACCAGTATTATCTCAAAGGGAGTATTAAATCTGCATAAGAAGTAAACAATTGGGGTATCTTAAACTTCTCACTAATTTTATGTGTTGTGCTCGTTTTTTTCTCTATATTACAATTTTTATTATTTTGCGGTTGGGTCATACTGCTGACATTGACTTTGATTATTTTAGACTGAAATTCGGGGAATTAATTCCAAATCGTGGGAATTAATTGGCAATTTTAATGTTTAATTAGATGGTTTCCGTTGAGCTCTGGCTCGAATTTAACTGCTGGCTTGACGTCAAGTTAAGATTGATTATGTTGCGGTTGCGTCATACCCCTTGACAGTTACTTTGATTATTTGAGACTGAAAGTACGTGCGAATTAATTCAAATTGTGCAATTAATTGGCAATTAATTAACAATAAATGATTAGATGTTTTCCGTTGAGTTCTGGCTCGAATTTAACTGATGTGTGTGCTGGCTTGACGTCATGCCAGCTCACACCCGTATTCTCCACGAAAATATGTGGCAATTAATTCAGAAATGTGGCAATTAATTGGCAATTAATTAGCAATAAATGATTTGACATGTTTCGTGTCGGTGTGCTGACTTGGCTGTTCCAGCTTGACGCACCTAATTGAAACATCGACTAATATTTACGTCATCAGAACATGTATATCAGAGCCTTGCTTATCTCATATTTTGAGTTCAGAAGGCACGTTTTTTTCCGATGATGCCATTAAATTACCTAATTCTACTTATAATTTTTTAGGAAGACACAATATACAGGACTTATTTTTGTAATGAAACCGTTTCTTGTTAACTATGTAAGCAAGAGGGTCATATTGCCAACCACTGTCCTTCTAAAGCTACTGAAGGTGCAATGAAAACCACTTTTGATGCTTGACGAAAACTATTAAGTTCTCCTGATATATTGAATAGTAACAGACTAAATATGCGGGACATAAAAAATCATTACACACGAAACTAGTGGTGCTACAGAGTGGCACAGACGTTCTCGTAGTAAAATTTTATCATTTCCTGGGTGTGGACTGTCTTTACGGTCTTGCCCCATCCTCTTGTCAGTTGTCATCTATCGACGCCTAAAGTAAATTCTTTTTGACGTTTTCTCAACTTGTCGGATTCCTAATAGTAGAACCGGAATGTTACTTTAGGAACATGAAAGAAGAGTAAAACCTCGTCCTAGATAAAAATTGTCATTGAAAAATTTGGAGCCATTTTCAAGAAAATGGCGTTTACCCGTTATTGTAAACGCAAAATTTGGAGCTTTTTTCACAGGAATCGATTGAGTTTATAAAAAACGTGATTTTAAGCACTTCAACTCAAAAATGCAATGATGTATTCAAGTTTCTGGAGATGTGCATATTAACGGTGTGGGGGATATTTATAAAAAGCGTTGCTGTAATTGCAAAATTTAAAGCTTTTTTCACAGAATGAAGTTTCATAAAGTTTCATTTGAAGCACTTTCACTCACAAATGCAAATGTGTTTACAAATTGCTGGAAATGTGCATCTAATCGGCGTGAGAGATATTAGAAAAATAGATTTGCGTAATTTTTGAAAAAAAAAAAAAACAACAACAAAGGATTCTTAAAGATACAAAGGTAACAAAGATTACCACAGCATGGCAATGAATTTTTTTGCCGAAAATCCGCAGCCCTACATAACTTTCTCTTTACTACATATGTTACTCAGTATATATACATACGTATACGAGAAAGTAAAACTATCATTAATTTCGAATTAGAACGCTATATTGGTAATTTTTGAGAGAACTTTCCATTTAAACAAAACGTAATATACCCTTGATCGTACATTTTCAGAAACTGAACTCGACTCACCTTTATTATGATAACAAAATTTAATTGTTGAACAAATTAATGATTTATATTTCATTGAATATGTTTGCGTTCATTATTATGATAAAATATACACTTTCAATATCAATAGGATTCCATGTTTTTTTTAAATTAAATTTTTTTTTTTAAAAAAATTTTTTTTTAAAGGTGTCTGCAAATTAAAATGGAAATTTAAATTTCTACTTATTATATTAATATTAATAATAATGGGATTTAAGCTCCCAAGAAAATTTTCCATTGTTATAATTAACACATATTTTACCTGATGATATCAAATTCTCTGTGATGATGGTCTCCCAACTGTGCCCATTCAAGAAAAACATTACATAGAGATTCAATTCATTATAAGAAGAGTTTTTCTCCATATCATAAGAAATACTTGTGACTTGTGAAATAATAGTGAAAGCTAATATTCTGAAACTGCTAAAATGACAGTGATGTGCAATGCTTAATTTTTAATTGGCAGAGTTTGGACAATTATTTATAGCGGTGTATCATGTTATACTGTGCGAGCAACTTAGAGATTCGCAGAAGAAAACGGGAAGCATTTATTACATGGGAGTTTTTTTTTGTTTTGTTTTTTTCTCCCTTTCAAAATTCAAAATTTATTGCTTATTTATCCTTGAAAATAGCTTTTATTACATGGGAGTTTTTGTTTTTTTTCCCTTTCAAAATTCAAAATTTATTGCTTTTTTATCCTTGAAAATAGATTTTATTACATGAGAGTTTTTTTTTCTCCCTTTCAAAATTTAAGTAGTATATGACTTAGTGTAGGGATCACAGAATTTTGAAAATGTGCACACAATTCACTTTTCCCCATAGCACGTCATACGCAGTTTTTAACTATTTTTTTGACGTAAAACAAATAAAGAAAGAAAGAAAGAAAGAAAGAAAGAAGCCGAGACGTGCGTCGTCCGCCCAAGCGCTGACTCGCCCGTGCTGGGAAGCATCCCGCCGAGTACAATCTTGGCCCTTCAATCACACTTTGGGGCATATCACGCTGAAGTGTGATGATTTTCTTTCATCGGATCTCTTCCTCCGCAAAAGGGTTTCCCAGCATATGGTATCTTGCAGTTCTCCTCCATGCAGTGAGTTACGAGGTCTATCAGGTGGTCTCTGAGGCCACATCTCACGATTAATTGTTTATTGTCCCTCTAAAAATTCATGAATCGTAAGATTATATAAAAAATAATGTGTTATTACGAAATTGTATCTGCTCCAAAGGCAATTTCACTTCGCCTGCGCGATCAGAACACTCTCGTGACGGGGTGACCTGGGTGACGGATTCTCGAATGACACCCCGTCGCGGAGGACATCGCCAGCCTGCGCAGTGAGGGCTCCCCTCGCAGATTTGTCATTATCGACGAGAGAGCGGTTTTGACATGTGGCTTCATTGCAAAGCCAAGAAAGTGAAATGTCAAAAATGAATCTTTGGGGAAAACGATAAAAACTGTATCAATTCGTAAGGCTCTAAAATAAAATTAACAAAATTATAAGTATACTTTATCCAAAATTGTATTAGATCCCTAGCACTTTGCAACACTTTTAGGGATCAGAAGGCTCACACATATTTTCGAAAATCTGACAGTGGAAAGAAGCTATGTCCTTACTGGTATCTTGACCAAAGGAGTTGCGCCCAGCTCTAATTTTATGAGCTATCGCATCACAATATCTTAAATATGAAAACATAGTTGTGTTATTAAGTATTGAACATCAAATACCAATATGACAAGTAACTGATGTGCCATACGCTCTAATATTTTTATTTAATTAACAATGTTGAAAATGAATTCTCGGTTGACTGGATCAATAAGAGGAATTTTCTGTCACTTTTTTCATTTTCAGACAATATAGCTCGTACAGAAAGAGCACATATTTCCCCGTGACAATGTCTTCCAGTTTGATATATGATTTAAACATTTTACAAATTCAGTATTTTGCAGAATTTGAATCAACTATGTCGTTGAAACTTTTTTTAAGTTTAACGACAGCTGTTACTGTCTTCCCAACCAGCTTCCGAGTAGAGGTTTGCAGTTCGGCTATGTTTAATGACCGGGAAGCTGCTTCTTCAATGAGTATGACTTTATGTCTCATTTGCAATACCTTGAATGGTCTGGATTGTCATGTTTCTTGAATGGCAACACTGGCGTGGTTTAGAACATGAATATGAAATAAGAAGGCACATATTATTTTAAACGAAATATTACATAATTTAATAGACTTTTTAAATGAAGAAATTCACACCCTCCACAAGAATCAATACACATAAATACAATGACTAATAGAGTTTGCCACAAGGCCCTGTTTTAAAAATACATTTTCTTTTACAAATGCATATTAGTCATAATATACAACCAGAGCCATCTTTAAGTGAAGTCGTAGAGAACATTAAGGTTCAATTTGAAACGCACTGACAGTTTGTGTTGCTGTTCCATAGAAACTATTTCCTTGTGTTTATGGTGGTGGGATGGTGTGATAATAAACGTGTTGAACAATATTTTGTTGTATAACAATTAGGAGTGAGGCATTGTATGGTGTTTTGGAAAGAGTGCACTTACGTTTGCTTTTCAAACTTTATGTGATATAGTTATTAATTTTAATGACTATAGCAATGACCTACAAGGGTTTTTTTAATTTATAAATGAGTGAAAGGCCTAAATACGGCTTCTTTGTAAATTTGTTTATATACGTTTCTATCTACACTCGTCCTAAATTGGGCATTCAAAGGTAGATTACTCGTAGTATTTCTGTATGTGTTAGCGCGAAGTTGTTGATGCGCTATAGGATAGTGTTCACCTTTTTGTCACTTAAGGTTTATGTTTATGTTTGAATTTTCAGCTTCCTCGCCCTAAAGTGGGTTTTTCCGAGAGGTCGGCTGAAGTGTATCTATTATGTCGGCGCATTTTTAACGCGCGCCTTTGTTCCGTAATGAGACGGCCTCGACCGTCCTTCATTCTTGTTCTGTAAATTGTAATTCTGCTTCGTTTTTCCCGCAGCTGTTTGCAACCTGCGCATCCAGGAAAAACCAATATATAATAAATTGTTTATTCAATAAATGTATTTGTGTTGAAGTTATTTGATTGTCATATCTCCTGATTGAGATCCTATAAAGTTGTGATACCTTTCATTAAAAACCTGGGGCGTCCATTTGAAAGGTTCAAGTGCGACGACAATCTTTTCCAATTTCGATAGCTTAGAAGCTTTGTGTTAGCTTTGTAATTATTTCCTTAGGCAGAAGTAAGCGGTCCAGTTCGCTATATATTACGTAGCGAATTTATGTAATTAATGTGCTGTTTTCAACAGCTGGCGACCGTATAAAGTAAATTATTATTAATTAAGAGGTCAGCCAAGTTTGAGATTTAACAAGCGCCCCTTCATATGACGCCATGAGAGGCAATTGGAGAATTTTTCAGCCGAGCGTTTGCACCAAAGGTTGCCTCGTCAGTAAGATGTCGTAGTAATTCACATCTTGTTTGCATTTAAAATCTTTTTTGACTGTTGGTAGGGGGGGCTGTGCAGATTCTGCAGATTACAACAGAAAACAATTTTCTGTTCGCCTAAGGAAATATTGACAACAAAAATTGTCTATTGCAGCTAGGAAGTTGTAGCCACGCTTTGTGGGCAACCCAATCCATCATACTGTGGCTCTCCAAAACTTTGCGGAAGGTATTTTACAGCCACAACACCAGACCCTCCTTTTCAAATTAGTTCAAACAACAATGATTACAAAAAATCAAAATATTTTGACAACACTATAATTACATGTATATAAGAAATAAGGAAGACTATTTGGAAGTGGGGATGCCAGATTATATACAATTAAATGTTTTAAAGGAGTAATATTCTGTGACCAATCAGGCGAGGCGGCTACCAGGTAACTCAAATGCGCGCTCGATGGCCGCCTTAGCGTGGACAACGCCACCTAGTGCAGGACTTCCGCACTGACGCAGCCGACGGATGCCAAGGAATAAACAGTGACCGTTGGTTGAGGTGGCGAGTGCGGGTGATTGGGCAGGGAGGCTTCGCCTAGTGAGAGAGATCGTGACGGATGTGAGTGCGATAGAAAGGAGACTAGGCGCTCAACCTGCCGGCGATCCCACGTGGGAATCCAACCAGTTGGGTCGAGCGAGGAGTGGGCTTTAGGGGATCGGGAGCCGGACCCAGGAATGATGGACTCCCGGTGAGGTAATATTGCGCCACCACGCCACGCTGAAAGGAATTGAGAGACAAACCGACTTACAACCGAATACAATTAACAGTAAAAGTGGTATAAAATTAATAAGAACTCGATCTTTCTTTGAACTTATTAGATAAAGACGAGAGAGAGAGAGAGAGAGAGAGTGTGAGAGAGAGAGAGAGACAGACAGACAGACCGAGGCAGAGACAGAAACAGAGAGACAGAGAAAAAAGAGAGAGAGAGACAGTGTGCGTGTGTGTGTGTGTGAGAGAGAGAGAGAGGGAGAGAGAGACATACAGACAGAGACAGAAACAGAGAGACAGAGTGTTGTGAATGTATTTGTGCTTCAATTCTGAAAAAAACATAGTCGCCCGGTCCCAATTTATTGCACATCATGAACATAAATGTGATGCTAGGCAGTTCGGTGCTAAGAAAGAATTTGTATATTATTTCATACTTCTTTCTGCGTTTCTTCTTTGACCTTTTGTTATAAATTTAAAAATGAATCTTTTAGAAATGATTTAAACCCTATTTTAAATTGTGTTGAAGGTGAACACGAATTGATGATTTTTCTTTGCTTAATATGATGTGGGAATGGAAAGTAATGCACCTAAAAACGTTTCATTAATATAAAAATAATTTTTTTTCATCACTTTTTCATATTTTGCTAGTGGTTTCCACAATGCTAATTGGCAAAATGAGGATCCAATACGAATGAGAGGTCATTGTTGCTTGTTACCCATTGTTATAACGCCGCACAGAGTACAACATGTGATAATGTCTTTTCTTGCACGTTAATAAAAACTAATAATTTTATTTACGGCTAAAATACGGGATACGTCGTCGGGATGTGAAAAACAACACAGACAAGGAGTTTCTATTACAGGTTTATTTACAGTGACTGTATATGACAATGTTTATTTACATACTCCTCCGGAAACTACCTCTGCACTCCACAGCACTCCAATTCCTGAGGCAAATGACCCAGCCTGATGACCAGGTATCCCAACGATATCTTGTAGCACCGCTCCAACATCTGACCTGTCGCCAGCCTCTGTAGCCTCCATCAGCCCCTATCGCGAGGAGTCTCGTGACAGACATCCCTCGTTCAAGACCCGCGGACCGCGTCCCCTCATTACCCGGCCGGTCGCAAATTGGGGCCCGCCGCCAGCTGCAGACGATCTGTCCTCTCACAGCATTCTGCGCTAGATGATCCCAAGGTTCCCAGGCAAGCCCCCGACGGCCTGCACCCTACAAGGCGGCTGCTCCGTTTGTCCCGGCGCCCGGCCCACCCCCTCCCCGGGCCGGCCACGCGCGATGGGCGGTCCGGTGAAATGCTACGACGTTACAACACGCATCGTGCATCATTGGTACATTTATGTAGAACGTGAACACGTTGTATTTAGTGGCAGAGAGCTGTTATCGTTCAGGCATTTGATTTTTTTAAAAAAATTATGTGTTTTTCACGGTTCTTTTGTTTAAAAAATGTTTGTTAAATAAAATTCGTTGTTTAATTTTAGTCACATTAGTTTTTTCACCCAAGGTGCCTTGCATTTTGTAAATTTTAGTCATATTTGCGCAATATTATGTACATTACGTGCAATTTTATATAAAATATAAAATTTTATTAAGTTTACTTACAATGGCTCAAGTTTTTCTATAACTCATGTGTGACATACCAAAATAACGGACATTTTTATTTAGGCACATAATTGTCAAAATGTAGTTGTGAAAAAGACGTGAATTTCAATGGTTCAGATACGCAATGACCACCGTAGCAACGCGAGTTCGTGCGGGGTGACACCGTAGTAACCAGGAGAGCTGTCAAGCAAACACGCTAGATGCACAGTAGCAACGCGAAAAAAACAATAGAGAGAAAAACACAGCGAGCGTTGAATGGTGAACTAGATTGGAAATTAGGGCGTTGCCGCTCGTGTCGTGGTAGTGAGCGGATCGCTTCTGCGGTATTTCTTGAAATTAATTATCAAATTGGGACTTGTAATATTTCGTGAGAGTGAATACTGAATTATGAACAATCCGCTCACCACCACGACACGAGTTGGAATGCCCTAATTCCCAGTCTGATCCATCCTTCAACGCTCGCTCTGTTTTTCTCTCTATTGTTTCTTTTGCGCGTTGCTACGGTGCACCTAACGTGTTTACTTGACTGATCTCTCGGTTACTACGGTGTCCTCTGCGTATCTACACGATAGAAACATGGATAAGTACCCAAAATTTATTGCTTATTTATCCTTAATAATAGATTTTATTATATGGTAGCTTTTTTCTTTTCTTTTTACAAAATTCAAGTAGTATATGACTTAGTGTTGGGATCACAGAATTTTCAAAATGTGCACACAATTCACTTTTCCCCAAAGCATGTTATACGCAGTTTCAAATGATTTTTTATATGTAAAATATATAAAAAACAGAAACACATTTGAACGGTATTAACTCACTATTCTAGCATATTTTTCGTAAATTATGTCCATAGAAGAAACTACCGTATTCGTATTGTCATCATGTACGCGTATATACTTGCGTCAGCGTTTCCCTGGCCATCTCTGGAATGACAGCTGTATACCGTGATTTCGATTATTTGCTTTACTGATATTTTTAGGTCGATATAAGCAGTTTCGCAGATGTCTATGTCTTCACTCACGATTAAACATTTAAAACATCTATAAAATTGTGAAATATGTATGTTTCATTTCAACTACATTGTTCAATAATATACAATACAATTTCTTTAAAATATTTGTTCACATGTTCACTTTTAACTTAAAAGTATGATCACTGTTCTATTTACAATCGAAAATAATCTCAATGTCTTCTACTAATAGAGAAAACAGAGCATATAGGCTAGCCGTGCTTTCCAATTTAACAAATGTCGGAGCTAATCACGTGTAACATCACACTTGCTAGATTCGTTATTACGTTTTTATTAGTTCTTCAAATTTCATTTTCCGAACTCCCTGAAATTACTCGCACTGTTTCGAACGAAAGAGTTACAGGCTAAGGTGTGAGAGATTCAGCACTCTTTAATTAGTTGAATCATATTTTATATGGACTACATTATGAGGAAAAAACCCACGTCTCAGGGCGAACTCACGTTGCCACGGTGTCATCTGCGTATCTGCATCATAGAAACCCACGTCTTTTGCAACATCTACAAAATTTTGACCTTTATTTGCCTCAATAAAATGTCCGTCATTTTTAGTATGTCACAACAAGCACTGAATGTGGGCGTCGTTCCACAGTGTAACAATCTAAGATCCCCACGAACAATTTAGATGCAAGAACAAACATAACAAGGAATGGCATGAGTAGGAGATGGAAAAACAGAAGAAAGCGGTGTCGCGCACTATATTTTTATAAATTATTAAAGAAAGACGCGACAAAATCCGATTTGGACAGTTTTGAATCAATAGCATTCATTTAGAGGAACATTTAAAAGGTTATCGAAACAATCATCGGGGGTTTTAAAAGATATGAGTGATTTTGAAAGTACACTTTTGACGATGTGACATTTACAGCCATTGTTATCATAAGAAGGTAATGTAAAAGCGGTTTTCATAAAATTAAGAAGACGTAAAGCGATTGAAATGAAACTTTCGGGATTAATGAGGGGAAATCGCGGAAAACTATGACATTACTCGCAACTCTGAAAAATATCGAGGGGCACGAGGTGAAGTGTATATTTGGAATTTTACGAGAGAACAATGATGCGTCGCGCTGACGTCACAACTACGTCAAGACGCCGAGCGACGGAAATTAAGCAATTTTGGCGTTAATAAACATTAGGAAATCGTAAAAGAAATAGTAATAAGATGTTAATTGATAATTAAAAGTAGTAATAAAGAGAAATAGCCTGGAAAGGACAGAATTAAGTAAAATGGTATGATATTTTTGGTAAAGACACGTAATCGATCGGTAAATGTTCCAGAAAAAGAAAAGTTGAAGACACAACGCAACAATGACCGGGAGGATGATGTGTAGCGAGCTCGAAGTCAGACGTGGGAAACAACGCTCCGAAAAAAGAGAAAATTTTAGTATTCAATTGTGCGAGAAACACGGTGAACATGAATGGATATAGTGAGTTTAGGCAATGATGTTCGTAATAACAATGCGTAACGCGGAAATATTTTATGTGTCGCAGTATATTCAATAATAGGACATTTAGAAGGAAATATAGCACGCGATAGACAGATAATCGCGTTACTAGTTGCGTAATGAAAATAGGGTGATAAGGGAATGAAAGGACATGCTAAGAAGATTATTAGCGAGTTCAAGAAATTTTTGGTAATGTGTGAGGTGATGGAGAAATGCTGCGGGAGGATGGATTTGGAGGATGCTGCGTAATATACAGCGAGGACGGCGCACAACAATGGTTTGCTGCGGATTACTGCGTTTTCGGCAAAAGGGAAGTTCATGAAACTTTGTTTTTTTTTTGTTATGAAATTCACATTTTGAAGGAGAAGAAAGATTAAAATTAGATTCTGTACAAGATCAAGTTCTGTCTTAACGTAAAAATAGATTCAATAGATATGCAGGGAGAATGCGCATTCGGGTGTGAATGAGATTATTTATAATTGTCAGTATGAATTGAAATATTTTGGATTTTGTGTCATGTAATTTAAGTGTATTATATCGTTGATGTGTTGGTGTGTTTATTTTGTTTGTCGTTAAGTGTTTTATGTGAGTCATGGGAGAGCAACAACCCCAGTTGGTATATATTTCAACTGAAATAACGACCTAGCACAGAAATTAAAGAAAATAAATAACGGCGAACATCACTTGGTTCGACATTAAATTAAACGAACGTAGTTTAATTGTTGCATGTAGCTAGTTAAGCGGCCATACGTGCCCGAATGGTTGTTAGATCCTGTACAGTTCAGCCTGACTCCACACCGTTTTGTAGTAAGTAAAAGAAAATATCGGAGGGATTCTGGTGGAGCAGCTAGTCGACAGGCAACCTTGGAGGTGAAGCTAGCAGGTATAACCAGAACTGGGCAATTGATAAGAGCGGGTTTTTGTTATTATATTGGCGTTGTAACGCCGGGCGATTATAAAGATTATAGTTGTTTTATAAGAGGAGGACGGTTCATTACAACAGTTAGACTTTAAAGATATTGAAACGTACCCCTAACCGCTACAATTATTAGCGGATTCGTCGTAACCCGTTTCCAAATTTCTAATAACATGAGCGCCAGGAAAAAGGTTACGATAATATTTTAACTATTATTACTCTGATAAAAAACTGAATATTATCCCGCTTGCTGGGTCGATGGATCACGTCAGAAATAATCGCTATGATCGCTATGATAGCCGATTACCCGATCTGCCATCTATACAGAATGGCGAGGAATATGAAAACAGATATTATTTGATCTAGCTAGTTATTAGCTTGAATTGTCCTATGAAAATCATTTATCTTTCTTTCAAGAGAAACTTAATGTTTATTTCCTATCAAATGCAGCAAATTAAAATGTAAAAAATTTATATTGAGAAACTTTCTTAGTCATGACCTGGTTCGAAGCTTATACGACGATTTTGGTCTTCGCGTGCTCTTGATTGATGCGTGCTCTTGATCGCGTGCTCTTGAGCTCCTCGAAGAAACGCCTTCCCCTCTTTTTTGAGGCTCCGAAGTCCCGAAATCCAATTACCACGAATCCACTTCTCTTCCTTAACAACGAACACCGCCGATTCACCGCTTCGCACCACTCAAATATTCGTTCCAGCTCCACTATATTATGTGCGATGCCCGTTCTCACCGTATAAATATCCAGTGCTTTTATGATTACATAGGAAAACAAATCTCTCAGTTCTATCTTCCGTTTATAGCAAGAAAATATGCAAAGTCCAGTATCGTTTTTGAATCGCATACATTTATAAGTTCAAGAATGATTAGAGTTCACTCGCGAAAAAAATTCCGAGTCTTATTTTGATGCACAGCAAAATATTCAGAACTAGACACGTTCCCCAAATCTTAGAAGTATCACAAGTTCACTTCTGGTTCTTCCACGAAAATATTCAGAGTCCAAATATGTCCCTCAAGTCCGATTATTGCTCTACCACACGAAAATATTTCAAAGTCCTAACATGCACAAATTAATCTATTCGCGAGCGAACTGCTCACCGTCACGACATGCGACCGAATGAATTTTATCCTCCCTTTTAAAACCCACAATGACTCGCCTTTCTTTTATTTCGACAAAATGTCCAAAATTCGGTTTTAATCGACGCTTCTTCAACCAATCCCCAAATCTCTTAGATTTCCTTTTACTCACGCCGTCACCTCCACGGTCAGATGAATGTTTGTTTATCCTGACAACAACCACGACGTCGTTACTAAGGCGACATATTGCCTATTATTTGCCCTAATCATTTCGCCTATTTACGACATATATTCTGTAATAAAACATGCCCCCCTATTGGTATGTCACAATATGGTGTTTGATACGTATTTTATCATGATAATGGTGTCTCTGTAGGGTTCAAGTGTACAGGAAAATTGAAACCGTAATGCACAGATGCTACTGTACAAAAAATTGAACGCAAAATGCTTAAAAGTGAATTACGGTGAGACCGAGAAAAAGGAAACAAACACTTGTTATCATAAAACAAAGAGATGGAAAAACTATCGGGGAAGGGGTCAGTCAAATAAACAAATAAAACAATCGATTTGCAGAAGTATTATTGTGATAAGACAAAACTCTGTCTCTTTCGAAGACATGGATAAAGCAGTTCGGTTTCCGTTCTTACGGCATATGACCCAACAGTAGCGCTTGCGTATTGTTGCGGAAACCATGCTAACAGGCATTGTTACTGGTTACGTTTTTGTAAATTTTAGAGCTATTCCATTGTTGTATTGCTAATTTGAGCTAATAGAGTGGTACAAAGCATCAACAGCTGGTTGTATAAGCATTTTGTGGGAGTTATAAAACTTGAGAAGCTAAGTTACATATTTTAATGTACACGGAACATTTTCTCCAGAAGTATGGATGGTATACCAAACATTAACGGATTATTGCCAATGGTTCATACTTAATTTTAACTCGGACTTTAATAAACACTGAAGTATTTCGACACGAAGGAAAAATTATTTTTTAAAAAATTAAGGGAAAAATTTAGTGTAAAATAAAAAAAACTTTAGACATATTATGAAAAAGAAAAATTCACTGCGTTAAATGTAGTACATGCACTCTGCGTCAATATACTACTTTGGACGACGATAGACGGCAGCTACTCGATATTCCTTTCATCTCTTCAATTTGATAGAAGCCATAATGAATAATTTACACTGTGAATAATATGTGTCATGCAGTAAATGCATGGATGCCGCACACCTGGCATTTTAATAGTGCTTGAGTCATTGGGAACCACGAACTTTTTAATTGCTGAAAACCCGAGAGGTGTCTGTACAGATTAGAAACATAAAGCAGAAGAAACAACACTATAGTAAAAGTGCTAATTAAGAGATGAAAGTTTGGGAGCATATAGAATAATGTTGGGAAAAATTACTAGCGTTATAAAATTCTGAGACTGTCTTTTCTGAGATTCTGAGAAATGTGGAAATTGAATTGTGGGGGTGATCCAAAGTGTTCAAATGAAAGTGGGATATGGATGAGAAAAAGGAAGGCGGGAATAAAATGGAAATAATTAAATGGAGTACCTGCATTTAATACATAAATAATGGACGGAATGAAATATTTTACTGGATAAGTAACAAATGGAAAAAATAAATTATGTGTGTTCACCATTGACCCCCCCTAAACCCACCCACCCCCCAGCCACCCACACACCCACACACCCACCCACCCACCCACCCACACACACACACACACACACACATTGGTGTCCTGCGGGTATCTGAATGATATTGGTATGTGACTTATTGATACGTTCAAAAAGTGCTTTTGTATAGCCGTTTGTGCATTCACCAATTAACGTACCTTAATAGATGCTGTTCCTGTGACGATGATTCGAATCACATCCATAATAGTGCGAATGTAGCTTCCAGAGAGTCCCAGATGCAGGCTTTGCCTTTTCACAGATTTACCATCAAAAGCGCTCACAATATGCCAAGAGGCTGTCCCTAAGAGAAATATCAACCCCAAACAAAGCCATGTTGAAGGTTGATAGGGACGCAGAAGCATTAAAGTTAACGGGACTGATAGAGCCTTTCGTACGATTATGCATACAGCGTTCTGATTTACTGGTACGGTGTAGTCTGCAAACTCTAATACTTTCGTTAGAAACATGAAAGACGAGGTGCTAATCTGGGCTGTCCGTGTCTGCAAACTGTTCAGAAATAACGAATAAGAAATTATGATAAAGAAAAGATGAATTAAGAAAAGTTACGAAATTCGCATAAGTCGGTATGGGCCCCATATTTTTGTATTTAAAGAAATATGCTGTGATCAGTTAAACAACAAAGAGTGATTAAAAGCGTGAACGTGTGCAAATGGTCTTAGGCAGTCAGTAACAAGTATGTACTTTATGCAATACATACTTATTTGACATGATTTGCTCTTTCGAGGAAAGAATAATTGAGTCTTTCTGAGTAGTTTATCTTTATTAACAGAGTGACCAATGAAGCTGTCATGCACACGTTTGTTTCCATCAATAATATTGCCAAGTTTGTCAAAAGAAATGGTAAAATAGTAAAATTATGGACGATATGCCACATTGTCGTAATTCATTATATTCTGAAATCTTTACCTGCCAACAGGTCCTCTGAAAGTGTTATTCGGCTGATTGAAATTCGTGTAGTGCTCCTCTTTCCATCGAACGTCCAAAAACGGCGCAGAAAATAATTCCAATGCAATCAAATCTGGTCCATCATATTGCGGTTTTATTTTCTTTGGTTACCCAAGCATCTTCTTCTAATCGTCCTTTGGAAAATGACACAATGGGAAGTCTCCATTTCCAGGCCCATTTCTTGTGGTCTGTAATGGAATTGATTCCTCCGTCTGAAGTGCAGAACGATTCCACTGTTTCTATTTTCAGTGATGCAGAAACGAAGTAAAGTAAATGGTTCCTAAGGCTTTCTCGGTTGTACTTAACGTAAACTGCTACTGCAGTAAAGCCGACGCTTTTTTCAACAATAAATATTGCAGTGAACCTAAAAAATCATTAACACAATCAGAAACATTTTGAACAAACCTGTAATGATTCGTTAGAACTAGTTTCTTCTTGATACCGAAAAATTTGTCGACGGGGAACGGCTATTTGAATATCTCCTGTGATAAAATATACACACTAAAAGTGGAACCCGTTTTGCGGCTCTCACACGCCAGCAAGCTTTATAAATAAGATGTCTAAAAAAAGAGAATTTCACGAGAACGTGACTAATAGCACTTTAACTCTAATAGCACTATAACTATGAAAGATTTGATTTAGAAAACAACCAATTGATGTCAATTGCAACCCACAACACTCGGTCGCATTTATGAATCTATATTTGTTAAATAACCTCTAAGCAATGAATTTGCGGGCATTAAAAACCAAATTTTTTGTGCCAAAGTCATCAAATAAACGTTCTTGTTGCCACCACCAGTTGCATCAGACGAAACCACAGCCATAATGGCCATAAGATTCAAAGTGCGCGTTCGGAATTCCGACTTATCAAATCCCGTTTGAAAGACAATGAAGCACTCTACTTTAGGACCAGCACGTTATTTCAATCGATTTTGTCGAATTCTAACCTATGGAGCGTAACAATGTTAGTCATATATGTTGTGGATTATATTTTTTGTCCTGCACATTCTTGCCTTAATCAATTTTTTTATTTGTCAAGTAGAATGACCTTAATTAGAATAACACACATTTAGCAGCATATAGCTTCACCAGTTTATTTTATAGCCACTTTACTCCAATGATAAATGGTGAGATTTAACACTAATGCACCGAACCCGGTCTCCCAGAACCTACCTGTGCTTACCTGGGCTCGTGTGGCCGGTTATCTCAGGAAGCATGTAGATTTTAGAAGAATGGATGGTGGACGGATTTAGCTACGTGATGAATTAAAAAAAAAATATTTAGAACACAAATGAATTTTAATGGAAAATTTAAATTTTTGGCATACAAAAAATCAGGTCTGAGTAATTACTTCTTCTATTTTGTCTTAACAAAACTAACCTGATACAGGAACTTAATATTGTAGTAAGTCGCCAATGCGCGGCGAGCACTTCCTGGGTAAGAGTTTCTTTCATAAACAAGCGTTGCGCCTGAAGGGCGTACTGAAGGTTTTGCCGCAGCTCGACAATCAAAACACAGTCACCGTTTGCAGGCAGGTCCGCTGGGGTGGGCAACCTTCACAGGTCGCCAAGCCTCACACCAGGCGGCGTGTCCCGTGGGTGCCGGAAAAAGCCCGCTCGTTCATCGGTGACTCGGCGGCGGCGGCAGTTGCGGTAGCGCAATGCTTGACCACGGCACGACGGCGGCAGCGGCGACGGCGGTGGTGCAGTGATGATAACGGTGAAAGCGACGACAGCTCAAGATTCAGGTGTCCAGCAACGCGCGATGATAATCGTCGCGTGGTGTGACAGGCAACGCGGGTGTGATCGGCAGAGATCAAAGAGATATACTCGACAAATGGTGACCGGATAAATAATCGTCCTCAATTTAAAGCAAAGGGACTGCTGCCTTCTCTGGCTCTACTGCTCTGCGAGGCTGGGCGCACTTCAGCGCTCACCTCTCCTACCGTTCTGATGTACTTTACTGGGGATCTCCCCCACCGTTCTGATGCGCCTGCAGGATCTTCCACCGTTCTGACCAGTGCGCCTACCAGGATCTCTCCACCGATCCCCCTGATGTGCCTGCTCGGCACGCACGCCACCGCTCACAAGAATCTTTTCTCCCAGTTTTTCAAATGTTCTAAGTTTCCAGAAATTTCAAACGTGCTTCTAATGTGCGAAAGGTTCCTACGTCTTACTTAAGTTGGTCAATAATCTCTTGCGTTTCGCGGTGTGTCGAGCGGAATTTGCCGTGATGCGCTCTCCTCCCGCACCTTTTAGTAAATAAACGTGGTGGTCTCTCCCAGAGTTCAAACTGCGCAGCCCCGTTCCTAGCTAGATCCTAGGGATAGACCCGCGTCGGCGTTGGCGAAACAAACACAGTCCCCCTCGTTTGCTCGGCGCCGAGGTGTCGCGGCGACTGTACCCAGAACAGATTAGCCACCCGACGGTTTAGAAAAAGACGCAAATGGCGCCAGCTCGTGATTACAACATTTTGTTTGCGATTATCGGGCACAATATTCGGTATCGTTACACTAAATATCACGGAAGTGACTTCGACGCAACCAGGAATTATTTTTCTCTGTATATTTATTCAATTTCTCCTTCTGATAATTACTTTTAATAAGAAAAAAAGCAGTATACATTTTTAAAATGATTAATATGTATGATTCCATGTCACTTAGCACTTTAAGATTTTTAGTGTACTAAGGATTCTTATTTTCTAGTCATGCAAAGTAGACTTTGATTTCTATAGGTGTACAGTAAACGTGAACTTAATGATCTTATCTTATGAATGACAGTTGGAAATTGTTTTCAATAACATATAATATTTTCAATAATTAGTTCTGGAAAAGTAGGTCTACTCCAGCATTGATTCTCAACAATTGCTTGAGTAACACATACATATACACATATAACTTGTAATATTACATATAACGTAATTACTTTCGAAAATGTTCGTAGCTCAATATTACATTGCAAAAACGCTTAAACGTGACATAACAAAACGCAAAAACCTTTTCTTGAAAGGGCTGCATATTTTCCTTTAATTATTTTATACCGATAGTGCTAGAGGACTTAATAATTGAACCTAAACACCATTGTGATGTATTGTTTTGTTGTTGTTTTAAATTAAACCAAGATATATTTAAAAATATTTCTTAGGCAATATTTAATTCAGGGGCATTCCTGATACATTACTTTTATATGTGAGTATAATTACCTCAAATAAATATTTGTTAATAATTGTTCGCCACGTGGTGCAAGGAAATGTGTGCAAGAAAAACTGCATTTTCGACGGCCGTTTTGACCGTGAATGACGGCATGTTTTCTTCACCATTTGCTTTCTCGAGCATCTGACTTGCAGTGACGCATCGAAGTGATATTTGTTTTCCGGTGTCATCATGCTCAGTATTGGAACACTCGAGAGTCTCTAGTTGATAGTATATCCACGTCCGACATTATGTGTCTCCTTCACTGCCTCCTTCCCTTGATGTCAAAATAATGAAAAGGTATGTAAATGCCTAACGATAATTAGGATTTGTACAGATATTCTAAAATCATCTCGATTTTGGGCAAGATATTTCGTCAATATCGGCATATAGATGATAAGACTCGGAATCATAAATTACTATAATAGTGTCTCTAACGCAATTAAGTTATAGTATGAATGACAAATTGTACAGGTTTCTTTTGAAAGAAGAGATAATTAGTAGAGTTTATATATTAGTAGAATTGATGTATCAAATGTTTTTCCCCAAAAACTCAATTTTTTTTATAATTCAATTTAAAAATAATGTAGGAAAAGAAAGGGGGTAGAGATTCCAGAGCCCAGGGAAAGGTGCGCAGATGCTACTTTTCGACCAATACAATTGTTCATTTTTTATATGTTAAGTAAATCAATGAACCAAGGACACATTTACCACAAAAATTAAATTGCGAAAATTGAAAATTAAGGAAAAATTGTTGCGAAAACGAATGCAACGGTGTAATGGAGTGTAAGTGGTGGTTTCCTCATAAATCGAGTACAACTCCACACATGTAGTTTATTTACAGAATGTGTGAGTTGAATATAAGAATAGACAGCCAAACGCGAACTTTTAGAGAATGACCTCTGTCTCCTCAAGCGTCAGACTCAAATAAGGCGAACTGTGAGTGTTTTCGTGAAGGCTCTTGGTTGGGGGCGCAACGTGTCTATCAGGCAGGGTCTGTTCGGAGGCCCTCGACCAATGGGCCTCCGGGGTGCGCCGGCCATTTATCGTCCGCAGCACAGCGAAGCAGGGGCGCATAAGGACGGCGGCGGCGTCGCCCAGACCTCGCCCACGGTGCCCGCGGCGGCCGCGGCGCGGGAGGGCGCGGGAGGGCACTGCGCAAAGATGGCGGCGCCCTCCGCCCCCCCCCCCGTTGCCTCCGCCCCCCCCCCACCCAGCCTCGCACCCACCCGCCCGCACGCCCGCCCACCCGCCCGTCTGCCCGATTCCCTGTTTACTGCACAGTGGAGGAAAGTGCCATTGTTCAGGGCCACACCCCTTGACAAGGCCCTACTGGCCATATGGGTTTCGAAACTTCCATTTGGATTCATTTCTATGGAGTCTGTGATCAACTACAGGTTTCAAGGACTTGGTGCAGTGACAAAATAAGCCCCACCAGCCACAATAATCCTCCCGCATTTCGTAAATGCTAATATTTTGTTAGCCATCACATATATTGCAAGAAGATCAGCCTAAACAAGGATATAAACATTTACGAATAGAAAGAGACTTTCCATTTTGGGGGTGACATCTTCTTGCCCCAATAACTTTCTTTCTGAGGGGCGTTTAATACTTAGAATTTAAACTTTTTGTTTCCTTTTACACATTGTAGTTATATTTGTAAAGATACTCAAACCTTTTCTGTTTATTTATAATAAACATTGCACTCATGTTATGTTATTGTTTCTGAATTTGAAAACCCAGTCCCAAT
Organism: Teleogryllus oceanicus; assembly: GCA_964035755.1. Lineage (NCBI taxonomy): Eukaryota > Metazoa > Arthropoda > Insecta > Orthoptera > Gryllidae > Teleogryllus > Teleogryllus oceanicus. The sequence goes on from CAXIVR010000012.1 coordinate 82,390,743, forward strand.
TCCGAGCAAGCGAAATTGAAAATAGAAATATAGAATTTCGAATATTTTAATGATTATCAGCAAGTTTTATTGAACGTTCTCTTCATTCGATTTATGTTCAGGGTAGAAAAGGTTATGTTTTTGTAATGGAGATCTAATTTCTCGAACTAATCTTCCCTCTTCTTGTTAGATTTAAATATACGTTGTAATTGAGGAGAAGACGTTAAAAATGATTCAGTGTTTCAAACATGTATAGAATTTTATTATTTTAAAATTTTATTGAGGATTCCTTTTAACACTTTTTGAAATGCATATTTCTCAGCATTGCATAAATAGAGAAATAACAATAAATGGATAAAATAATCTTTGCAAAAACTTTACAAGCGTTATCGATTTTATCATATGACATGGTTGCCTTAGAACCATAAAGAAATGATGGAAAGTAATAACTATACAAACTGGACGGGATGGGATTTTGTTTGATCGTTGCCAAATGTACGGAAAAGAACGGATATCTTCAAATAGGTATCTCGAGTGAAAGAGAAACCGACTATAAAAGACCAACAATATCGACTCTCTTTTCAAACGAACTACAAGCAGTTTCAAACGATTATTACTCCTTTCGTTTATTCGCATTCTTCTATTCTATCAGATGATCTATTGACTGTGACCTCGCAATTATATTTTATTAAATCAATCCCTTTATGGGCTTGAATGTTATACGCGTTTAGTAGGTATAATGAACGATTTGGTGATTAATGGATCAACGTGATTTCTCAAGAAGCATTCTCGCTGCGATATATTGTCATTCGCAACACCCACTTTCTATCGAGCAGAAAAACTTAATACCATGCTTTGTACCTTCTTGCACCGTCAATACCAGTAAGTTGCTAGTGCTAGAAGATGCTTACTCTCAAATATGATAGGTTTACCTCCGAAAAAATTAAAGGAAAACCAATTCATTATAATTCGCATAATCACGCATTATATTAATGTAACAAAGTCATAACTACCTTGAAAATCAAATCAATGAGGCTGGATGTCGCAATGAACTCTGTAGAGCATATTGTAAGGAGGGTTATACTAAATGATCTTGGCTGTCCAGGTGACGCCGCGTCGAAGGCTGTGTTGCCGACGTTTCGACCATCTTATCGTGGTCTTCCTCAGGGCTATTGTGCCTAGGAAGAGCCTGAGGAAGAGCACGATAAGATGGTCGAAACGTCGGCAACACAGCCTTCGACGCGGCGTCACCTGGACAGCCAAGATCATTTACATGACTCTGGCCGCGGAAGCCTACGACTTCACTCAGGGTTATACTAACCCTACCTGGAGATCAATGGACCCAAAACCTGGAGATCAATGGAGCTGATTATTCTGTAGCCCTGCTGATGGGTGGCAGAGTGTGTGTCCCCGTGCACTGCCCCATCCGCCACTGTGCGCCCCGCCGCCGCCGCCCCCGCCGCCCCCGCCGCCGCCCGGGCCGATGACCAGCGGGCGCTCGTTCGCGCCGAGCTTTACTGGCGCGTTTTAGTGGTCGGCGCGCACTTAAACCGCGGCGCGGCGCGCTGCTCGAATGTTTTTAATAAATATCACGTGTTGCCACATAGAATTATGGGAGCACTAACCCGCGCAATTCTCCCGGGCGTGCCCCCTCCACGGCGTCGGTCGAACCCTTTCCCGCCCCGCCCCGCGACGCGCCCATCGCTCGCCCGAGACTCAACAAAGACCGGCGCGTTCACCCCGCCGCATCTTTTCCTTTCTTTTTTCCAAATAACTCTTCTTAACCTTGCACAACAAGACTTTTAATGCGGTGTGGTTAGTTACCAAACAATGGCCACTCAACTTGTAGGCCTGCCAGCCCGACTGGCAATAAAAGTTTTACACACGTTTCATATGGGCAAAAAATATTGTAACGTATTGTGCGGTTAAAATAGACTGAGATGGAAGTCGAGGGAGGCTGCGCGGCTGAGGGCCTGGAGCCTTTCGCCGGTCTGTCTGTCCGTTGGGCTGGCGAGGCGGGAAGGACAGCAGGCAGGCATTTGCGATGTGCGGTGATAGGAGGCTGGCTGCGCACGCCGTAAAACGGTGGTATCGAATGTCGAAAAATGATACTGATCCACCGAAATATATAAAATAATCAAGGAAATCGTTCATATTAAAATAGTGTTATATCAAGGTTGCAGCATATAAATAAACTGCCTCTTTACTAGAAATGTATATAATCATGAAATACACCTCCATGAAAATATTTATCTTAGTATACTTCAGTATATACCATAACACTGTAAAGATCGATTGATCCAATCATACCTATACAAAGCTGTTGGTTATTGTTCGAGTATATAGATATTACATCTCACGTTCTAACGAATATGGGGGGATGGTGCAGCTGATAATTTTTCTCTTGGGCGCAATTTGAGCACATGGATACAATTTTCAATCGCACCAAAATAGGACCGGTCTTGGAAGAGGCTGGAGGAATCTTTCTCAGAAAATGCTTATGTCACTCTTAAAAGATGGTTAGGCAAATCCTACCCGGCGAAATCCTAGAACCTCGTGACTGTCTCGAGATGTCTCTTAGTAAGTTAGATTTATAGACACGATATAAAGAAGCAACTATGCATTTCCTCGTTCTTGATTAATGTTTTTATCCAAGCCACGTGACCATCAAATCCTGACGTCATTGAGCAGTGGCAATGGCATTCTTTCCATCTGGAGCTCATGGAATGGAATTCAAATATTAGTTTCATCGATACGGTAAAACATTTCACTTAAATAAGAATGCCATTATTATTGTTCCGTTAAACAATTTTCTAATTGCGAATTTAGTAAATTCATGATGAATTTGGGGAATAGAAGATGATGGAAACTCGGGAACTCTTGAAATCTTGTTGACATTCAGTGTACTGTATTCCAGTGGTAACATAAAATAACATTCCCTTTATTTGTTTACTTTTGTTAGAATCATGATGTGCTCAGTGTATCAAAGATCGACGACCTCACGGATTACTGTGATCTACTATCAAAACCGTCGGGTATTTTTAAATCATCCAGGAATGTTTTCCATTTATATTGTAACTTGTATAAACTAATAGGCATTCCTACATCACATCATAATCACTTAATAAAGATAAATGCCTGCAGATGAAAGTAAGTGGCGAGCTGAAGTAGAAGCGGCTCCTGTAAAAAGATCATATACTGCGCAGGGCAGCCTTCATGGTCTGAACACTTGTGTTACAAGCCACATATACTCAATACATGTATTTACACGTGTTTGTTTGCAATAAAATATTTTATTAGTATTGTACAATTAAATGTTATAATAAAATAGGGTTGATACATTTTGTATGCATGGATTTGACTTTTAGAGTAAGGTGGACCGACTTTGTTAGCTAGTGGTGTCCCCTGGTCTAGGCTGTTTCTCGCTTATTGCCCACATTATTGACCAAAAAAGATAGAAAAATATTAAGACTAAGATGTAAGTTAACGATAAAAGAGTTACGAGAAAGCAGAAGAGGTAAGGGTAAAAGCGAAATAAATAAGTTAAAACTAGCGATGAACAAAAGAATCTCTCCGCACGACCTATATTTGATGTAGATTCGCTAAAAGTTTTAATGTGCATCAGTTAACGCTCCTGAAGTGAGGATGTGGTTCAATGAAAGAAAGTTTGTGTGATGTTCGTTGAATGAATTTTTTTCAATCCATCAAAAAATTAAAGTATACTTGTAATGTAACAGCACGCCATAGACTTTCTTTCATATCAACGAATAAATATATGATATTACCTTATTAAATCTTAAGAATTTGACTCTATCAATAACATTAATTGTTTGAATCTGAGTTCACAATTTGATGAAGTTATTTACTCATTTTCGCTTTACCAAATTCTTGGTTTAATAGGAAAAGCAGGCCTATTAATTATATCGCACATTTCCGTGCTAAGCACACTTCTGTGCACATTTTCGTGCCAAGCACATTTTCGTGCCAAGCACATTTTCGTGCACATTTCTGTGCACCGCTCCCGGCATACCATCCAGGCTAATCTGCATGCAGACATTAGACTCGCTCTAAGTAATTCTTCTCTTCTCGCTCTAAGTAACCCTTAAACCAAGGAACTGAATGAGGCAGGAACATTGTCTCACCAGGACAGTTGACTGGGAAGACCTGAGGATACAGCCCCTCCGGTCGCTAAGGTCCAGATTTTTGACATTAGCCTTACAGCTGGGTCGATTTCAGGTGCTGCCTGGAAGAGATTTTTAGTGACTAGCGTCTCTGATTTTCCATCGTTTCTCCGGTAGGTGAAAGACGGAGTACTCAAACAGGCCATGAACCTCGCGTGGTCTTTCCTTTTGATTGTGTGATTTTTTCGTGTTTCCGGGCGCGTCAACTGCTTTGGTCATTATTCCCGTTAGTGTAGTGCATGTTTTTTTCTCGGGAGATGGCGGTGATCTTCTCCCGCTGGATGGCGAGATCCGGCGCCGACCTACCGTCGGCTAGTGGGGTTTTCCCCTAACCAGGACTCTCCCACAAGCAGTGCACCGCCCCAGCCGGGACAAGCTCTAAGCTCCCGACCGGTCTCCCGGAATATGTGGTACTGTAGTGCATGTTAGTGTAAGTGTGTGTGTGTAGGGGGCGCGCATCGGACAAGGACGAGAAAGGAAAGTTTGCGCGCGGTCCGTGGCCCGTTTGTTAGGGTACTGCTCCGGCATTCGCCTGGTGTTGATGGGAGAGACCACGGAAAACTACCGATCAGCGCAGCCTACCGCTAGAATTCTCCTCCAGACAGCGACTGAATTCGACCTAGTTGAAAATCCTGCCGTCGTCAGGACTCGAACCTAGGACCTACCGGTCAGAAGCGCTGCAGTGACATCATCTGATGCACTGAGCTACCGCTCCCGGTTTCCTTTGTAGAACCTCTTTTGAAGTGAGCGTGATATCATTCCGCGCTACCGGCTAAGGTGGCACAACATCAGGCATCAACTGATGTCGCAGAAGCGCCTCTGACCGGGAGGTCCTAGGATTCGAGTCCTGGTGGTGGCAGGATTTTCGACACTATCTACATAGCTAGGCCGAATTCAGCCCCTGTTTGGAGAGCATCCTAGCGGCGGACTGATCTGATCAGTCGTCAACCCTGCCTTCTTCGACCAACAGTAACTGAATGCCGGAGCAGTACCCTAAAAACGGGTCATGGATCGCACGCAACGTTTCCTTCCTCTTCCTTGTCCTATTTTCGTCCCTTAACTACTCCCTCTTACACTTACATACATTACACTACCACATATGTCAGGAACTTATAGCTTATCCCGGCTGAAGCGGTACCCAGCTGATGGGAGAAAAGTGGTTGGGGAAAAGTCCAAAGCCGACTCTGACTGGAAGGTCCTAGGTTCGAGTCCTGACGGCGGCAGGATTTTCGACACTAGCTTTTCAGCTAGGTCGAATTCAGTCGCTGTGTGGAGGAGAATTCTAGCGGCCGGCTGCTCTGACCGGTAGTTTTCCGTGGTTTCTCCGATCAACAGCAGGCGAATGCCGGAGCAGTACCCTACAAAACGGGCCACGGACCGCGGGCGATCTATCCTTCCTCTTTCTTGTCCTATCCTCTCCCCTTACACACACACTTACACTAACATGCACCACGCTACCACACATTCCGGGAGACCGGTCGGGAGCTTAGAGCTTGTCCCGACTGGGGCGGTGTCCCGCTGGTGGGCGAGTCTTGGTTAGGGGGAACCCCCTCTAGCCGACGGTAGGTCGGCGCCGGATCTCGCCATCCAGCGGGGAAAGATCACCGCGCATGTCCCGAGAAAAAACATGCACTACACTAACGGGACTAACGACCAAAGCAGTTGACGTGCCCGGAAACACGAAAAAATCAAATCAAATCAAGGTTCCATCCGCAGGAGAACAACATCGGCACCTCTGGGGTGAAACCATGCACTACAATAACGAAGCTATGACCTTAGCAGTTGACGCGACTGGACGCTCGAAATAATCAATCAATCATTCGACGCGTCGACGTTTGCTGGTGCGAAATTGGACATATTGCCTCATTCTTCAAAAAATTGCTTTTCATAATTCAAAAGATATGCTTTTCTCTTTTAAAAACATCGTATGGCGCTAATACATTTTTCACATATTAACACGGCTAGAGTTCCTATACCACCAATTATTTGTGTATTTTAAGAGACTGAGTACAACTAAAAAGCCAGGACTTGAAGTTGATCCGATCGCGAAGTGCAGAGGCAGAGCAGCAGTCTCCCACGTCCTCGCCGGCCACTCCGGTTCTCGGTGACGGACAGCGGGGCTTTTTGCTTCGGCGGCGTCCGACCGCGCTTCCGCCGCCATGGAGCGCGCGAGTGCCACCGGCCCCGCGTCACAGACCGCCAGGGGGGGCTGGGGTAATCGGTTCTTTGAGTGTAATGAAGGGCACCGGGTAAGGACTTTGGGCGAAAAATTCCATTTTCGGTTTTTGTATAATTTTGATACTCTGCTCTTTTTTTTGCCTAATTCAAATTAGAAGGGATTTAAATGTCCGTTTAAATATCTACATGCGCTCGGTTGACTCTGATGGGCACACCTACTTTTGTGAGTACCGAAATTTCATTATGGTTTCTGAGGAAAACTTTTTTCAGTTAAGATGGTAGCAACACACTTTGTTTTGTTGACGTTGACAGACCTCTATAATCTGCAGATGTTCGCTTTCATTTGTTCTTGGAACTTTTGCAGATCCCTCACTATAGAAAAGATTAAAGGTGAAACCAAAATGTGAACGAATTATTCAATAATGTTATATGGTGAAGGGTCCCAAATCAGTGTTTGTAGGAACAGAAATACTCTCTCGTTGTGTATATGATAGTTTTTAAATGTTTAATGATGAAAATATTGGAACAGTTATAGTTTTACAAAAATTGGGAATCAAACCAAGAAAGAATATGATCATCCTATGTCAAGCAATTGATGATCAAACCGTTACCTTGAGGGACAAAGACTACACATTATTGTCTGAAATTTCTTCAAAAGACAAAAAACGAAAGCATAAGGAACTTGAAGATAGTGATGATCCAGAATATGGTGCCGGAATGCATTGGGCTACTATCAAAAACTTTACTAACTGCTTTCCGTAACTTAATTTTTTTGTCTCTATATTCCTATTTCTCACAAACCATTGTTAGAAAATTAATGAAAATTATGCCACTTAATTAATAGACTGTTCTGATTAGTGACATTTTTTCATTATTGTAGTCTTATTATTACCAAAGTTAATAAATAATGTTAAAAAGTATGTTATTAAAATTTCTTTTGTATTTTAAATTTTTTAAAACAGGAACATTAATTTTTAATGGTAGAGATAGGCCTTACAAGGTGCCATTAAGCGCTGTTCTGTAGGCAAAGAAAGAATAATGAAGAGTCAACAAAAGACAGTGTGGTAGGGAATCGGAGACAAAAATGATAATGTGGATAAAAAATTGTTCAGCGTAAGAGATTCGTGTAATGGAAGGAGAAACAAACTGGGAAATCAGAATGCGAAAAAATTCGGATAGATAGTGAACCTAAACGGAAAATAAGAAGGCGGGAATTATCCATATCCGGGAGGAACCCAGGATGTCTAGAAACGGAGAGTGCGGTTATGAAGCCGAACCCAGAATGAATGGTTGTGACGAATGAGAAATGAATGAAAAATCTGTCATCAGAATAATAGAAGATCACCCTGGTGAAGCCTTACTGCACGGATGTTGATAACCAGGGAACGGATTTATATAGACTAAAATCTTTGAAATATGTAAATATATATGTAGTTATTTTCATCAAAATATGAAATTTAATATGGACTTAAAATGATAAAAATGACTATGGTAAAATAATATTTTATTGTCAGTCGATAAACCGTAATCTTTAAATTTTGAAATGTAACTTCTAATTTTACACTGGATCACTGTGCTAGAAGTAATAAATTTTCATAAATAAATTAAGGAATCAAACACATTCGTCAGCACTATTTAGTATTTATTTAGACGAGATTGTCCGACAATGGCAAGGGCAATTGAAAACACATTTTAAAATAAATGACAGATCTCTAAATGCCATATTGTTTGCAGACGACCAAGTTATTTTTAGTGGCTCAGAAGATCAATTACAGCACAGAAACTAAACGAACAAGCAATCAAATATAATATACAAATCTCCACTAGGAAAACAAAACCAATGTCCTTTGAAGGAACAAATCACATTAGATGTAAAAATGTGATTAATAATGAACCAATAGAAGAGACAAATAATTTTACCTATTTAAGCTTCCTGTGTCTTACTGCCAGAAAATAAGCCGGAAATTAAATAGATTCTATAACATGGGTGAGATAATAAGAAGAACATTACAAAACTTTTTTTTAAATCACGCAACTGAAATTCTACAAAGCAATGGCAGTAAACATGCTAACGTATGCCTGCGAAAACTGGACAATAAATAGAGCAGACAGAAGGAAAATAGAAAGCGCCGAAATGAAATTCTTACGTTCAGTAGCAGGTTACAATTATCTTAGATAGACAATATAATGATGACATCGGAACCGAAATAAATATATTCAATCTGATGAACAGAATTCAATCATTTAACATCAATCAATCAACTGGCATGATCATATTCAACTCACGCCTCCGAGCAGAATTCCAGTAATAATGTAAAAGTACAATCATAAAGGAAGAAGAAATGTTGGCCGCTCGTTAACAAGATGGAGAGACTCACTCTCTTGATGTGGAAACAGGCCTTCAGGCCTAAATCCATGAACCAGAAGACGACGAATAATCACTGTGCTACTTTTGGAATTTTTCACTAGCTTAATAGAGATATTAATAGAACTAAACCAGCATAGTATTATGACTGCATTGTAACTGACAATGAGGAGCTGTATAAGTTGAATTCTAATGCCTAAATCTCTGTGACGTCATATGATTCCTGGGTGGCACCCTCAAAGGGAAGGAGAATGGGTTCTGAGACGAGGTGCGTTTCCCACAGACTATCGAGGTCTCAAGGTCATCTGTCAAACAAATCGAAAAATTCATCGCCTTCTTACGCCTCCCTTCCCTTGCAGGGCATTCAGACAGGTGTAGCGTCGTGCACAAACGTACTTGCAACGAACGGCCGCGTGGCATCCTTGGGGGGAAAGCCGGGGGGGGGGGAGGAAGGGCCAGCGTCGGCCCTGCGCGACGCGAAAACTCTCTCTTGGTTCCTAGACGCAGCGGAGGGCGGATCGGCAGACGGGCCAGCCGGTGAAGGTCTGGGTGGGCACGGCCGCGAGCTGGGCGAAGGACCGGCAATGTGTTGCCGTACGGACAGACAGACTCAAGGACGAGTACTAAGTAGGTTGCGGCGCTTCACGCCTTGGAATGCAATGAGATTCGAGTGTAGAGGTGTGGTAGCCGCAGCGAAAGATGACTCCGTGTAGTGGGATTTAGTAAATTAAATCATTGTATAATAAGGTGGTGGAACTTAGCAATAAACCTTCAATTATTTAAACCCACTCTCGTCTGTGTTTCAATTGCAACCGCATGACGCCACACAGGGCCTGAGGGCTGGAGAGTGGATCTTTTCTTCCCATAAATTAAAACATTAACAGTTTCTTAACTTGCTTTCCCATTGTCAATTCTCCCTATTTTAAAAAAAACTCCAATGTTTGAGTAATCACTGAAGATTTTGAAGCTCTTTTTGTGGAGATGCATTTATAATATTTAATGAAATTTCATTGTTAAACCTAATATGCTATATGGACTGATTTTATAATAAATATGGAAAATATATAAACTTTTATTCAATTAGGTACCAAAACCCGAAATATGGAAAGACATGGAAAATCAAAGTTACATTTTCAACCCTACACCTGAGAAACATAAATATAATGCAAACGAGTATCGATATTAACTCATTTAGTAAGTATATATTTACATCGAAATCCGTTCCCTGTTGATGAAGGCAAGCAATGCAACGTCTGTGGCATAGGTGCGGCGCGGGCCCCGCCGCCAGCACGCACGCTTTAATCGGGTTGATGGCGCATAAATCGTGACGCTTCCGTCGCGGTGGAGTCATGCGGGCTGCAGCCGCCCGCACTCCGAGCCCCTCCCCCTCCCCGCCGCTATGCATTTGACAAACGGACACACGGGACACTTGGGGAACGCGCGTGTGCAATTATCAAGATAAGTAAGAAGACTTTAGTAATATCTACGCGGTAGAAGAGTCGAGAAAAGCCGTACCCATATTTTGTGTACAAGGCGTACAGTATTTTGTTTGGCTGGACTAATGAGAGATGGTTTAAGTCAATCGCGGCCGAAGGCTGAGGCCTTCCTTCCTTCCTTTGTTGAGTTGAAAATTTTTGAAATCTGATTACTTGAAAAGGTAATTAACTAAAATATCTTAACAAGTGCAATCTTTTTGAATGGCCGCCCATTATTCAACACATTTCACACTTGTTTCATTTAACCATTTTCTCATGCTGTTTTTCAAACAATACTCCCACCCGTATCTCGCAATTATGACTTGTCCGCCAATGTCATAAGAACCCCCAAACATTTAGCGACCTAATGGAAAAAAGCCATGGAAACTACACAATAATTATCAATATTATTAATTATTATATATGTATTATTTTTGAAAACTAATAAAATGTCGTTTCATTTTAAATTACATCGCATGTAACTCTTGCCAACCAATACTTGAATATTAATTTTCTCATTTATTCTTCCATAATATAAAGTGCACCAGGTAGTAATTTGTTACAGTCACAAAACATATTCCCTTAGTATAAATTAAGTTGGACATAAAGTGATGACATGCATTAAGTGAAGCAGGAAAACGAATGGCTTTGGTAAGCCTGGATAGATTGTATTCATTATTTTTGACGGATTTCCCTGATTCTCTTACGCGAATGTAACGTTTTATTTTCAAATTTTCGGAGTGTTAATTAATGAATGTTTACTTCACATTGTGGAAGAACAAAGATGTTTGATGGTTATAAAATAGCTGTTACAAAATTATCTAACGTAGGAACGTTATAACATTTAATTTAGAATGAACTTGATATCCAGTATTGACCTCATTTGTATACATCCGTTAATCTACAGAATTTGGAATAAGCAGTCAAATGATTGATTGCAATGCAGTTTAATAGATATTTACAAGTGTTTCACCACATTGTCAAATTGCAATGTTCATTTAATGAAACTACTAAGTTTATGTTCATGTGTTAAACTATTATGCTCATGTGTTCTACAATATACTGTTTCCAAAATCGTTTATTTGCCTGTATAGTATGAGTGGTATTAGAGTTGATGTTGGTTACATGTATCCGCCAGTGTGTCGTAATCCTTTGAAATCGGATTGTCGTAAATTTACCGGCGTGATTTAACTGAAATTATTTGTATGCGGCATTTCATTAGACTTGACGTAATAATATGGCATGCTTAACGATATAGACTGGAAGGAATTGTGTAGAGAAGACTTACGCCTCTTTGCAAATCACACAGGAACAGAAAGGGTACTTTATTCATAGTTTGCCATTCACTATTTTAAGAATAAAATGTGGCAAAAAGGTTGCACAAATATGGGCAAAACCACATATAAAGTTTTTTTTTCATAGTAAAAGTTGCAATAATTTCTTTTTATAGACCGTCACAAAATACATTTTTTGTATACCATCATTAAAAAACGCCCCTTTCGATACCCCGAATCGTGCATAATCCAGTATTTTATCGCACGCTACATGACGTCATCAACATTATTAAACGCGACATGACGTCATCACACATTCAGCCAATAGTAGCGAGAGAATCGTGGGAGGTAGAAGAAGACGGAACAGCCGACCACCGTTTTCGCACGGATGTCAACAATGCCATCTTGAATTTGATTTCCAGAGGGCTTTGGGATGTCAGGCACCTGAGACGTCAGAAGAAAGTTGTTTCGCGAAATTAAGTTTGATTCTCTTGTAAATTTATAATGCTTTTTTAAAAATAGCGTAGTAACTTCGTTTAGTAATTGCTTTATTGCATTCGTACAATTTGAAAACTCGCTCCTAACGTCGCTCGTTTTCAAAACATGTACCATGCAATAAAGCTAACATTATAAACTAATTGCATAAACTACTATTATTAAAACATAAATGATTATTACTTTCAAAATGGTATCTTGAAACAAGAAAGTTTCCTTTACATCTTACAACTTAGTAGCAGACAGCCTATGTTTCATCTTTATACATATTAAGTTCCTTGGAATGTTTACATTTTATCACATCTATATATTTTCTTTTCGCATCCAACAAATGTAACAATATTTTCGTGTATTGCCTCTTAAAACTATTTATTCAATACACGTGTACGGCTTTACATAAATTATTCAGGTAATCCCCAGTCGTTGTTATGGACTCTGGTGGCATTCCACGTTAGGGTAAAAAAGAGTTAAGAGTTTCAACGGTTTGAATGCACATCTTAGGCATTATAACCAATTAAAGTAATTAAATGTAAAATAAAGACCACAAAGATCTTGGATTCATGTTAAATTTGCCCACGTGTGATTCACATAGGTGATATTCCTGCAACTTGATCTATAATAGTTACATGTTTAGAATTTATTGCGGCTTCTGACGACAAATAACGAGTATTCCGATTCAGAAGCGGCAGTTCGTAATACAATATTGGAAAATATGAGAAGGAAACACGTTTATCTTCAATTACTCTTCAATTTAACCTACAATCATTGGATCCATTTGATTGGAGAATTGCGTTCAAATCCAAATTGATGAGCGCAAAATCTTAGACGCTCACACTGCGGCTAGCGAGACACAGAATACGATTTGAAGAAGTTGATGAAAGTTTAATCTTTCAGCCCCGCGCGATCAAGTGTCGTCAAAGGCCTTGCCTTATGTGTTAAGTTCTAACGCCCGTCACGTGATTCGAGATGCGTAAGGGCAAGATGTGCCAAATTCACTCAAACGTCCTCAATGCCCTGTGTTCATTTGCTTAATAAGGCCCAGCACGATTGGAGTTTCGTTCGGAACGATTCCTTCGTGGATCTGCCGGCTGCAGAGGCGGTGGCCGCGCAGGGTCCGGCTGCTTTGGAGCGGCGACCGCGCGCCTCTCAATGGGGCAGAGCGCGTTCGGGGCGAAGGGGGCGGACGATAATGGAGGCGGTGGCTAAGATAGTCTTAGTTCACGATGGTCATCATTAGGGAACGGATCATTATGTAATCACATATTTCCCTAACATAACTCTGTCAAGTCGGATCAACGAAATATTCACCTTTCATATCGGTTAGTGACAAAAACCGTCGACATTTTAGTATACCCACTCACAGAATATGGGCGATGCCTTGTGCGGCAAATCTGGCTTTTCCACAGCTTGACAACCATCGATGGACACTTGACTAATCCTGGCGTCGAGGCGTATCCGCTCTTATCATTGGCTTTGCTCCAAGTTTCAGACACGTCCCCTTCCTCCCTCGAAGATTTTCCTCCTAGTTATCTCAAAGGGGCGGAGCAATTTTCAGGTCAGTGACGCTGCCCTCTAACGTGAGCAGGGGTAACAGGAGAGGAGGGGTGAGAGGAAGAAGAGGAGGTAACAGGAGAGGGCACAGAAACAAAACGGATTGGTGCGCGGGCGCGAGGATCACTCCGCCAATTGCACTGACGTTGGTTCCTGAACCCCGTGGACGCTGACGAACCAAGGGGCAGCGGGTCACGGAAGGGCTGTGACATTTTTATCGAGTTCTTTACTATGAAAATGAAGTCTAATTTATGGTATCTAATATTGTGAGAAATTTGTGGTAGATTAAATTAATAGTATTGAAAGTTTTGTTTCATAAACTATTTTAAAATGCTAATGGTTCTAAAGCAAGGAACACTAACTATTACATAATAATTTTGGGAAACACAATATAATGCATTTTACTAATATACACATTTCTATCAAGCAAATTGAAATTCATGTTACGTATTTAAAAAATGTATTTTGACATTATTACGCCTTTATTAAGGAAATGGCAATACATACATTTTATTACGCATTATGAAAATGTAATCGCCATTTTTCTATATGAGCAGGTGCATGCAAACAGTGATTTCGTTAATCAATTAAAATCACTGCCGGGTGTCCTGCAGATTATCATTGCAAAATTGCTATTGTTAATATTGTTTAGACTATTTGTAAAATTGATGCAATTTATAGTGATAATCGGTGAAAAGGAACTAGGAACTCTCTCATTAGAAATATTTCGAAAATATAATTGTCTTATTCTTCATATATTTTCAAAAGTTGCTATTTTTCTGTTACACTGCTGCGAAGATTATATCTATCCCCTTTCCAGTGATATTTTTATTTATTTATTTATTTAAGGTAATATACAGGCAACAGTACAAATCTGATATGGCCTGAATAGGCGCTAACATAATTAATTATTTTCAAATATCACATTACATATATTAATAGCAAAATTGTAATAATTGATATCTTTTAAAAAATAGCTA
>CAXIVR010000012.1:83891420-83980231 GCA_964035755.1 Teleogryllus oceanicus
ATGTAAAATTTTTAAAATTTTTTTCCAAGTCCCCTTTCTTAAACATTTAAAAATAGACTTTTTTGGGGATTCACCATTTTTTTTTTTTTAGACTAAAATGTGAAAATAAATTTTTTTGAACAAAAAGGGGGAAATTTTGTTAACTTAAAATTTTAAGCATTATTTCCCATTGTTATTTCTGTAAAACCTGCGGGGTAATCATTAAAATTTTGGATAAAAATTTAATCTAAAGGGAAAAAAATTAAAATGGGCTGCATATTTCTTGTCTTATTTGTAACTTTAATTTTGTTCAGAACCCAATGAAAATCAGAACTATTTTTTTAATGTTTCAATTCTGAAAAAAATTAAAAAAAATTTTGGGTTTTGAAAAATATTTTTTGAAAATGTACATTATTTTTTAAAAGTTTTTTTGAAAAAACAGATTTTAATAAAAAATCTTTTATTGTCACTAAAGGGCTAAAATATCAAACTAGAAATTTTCCAAAATTCTGAATTCAAAAAAAATTAGATCTAATTTTATAGTGTTTCTTATTTGAAAAAAAAACTGGGTCAGTTTTAAAAATTTTTGAAAATTTCGTTGGGCCATATGTAAAGTTTTTCCCAAAATAAAAAATACCCATTTCAAATTCAAAAACCCTGTTATAAAGGTTTCATCTCGGGTATCAATTTTTTTTGGGCGTTTTGCAAAATTTCCCTTTTTTCCAGTATGAAGCCCCAAAAAATTTTTGGATTCTGACTATTTCTAAAAAAGGGGTTAGGGGAAGTTTTTTAAAGATATTACAGTTAGATTATTACAGGGAAAGATTTTTAGTGTATCAAGGACCAACAATGTGATTTTTTATTATAAACTCAAAGAATATTTAACTTTTATTACTTCCCCACTCCCTTTGGGATTTGTGAAAAGTAAAATGTAAATGTTAAAGCATTCATAAACCTAAACAACCCAAAATTAAAAGACAAAATGAAACCCCTATTTCTTCTTTTTTATAATTTTTAATTTTAAACAAATGCTTTTTTAATAATAATTATAATTTTAATTTTTTGAAATATTTTTAACATTTGTTTTTGTATTCAAATTTGTAATTTTTTCATCCTTATTTTTGTTTTCGGGAATTCAGTTCAAGTATTTTAAATAGTTAATTGTTTTTTAAATTTGTTCAAA
This sequence comes from Teleogryllus oceanicus, assembly GCA_964035755.1. Taxonomy (NCBI): domain Eukaryota; kingdom Metazoa; phylum Arthropoda; class Insecta; order Orthoptera; family Gryllidae; genus Teleogryllus; species Teleogryllus oceanicus. Next base: position 83,892,583 of record CAXIVR010000012.1, read on the forward strand.
GTTAGTTTTCCTTTTTGCTAACTAAAAAAAAGATTGTTTTAATCTTAATTTTGGGGGTTTCCCATGATTAGTTGATTTTATAATAAAATGACCAAAAGCCAAGGAGAACATTTTTAAATTGTGATGAAATTGAGTTAAGTGCAGTAAAATACATTTTGGGTTTGGTAAATTTTAAATTACAAAAATATTTGATGTTGTTTTTTGTTTTTTTTTTTATCAATTGTCAAAATATTTTTCCCAAAATTTTTTTAAATATTTCCCAATGTTTTTTTCTATCTTTAGTGTACAGAAAAAAGGCTTGCAGAACTTGTGTAAAAGATTTGACAATTTGTATTTTTTTTTCCCTTTAAATTTAAATAGTTTTTTCTCAAAGTGGATAATAAATTAAAGTTTTTTCCCCTACCCAAATGCTTTTTCCCATTCTTTTATTTTATGCCAGGGGGCTTTTTTGAAAATCGGGTTAAACTTTAAAATGTGATTGTAAACTTTAAAAAGGTTTTTTTTAAAAAGCATTTAAAAGGGGCAATTTTTGTAAATGTGAAAAAAATTTTATTTTAAACAGATATAATGTCTGGGTCCCTAAAAAAAAATTGTGTGTTGTAATATAGGTCAAGTTGGGGGAACTTTATGTAATCCTTGTGGGGTTGTTTTCAGCAAAAATTTGGTAAGGGTTTAAATAAAATTCTTGATTTAGTTAAAATGTTATAAAATTTAAATTTCTAGTTAATCATCCCAAAATCCCTTCCTGTTTTTTAAAATTTTTGGGTTTACTAATAAATCATTCCCTTTATATATTCCCCCAAGGAAAGGCGAAAAATTTATTTGTTTTATTTAAATTTCTAAATACTGACAAATGACATGAGTTCTAAGGTGTACATTGCTTTTAAAATTTTGATGCTTTTATCAAACATCAAATAAAAAAAAAGGTTTTAAAAGGAACTCTTGTTACTAAAAATTAAAAAAAATAATTTTCCAAGATAAAGAAACCTTACATAAATATTCATTTAATTCTCTCCTGATATTAGAAAATTTGGGTTGTCCAAAATTTTTAACAATTAACTGGGGAATTTTCATTGAACAATAAATTTTTTAATTTCTTTTTAAATATTCTGCTTTTTTTTTAATAAGAGAAATTTAAACTCTTCAACTTTTGCGGGAAAAAAGAATAAAAATTATCTAAAAATTAAAAAACTTTTTTAAACAAAAAAATTTTCTCTCTCCCCCTTTCCCCTCTCCCTCTTTTTTTTGGGTATTTCTTTTTTTTCATTGGTACCCAAGAAAGAATGTTTTAGCTTTTAATACTACCCTGTTTGGTGTGTTTGAATATTATTTAAAAATTGTGACTTTTTAGGGATTTTAAACAAAATCCCAAAATTTATTAAAATTTTTTAGTTAATTTCCTCTCTTTTAAAAGAAAAATAAGACATTTTTGAGGTAAAATTGTTTATAAAAGGACCTGGGTTCTGTGTTTGCCCACATGTTGGTAACTAGTGTAAAAATTTTTGAAGTAAAAACTGGGGAAAAAGACTTTTATATAACTTTTGTTTATGGATTTTCTAAAAGGCATGGGTTTCATATCTTAAACATTTTTTTTTCCATTTTTTCCAAATTGAAAAAAAATTTGTGATACTCCTTTATATTAATTTTATAGTTATGGGGTTAGTTGAAATTAAATTGTATGAAATATTTGTTTCTTAAAAAATATTTTCACTTTGATTTTATTAAATATTACAATAATTTTTAAATACAGGATGAATTAAAAAAAAATGTTATTTCCTGTTAAATGTAAATTTTATATCAGTAAAATTATGTGATGTAATTGCCAGTTCCTGACAAATTTTAATTTTAAAACCATTTCATAAAAATTTTTTCTTCTTTTCTGATCTATTGGGGTAACTTTCAAAATTAAATTTGATTTTCTTAAAATTTTTGTATCTTTATAAATTTCCCCAAAAATGGAAAACCCTTTTTACTTGAAATATCAATTTTAAATTTTTAAAAACAATTTTTGAAAAATTAGTTTGTTTTGTTTTTCCCAAAAGAAAGAAAAATTATTCATTTTTTTGAATTATAAATAAAAAAATAAATGTAATTTGAACAAAAGTATCAACCCCTTGATATTTTTTCCCTTTTTTCATCCCATAGTGAAATAATAAAGAAAATTGCTAAACCCATAAAAAATTAAAAAATTTCCCAAAAAATTAAACCAAAATGCCTTTTCCCCAAAAATTTTCCCTTAAAAATTTCCCTTTTTTAAAAATTTTAGCTTTGAAATACATTATAATTCCTTAATATCTCATTTTGGTGGTGGGTACAAAATCACATTCATTATAAAGAAAAATGAACTTCTTCAATTAAAATAAATTATTCACAGTAGGGCACCATTTAAAAATCAAAATTTAAATTTTAAAACCTTGTTGTTTTTTACCTTCTAAATTTCCCCAAAATTATCTTTTTTAAAAAAGGGGTTTTTAATTTGCAAATTTTAATATGAAGGGAAATCATGATTCCATATTTTCTAAAAATATTTTTTGAAATTAATGTTTCACTTTAAAATCTGCATGGGGCAAATAGAAACTTTTTTGTGTGGGAATACAATCAGTAGGTTGGGGAAAAACAACGGGTTTTTTTTATTGTGTTTGGGAGGTGTGATCTTTTTTTTTGAATTGAAATTGGTTTTTCAAGAAAATTAAATATCTACTATATATCTTCTGAAAATAGTTGAAAAGGTAAAGTTTCTCCTTTCAATTTCAAAATCACCAAAAAATTTAAATTTTTTTTTTGAGGAGGACGTTCTTCTTTTTGCCCACAAAAATTATTATTCTTGTTAATTTTTAGTTTTGGAACAATTGGATACCCTTTTTCTATTTTCAACCCGGGTTTGGGAAAAAATTAAATATATTTTTATTGTGAATGAAAATGTGAGGATGTGATTTTAAAAAAGATTAGAAAAAATTTTTTTGGGGGTTATTAGGAAAAATTTTTTAAGTTAAATTCTTTTTTTTTCTCTGATGCATGTATAAATAATTTTTAAAAAAAATTTCAAAATAACATTAAAATTTAATTTTTTTTTTGTAATCTTTATTAATAAACAACAGAAAACAAATAACAAAAATATGGAGAAAATTTTTTAAAAAATGGATTTAAATTTAAAAAGCTTTCTTATTCCCCTCAAAAACCCTTTTTTTGTTAGTTTTGAGATACCCGATTGTTTGCTAGGCAAATTTTTTCCCGGCATAATTTAGAATTTTAGAATGTTAAACAATCCCTAGACATATAAATTTAAAAATTTTAAATTAAATTTATAATTGGCTATGGTTTCATATCCCACACTTTTTAAAACATCCCCTTTCCTTATTTTTCTGACCCTTAAATATTTCTAAAAAAAAAAAAAGTTAAACTTATCAAACTAGTTTTTGTTGAAATTTTTTTAAAATTTCTTTTTTTTAAATTTATGGATATTTTTTTTTTAAGTAGCATTTTTGCAAGGGTATCCTTTTTTGCCAAAAATTTACTTGGGGACAAATTTTATCATATTTTTCCCCATCTTTTGTCCTTCCCCAAAAAGGTTTTTTTCTAAATGTACCCCTTTATCCTCATCCTCCCCTTTAAAAACTTTTTCCCGTTAAAAAACCTTGGAAACTGCGGTTTTTTTCCTATGTTTTTTCTTTTTTCATAGATTTATTGTAAGGGGGCCTGGGCCCTAAAAATGCTCTAAAAAATAAGCCATTTACAATTTTAGAATGGTTTTACCCGAAAAATGTTTTAAATTTACTAAAACCCCCCTACTTTCCTCCATTTTTTTTGTTTTCCCCCCAAATTTGGGGCGGGTTCCCCCAAACCAGAGGGATTCAATTTCCCTTTTTTTCCTCATTTTTTTTTATTGTGATTCTCGTTCTTTTTAAAACCCGTTTTTTTTCTTCCCCATCTTTTCCTGGCCCCCCTGTGCTGAACCCAACCCCGTGTTTGCCTGCACGGGGACCCCCTAAACGGAGAATTTGTCCCGGTTGAGGGGGTCTGGTTTTTTTCCACTTTCCCTTTTGGGTCGTTCCCCCCACCCCTTAGGGGTACTTTTTTTTGTATTTGGGGGTTTTTTTTGAACTTTTCGCTTGCTTTTCCTCCCCGGGCCCCTGAAAAGGGGGGTCAGGCTAACCCTTGATAATCCGGGGGATAGGTCTTTTGGGCTCCAGGGTGGCAGGGGTTTACGGGGGTGCAACTTGTTAAATTTCCCCCTTATCCCCGTGGCCGGCCCGACGCTCCGATGATTTTTCCCTTTTTGAGCCCCGGTTTGGGGGGGGACCACGGGGGTAACCTAAAATCCCCTTTTTGGATCTACCTTCCCCCGTTCTCTTCTGCAAGGAGAGGAAATGTCGGAACAATTATTGATCCAATAGTTTCTTTTTGAAAGAAAAGAAAAAGGGGGAAAGAAGGTGGGTTCCTCTTGGCATTTCAGGAAAGGGAAAAACTTTTAAAATTTGGGAATTGACACGCCAAAATTTTAAAAAACCAAAAGGAAAACTTCGGGTGTGGTGCGACAAAGGGTGGTGCCATTCTCTTTGAAGCCGTTCAGATGACCCAAAACGGGAAAAATTAAAAAGCATTGCCAGCATCCGGGTGAAAAATCACTCACCAACCTTATCCCTTTTTAAAGGGTGGTCGCCCTGAGGGTTTCTCTGCGGGGGTGGGGGTTTTTCCTTTTTTAAAAGGCCCGGATGTGGGAAATCTTAAAAAATCAAGGGGAGGGCATGGGCGGGAAAACCCCCTTTCCCCATTCGACATTTTAATCTTTCCCCCCCCAAAAATTTGTGCGGTTTCTTAAAAAAATCTTTATGTACGGCAATCTTCATCCCCCTTTTCAGTGTTTAAATTTCCCGTGGTTTTGGCCATACACAACAAAGGGTAAAACTGGCGGGGAAACCCTGGGCTTGTAAAAGAAGCCGGGAAACCCCGCGCCAAAACACCCCTTGGGGAAATTTCAAAATGACCCTCCCGGGCAACTTCAAGCCCCTACCTTTTTAGAACGAGGAAAAAAAATTAGACCCTGGAAAAGTCCTTTTCCCAAAACGGTTTTGTTTAAAAGGGGGAATTTTTTAGGCCCCTCGGTCCTTTATTTTTTTTGGCCCCAACGGGCCAAAACCCATATAAATTTCAAAAACAATTTGGGTTTACGAAAAAAAGGGGATCAATGGGGTTTTTAGGTCCCAACAATATAAAAAAATTTTAAAAAAAATGGAGGGCTCTTTTATTTAAAAAAAAAACAAAAAGGGATAAAAATAACCCCATGGGGTTTTGGAGATCACCGATTTAAAAATAATAAATTTCAAAAATTTAAAAGGGGGTTTGGAAAAACCCCTGGCTCCAAAAATAATATGTGCAAAAAAATGGATAAAATTTGAATTAGAAATAAACAAAGCCAAAATGGGGTTGTGACAAAAAGAAAAAAAAGGAACAATTGAAATAAATTTTCCAATGATACACAGGGGTCCCCAAGATAAAAGGCACCCGGAATAGAAAAACTAATACATGAAAAATGGGAAAAGTAAAATATCATCTTATGGGTGGGTAAATGAAGGAATAACTTACCAGACTAAAAATTTAAAGGATACCTATGGGTTGTATGCAAGGGAAAAGGTAAAGGGCGGAAGAATCATACTATTTTTAAAAATTATAAGATAATTAGATTCCAGAAAAGAATGAAATTTTTTTCCCAAATTTCTGGAGATTATAATGCAAAATTTTGGGCAACAACCTATCCCCAAAAATAATTAAGGAAAAAAGGCCGACATTTAAAAAATGGGGAAAAACTAAAAGTTTTATTAAAATGAACTAAGAAAGGGAAATTCCCTTTTTTAAAAAATAAAAAAGATTTCATAAATATACTTGGCAGCCAGAGGGCCCCCAAAAATAGGAATTTTCGTAACCAATGGAAAAGTTAGGTAAATGCTTTTAAGATGTAAAAAGTTCTAAGGGGATCGCCACTTTTCTTGTGCAATTAAAAAGGCCCAAAAAAGATGGTTTAAAGGGGAAAAAACAAATCAGATCAAAATTTAAATTGGAAAAGTTATCTTTTGGGTCCTTCCCTAAGGTTTTTATCAAGAAAAATAAAAAAATTCTAAAAAAACAAAGGGCAGATCTTTAAAATAGAAAATGAATGGAAGATTTAAAATCTTATTGAAAAAATGGCTGAGAAATCCCAGGGAAAAAAAGAAAAAAAATAAAAGGAAAAGGGCTCTAGATTGGAAAAAGGGCCTAAAAAAGGCAATGAAAAAAAAAAAAACCCTTCTTAAAATGTTTTTGGCCCAAAGGAAATCTAATCCAGAATCTATAAAATTAATTCAGGAAAATAAACCCCTTGTAAACACCAAAAAAAAAAAGCTGGGGCAAAATATATATATATATATATATATATATATATATATATATTTAAATATTCAAAGGGCAGTATTCACAAAGGGAAATAAAGGCCTCAAAAGCTAAAAACACCTGGTGGAACGAAAAAATGCTGCAAAACTAAAATTTTACACAAAAGAAAGGATAAACTACTTTTAAACAACCAAAACATTTGATGAAGAGAAAAGAATATCTGACCCAGTCCTCCCTAATGGTTTGGGTAAATTGAATCTATTGAATTAGAAAAAGCACTAAAAAAAAAAAAAGAAAACATCAAAGGGGTCGATAATATCAAATAGTTGTTAAATATCTTGGGTGAGCAAAAACTAAACTTTAGATCTATTTAACAATTCTGGACACAACATAAAAACATAAATAATAGCTAACTTTAAGCTAAAATAATTAATAATAAAAAAAGAATAATGGAAGCAATAACTCAAGACCAGTGTTTTTCCCAAAATGTGGGGGCGACCCCAGAGGGTCCCAAGTTTTTACGAAATTTATTAAAAACGAAGGGAAAAATTAAAATTTCACTACATCAAAAAAAAAATTTTTTTTGAAGAATGGGAAACATTTACTTTTCCAAAAATTTTCCCAAAATTGGCTATTTTAAATGTTTAAAAATCAAATCTTTTTTTAATTGAAGTCCCATTTCTCTTTTTTTTTTTTAATTAACCCTTCAGAAAGTCAGTTTACAAAGAAGTGGCAATAAATAATATTGACTTCCCGCCGTTCGGGTTTCTTGTTTCTTTTCATCCAAAAAAGTCGAATTTTCGAACTTTTTTAAACATTCCCCTTTAACCTTTCTACAAAAATTTTTTTCATCTTTGATAGATTCCCCGTTCTATGACTTATCAAAAGGTTTTAAATCCATCTACGTTGTCAACCCCAGTCAAGTCTTGAAAGTATGTTAAAATTTCTCTTTTAAAATTTTGCAAGCTCTGTTTATCACAGAATGTGAGCCCCTTTCCACAAACGTTTGGTCTGTTCCCTTTTCTTCAACAATCTTAAAACACATGGAAAAACCCAAAAAAAATTTCCCAAAGAGGCCATTGTGTCCGGACCCCAAAAATTCCCCCCCTGTCCGCCAATTGGGGCGGTCCCCGATTTGACACGGGTCCCCGCGCAAGACGCGAACCCTAAGTTCTTCAAAAATTTGACAAGGGTGGGATTGTCTCGGGGGCAAGCCCCCAGGCAAAAGGGGGGCGGCTGCCCGTCCCCGTGTACAAACGGAACAAGTAAAATTTTAGGGTCCGGGTCGTTTTAAATTATCCGTAGGATCATATAAACATCCGGAACAGAAAGGACTGCTTTTTCATCTTTGTACTGGCCAAACACCCAAAAAGGAAATCCAATCAGGGGAAAATGGGGTTAATTCGAAAATGCCCCATCGGCTTGACTTCCCTCGAATATTCTGAAACTGGGTTTGACCAATAACTTTTAAAAAAGATCCCTGAAGGGGGATGTGCGAAAAAAGAAAAAGTGGGATCGTGGAAACTCGAGATGGGGGGATGTTGGAAGGGGGGGGTAAAGGGGAGAAAAACGCGATAGAAAAAAGACTGCTGTGTTGAGGAAGGGGGTGGGGGCCAGTGACTGGTTTGGGCGACCCAAAGGGGTGCAAACCCCCCGGGAAAAACCCCGGTTTTTCCATTTTAGGGCCGGGGTTGATCCCCGGGGATTGATTTTTGCAAAGTCTTTTGGGCGGCCCGGGGAAATGGGGGGGTCGGGGCCCCCTAAAAAAACCAACCGATTTTTGGGCCCTTTTCTCAATAACGGCGGCGGACGGGTAGGAACGGGAAAGGGCGCAAACCCCCGCATTTGCTTCCGGGTTTGGGTGCGCCGCCTGACGCGGCTCCCCAGCGACTGTTTCGGGGCGACCACGGATGCAATCATCAGAAAAAAGGGGAAACGGGTTTCATTTTGTACTAATTCAAAACATTAAAAAAGGGAAAAGAGTCATTTAATGTGAAATAACCAAAAATTTTGTTTAAAAGACTTTACCCTTTTTTATAAAAAAACAATAAAAGTGCTCTTTCCATTCGGGGGGGTTGACCTTTAAAAGTAACAAAACTTTGTCTTTTGTAACGTATTAGTAATAGTAATGTGTGAAAACAGATCCCTCTTTCCCAAAATTCTCCCCCCCTGAAAGGGTTTTCTTTTGCCGGGGCCCGGTAAATTCCGTTTGGGGCCCTTCATTTATAAATTTAACACGCCCCCTGTCGGGTGATTACCGCACTTCGGTGTGGGTGGTTTTCCCCCTTTTTTTAAGGGGTTTCCCGACCCCGAGCTACCCCATTTGGGACTTTTTTGGGTTTCCGTTCGGGAGGTCAGGTTCATCAAAATTTATTTTTCAGAGGGTTTACCATAAATGGGTTTGCGTTTAAACTTTGATTTTTTCTTGGGTTTTAAAATTTTTTTCTTATTGGGGATTCTTGACAAATTAAATTGGTTAAAAATCTGCCAAAAATCTAATTTCAAAGTTTAAAAATCAGAAAATTTTAACATATTCAGTTTGATCTTTTAAACATTAACAATTCAGCTCAAGCCCCTAGAACTCTTTTGCCTTTTTTTGGAACACCCCCCTCTTTTGATGAAGACTTTAAAGAAACGGCCCCTATCTTCTAAAAGTTCTGAAACCTTTCGGTTTTGTTGTTTTTAGTGTTTAAAAGGGGGCCCTTCCCAAATGCCCAAAGGGCATTGGCCCACAAAATTTTAAAGGGTAGATTTAGTAAGTTTGCAAACAACCCCGCTAATTAAAGCATGAAAATTCCAAAAAAAAATTTTAATCCCTAAAGTGTCGACTAAATGGCCCGAAGGAAAATATAAAACTCGTAAAAAATTTTCATAAAATTAAAAATTTGGGTGTAAAGGCCCCAAAAAAACTACATAAGATACTTCCCAAACTCAAATAAAATTACTTTCCCCTTTCTCTCAAAAACCAAAAATTTTGGGGTCAAATCGTCCCCAAGCACCTCCTGGAGTTGGGCTATGCCCCGTCGGCTGTCATCAATTTTGTCAAACGGGGACGTTTCCCGAAAAAACCGTCCGGTTGTCACAGATGGGGGGAAATTTTCCCCCCGGGGAAAAGGAAAATGGCGGGGTTTTCCAAGCCCAAAAAGGCAGGGTTGGGGTTCTTCCCCGCGCCTCAGAAGCGGGTTGAAGACCAAATTCAAATTTTTAAACTTCGGGTTAAAAATAATATTGTTCCACTCTGTTTTTCCATTCGTGGATCTTTTAACGAAGCCTTAAATCCAAAAAATTTTGCAGGGGGTGTCAATGGCCCTCCACGGGTCCTTATTTCGCCGCTCAGTTTGGGGTGTTCCCCGTGATTTCATGGCCTGGGGCCCCAAATAAAGGGCCGGTCCGGGGGCAGACCAAAAACGGGGGTGAGGGTTTTGGGCGTTTTTTTCAGGTAGTCTGGCGACGGGCGTAGGGCTGCTTGGAAAGGGGGCTGAGAGGTCAGAACAGGGGGCAACCCCCCAGCCTCAGACTCGATGTTAAAAATTTAAATTTTATACATCTCGGGAGTAAAAACCTGCCCGGGAATGGTCATTGGTTTAGTGTTTGATACAATAAAACTACATGCCACTGCATCGTTGCAGATTTTTCATTTAAATAAAAATGGTGGGCAGGATAGGCTTCCCCCAGCCTGAAACCATCCCCCTAAACCCGGGACTAAGTATTTTGGAAAAATTGGGGTCTGGGGTCAATTGGGGAATCCAGCAGGGGTGCCGTTTTTTAGAGGGGGACCTTTGACGGGTTTTTCACCAAAAACAACTCGGGAAAGATCTGTTCGATAAAAAAATTTGGGAATAAGGGGCTTTAAAAATCCCCACAAGTGCAGGGTTCATAAAATCCCATACCTCAGGTGGTTCATGGGTCTTCTCTTTTGTCCAAAATTGGAGCCACAAGGGGGTTGTCTCAGGACGAAAAGTTGATATTTGTTTTTAAATAAAAATGGTCAAGGGGTTTACCCGGGGTTTCCAGACCGCACTGGATTGGTGTAGGGAGGTTTCTGCTCTCAACCAAGCGCTGGCACCATCCGTTTCTTTGCCGGGGGCTGGTGAAAGGGGAGGTGGGGGCTCGGGGGAACGACCAAACTTTCCCAAAGGGTGGAATGACATGGCCTCGCCATTGAACAGGGAAAGGTGTGCTCTTCCCCGATGATTTTAAAAAAGGGGGAAAGGGGGTTTCACTGCCCTCGGAAAAATTTGCATTAAAATTATGTATCCCTGGACCTGGAGCAGTTCTTTTCCCCTTAAAAACCAAATTCCGACTGGGAAAAAGGTTTTTTAATCCCCAGAAAAAGGGGGTTTTAAAGGGTGTCTTTGGGGGGAATTCCAGCGGACAAAACCCCCAAACTTTGATGGGAAAAAAAATCAGGGAAAAGTTCCCGGAACGACATCTGTTCATAGTGTGGGAAATTCCCCTAAATTTATCTGGGGGTAAACATTTTTATCATTTTTTAAGACCTTGGGACCTGTTTGGAAAATTTCCCTTTTTCGGCATTCTTCTCCTCCAGGGTGGTGGCTTCAGTTCAGGAAAAGGGCGTTTCTCTCCCGATTTTTTCTCTCTACAATTTTTCTCCTTGCCCGCCCTTTTCTTTTATTCCCCATGGGGTTTTCACAGTTGGAAAAGTCTAAGACTGCCTTGCCTTTTTCAGGGGCGGCCCTCTGGGGTCCCTTTTTCCCCAAAGGGACGGGGGTGTTTTCGTAGGGGCAACCGCAACCGGGGTTCTTTGGGGGCTGCGCGAAGGGGCGTCAGTAATTGGGGGACTAAGGCATCGGCGATGAACGGGTTTTCTGGGAAATTTTTTTTTGCTGGTATGTTCCCGTGTCGATGGATTCCGCAATTTAACGGATCTAAACTAGGAATATTTAAAACGTACCATGATGGGGGAGTCCTCCGATGTAAGTCATCAGAACAGTCCACTCTAAGATGGTAATGGGGATGGACTGAAAAACCCGTCTATTGACGAGAAAAATGTTTGACGCTGTGGAAAAAAGTGTATTTCCCCCGGTTCAGAAAAATTAGGTTTGCTGGTCAATTTTTTCGACAATGGGACCTCTGGGGGGAGACCTCATTTCCCCCGGGGGTTGTGGGCATTAAAATTACCCCCAATGAAAAGGGGGGAAACCTTTTAGAAAAACTTCAGGGTTTCCCCTTGCAGGCTTGGCCAGGAGGGCTGGTTTTATTGCACCCTTAAAAGAAAGGACAGCGAATCCGGAAAGCCTTAAAATTTTAAGGTCGGGTTCCGGAAAGATGTGTTCCCCAAAAAAAGATGGGCTGGATGGGGCACCTCCGTGAGCACGAAGGGCCGGGATCTTGGTCAAACCATGGTTTGGGAAAAAACCCACCCGAGGGGTGGTTGGGGAAAAAATGAGTTTCCTGGGACATACCTTTGTGGCCTTTGGGGGGGAAATATAAGCTTGATTCTTTAAAAGTTGCAAAACCCTTCAAGTTCCCTTTAGAGAGCCATTCAAAGGTTTTACCCTTTGGGGCCTTCTTTTTTTTTCACCTTCGTAAAAAATCTCTTTAAGGGGTCCCTTTCCCGGGGTCGTCCCGACCCGCTGGATAAATCGCCTGTTGGGGGGGTCCCCTGTTTTGGCCCCCAGGTGACCGAGATCTAGAAGGGGTTTGGGAAACTTTCAGGGGAGTTTTCAGCAGTGGGAGGAGGACGGGACCCCGGCAAAATTTTTAGTTGGGTGATTTCTGGTGGAATCAGTTTTTCGGAGCTCAGTGAAGTTTTCGGTGGCCCGGGTTTTTTCTGTTTTATTTTTTATTTGGTTTTGGGATAAAACTTTTCCCCCTTGGATACGGGTATCTTCAGGGGGAAATCTATAGGGGCAACCTGGCGGAAAAGCTGCTGGGGCGGGTTATTGGGGTTTTGGGAACTCACGGGTTTCCACCGGGGCCCGGGTTTTAAAGTGCTGGAAAGGATCTTTACTGCTACTGGTTTTTCGAGATCGACGCTTCGCCTCAGGGAAAAAACTTTTTTGTCCCCCTTTCTTTGGATTTTCCCTTTTTAAAAAGGGGGGCATTGGTTTTTTTCCCATTTCCTTCCATTAAACAATTGGTTTCGCAGGGGTTTTGGTCGTGCGCCGGGGGTTCCCACTTCCCCCATACTCCTAAGACATTTCGCGTTCTGAGTTTACCCAAAACCTTTTGGGAGTTGAAACAGCGCAAAGGGGTTTGGAACATTTGTCCACGGGGGTTTAAAACCCGTCCTTTTTTTTTTGGGAAAGGACCCCGGGTTTTGAAACGGAGGAACGGCGGGCAGTCAAATTAAAGGGTCCCGGTCGGAATGGGGGTTAATTTCCCTCTCCCTTTTCTGATCTATAAATTTAGTGACCCCAAAACCCCAAAAGTTCGACAATTTCATCCTTTCCCAAAAAAAGTCCCCGTGGTTTTTCCCGCCTTTGAAAAATTCAAAATCGGGGGGGTTCGTGACTAAAACCCGGATTAAAAAAATCTGTTTGGGTTTTTTTTTTTCCCAAATTTTTTCGTCGGGGCGTGCTTCAAAAAGAATGGTACCATTTCTTTTCGCCCACCCGGGGTTACCCAAAATCGTCTTTGGTCGCCAGAAAAGGGAAAAACTTATGCTTTTAAAAATTTTTCCCCTTCCCCGGCGTCCATGAGGGAAAAAGGGCTTCTTCGGTTGATCTCTTCTTTTGGAAAAAAAACTTCCAAAACGTGGGTTTTTAAAAAATCTCCTCTTCCTTGCGGGAGGGCGGGGGTTTTTTTTTGCTCCATGGGTAGAAGACGGTTTTATCTCCATTCTCCCCATCCCCCATGGAAATCCAACCGGGGCCCCCGGGGGGGGCCAGGGTTTAAAGGGGGGGCATAGTAGGGGGATGTCACGCGCTGCCCCGGTGGATCTCCCCGCTCCCCCGGAGTTCAGTACAGGGCCCCAGTCCAAACCCCGGGTTTATCAAGGGGGGTTTCCCGGCCGTTGAAGAGTCGAAAGGGCCCAAACAAGGGGTTTGGGGAAACCAAGGGAAATTTCCCCAAAAAAACTGGCATTCCCCAGATCCAAGAAAAAAATGCCGAGGGGAGTTTGAAAAGACAGGACCCTCAACCCGAGGACCATTTTCCCCCCGACACGTGTCCCAAAGCCCGGGAAACAATGGGGGGGCTTTTAGCATCAGAGAGGGAGTGAAATAGAAAGAAAAAAAAGAAAGGATGTAATAAAAGGGAAAAGAATGATATAGGGGAAAAAAAAATGTCTAGTGGAAAAAAAATCTTTAAAGCCCTCCCCTCGGACCTATGCCCCTGATAAGTGTATTTTACTCTTTTTTCTTACAAGAAATTTGAAAAAAAATTTTGAAAATTTCCTAGGGGCATGTAAAGTACTAAATTTTTAAAAAATGTTTTCCCAAAAATCAAAACTTTAACTAGAGGGCCAAGGGCAGGGCTTTTTTTCAATTTGGAAAAATTGTTTTATAGTTTAGGACAAATAGTGTTCCGATTGGGGCGTTTTGAAAAAAAAAAAAAAAAACAACTTTTTTCCCTCCCCAAAAAATTTCCCTTAAATCCGAAATTTATGCAGTTCTATTCAAACAACAATGAATCCCCATCCAATGAGTTAAGAAAATCTCGTTCAAAATGTTATTCTAGAAAGACTGTAGTTGATCCCAAACCCCAAAAAATTAAAGCTTCTTATCCCTTTAGATCAATAATTTACCCTTTGACCAAAGGGAATGCTAGTCTTTAATTTGGTTTAAAAAGGTTCCCAAATTTTTTTAACAAAAAATTTCCTAAAGGGGAAAAAGGGTTTTTCTTTTTTATAAATTTTAAATAATATTTTGGTTCTACCATTAAAAAATTTAAAAATTAGAAAAATTTTCAAAAGAATGTAATTTGGGGAAACAATGATTTTTCCTTTTTTTAAAGGATGGGAAGATGGGAGCCCCAAAATTAAAAAAATGGTACAAATGAAATTTTGCCCTTCTATAACACCACTAAAAATTTTTTTTTTAAACAAATGGCTACTACCCCCTTGGATCCCTGGTTTGGATGTTCCCAAACCCATTTCCATAAAATAAAAATTTTTTTTTTAGATGCAAGGTTTTTCTCCAAAAATAATGTTTTTCCTCTTCCCACAAAAATTCATACATCAGTAAATCTTATAAAATAGTTTGGTGGTAAGTTAACTTAATGAAATTGTCATTTCAGTAATCTTGAGCCTTAAAAAAATTTAGGTTTAGTAGGCTGTGAATTTTTAACCCTGGTCCTTCAACCCGATTTTGACCATCTGGTGGAAGTAAAAATTTTAAAAATTTGGTTTTTAAAAGATTTTTTCAAATTGCTCAAGACATCTGTCCATTGAATATTTATTGACACAGCACTCATTTCTCCATTCTCAAAAGGGCTATTTCAGGTATCAGAAAATAAGAGTAGAGGCACAGCACCACAATTATTAAAACATTGGGGGATTATAGCATTAGACTGAATTTTAATGACATTGAAGCACTAACATGAAAACTTACAGCAATTCCTTATTAAATGTGTTTTTTTTTCACGCTGATTATGGATTCCATTGTTAGTGTGTGTAATCTCATTGAGCAAGAGAGTTTGTTGAGCAATTTACTCAAATTCTAAAGTACAATCCAGTTATTCAAAGCAAATTATTTTTAAAAAAAATATTAATGTCACAATGTCAACTGTTCCTGGTATTAAGAAATTAAACTAACATTTGGGTAGTCTTTAGCAAACATTGAAAAGTGGACAATTAAGATGGTCACAAAAATGGGACAGAACCACAAAGAAAAAAGGACAAAGTAGCAAAATCCAGTGGTGCTAGAGAATGGCACAGGCTTTCTGTACTTGCTATTTTTCTAATATTTTTGGTCAGGCCTAGCTTTTCGGTCTTGCCCCATCCTGTTGCAGCTGCTATGGCCGCCCTAAGTACATTTTTTTTTTTAACATTATTCGTTTACTAATGTTAAATCTAAATATTACTTTAAGAATATTATAGAAGTAAAACCTCATCCAAAATGGAAATTTTCGTTGAAAACACACTTTCACTCACAAATGCAATAACTTATACAAATGACTGAAAATCTGTGTATTAACTGCTGGAAAGATACTTTTAAAAAATTGCATTTGTTTAATAAAAAAAAAGAAAAGAATGTAGCAAAATGACTTTTACATCATATTAAACAGTGCATAACTGTCCCTGCAAAAGGTGTGAAGAAGAAACTTGAAGCCATTTTTGAGAAGAGTGTTTGAGTGTTTTGGCATAATTTTGAGCTCATTTTCACAGAAAACTTTTGAATTTTCAATAAACTTATATCATTTGAAGCATGTAATAATGGATGCAAATCATCAGTAATGTAAATGTTAACGACATGAGAGTGATGTCAAAAATTTACAATTATGTAATTTTTGAAAATACAAAAGAATGATGGAGAAGCAGAATAATGCACATGTCATATTATACAGTACTTTCAGCACTATCTCTCTGCCAAAAGTCTAAGGAAAAAATTTGGAGCAGTTTTTGGGAAATTCTTGATTTTAATATTTTTTAATATTTCATGCAGTATTGCACAAAAACTACTAAAGATTCAAAAGAATGTACACCTTTCATGAAAGAAATTATTGAGAAAAAATTTAATTTGAACAATCTCTATCATCTTTTTTGTAGTTGTAGGTAGGCACTGGAAAAATTTCAAACTTTTGCTTTCCAAAATTTGAGCTAACATTGAAAAAAAAAAAATTTAACCATTTTGGAGAAAATATCCCAGGAGCTTTATGTTAAGTACCCCTAAAATTCAAAGAATGTGTTTTCAAATCTCAGAGCTTCAAGTGGGGGCCTGATTGACTGGGGAATATCTGTTTTGGAAAAAATCCTATGAATAGTTGACGCTGGTGTTGTTCACAGATAGACGGACATTTGGAAAGAAAACACTTTTTCAGTATCAGGGGACTTCAAAATGTGTATTTCCGTTGAAATCTTGAAATCGATTTCCTGCAGTATTACATAACTTTCTCTATACTATATACATTACTCTACATCCTCTAGAGACCTGAGCAGACCATTTTTGTATTTAATTTAATAAATTATATTTTCTAGTCTCTTTTAGGCTCAATAACACAAACACTATCCACATTTATGACAAAACAAGAACTAGTTATCTTGTAATAATTTGTACACATATGTGTACATTAGGATTCAATGACATATATTTGGGTATGATATCAGTCTGTGTGAACGTGGTAAAAGGAAGTCAAAACAATATATTTTCATATTTGAGCCATTTAGAGTTTGTAGCGTGTACTTTAAACAATGTCTACAATCTATTCCACCCCTTCTGCCCCCTCCCCTCCCTCTTGCAGTTCCCATTACTAAGGGAGGATTTACTTCCTCATCCTCTCCAATACATGCAGTATTGGATTTTGTTGTCCTGACAATTGTCTTTTATTGCCACAGACTTTGTCACGAGAATCAGTATCCACGACTGAGGAGGAAGCATCTAAATCGCTATTACCTTCGAAATCACTCTCATCAAGGACTATGAGAATGGTATCTCTATCTCAAAACAAGTTATCCACTCCCTTGAAAGTTTTTAATATGTTATGTAGCTAATGTACAATCAATTCTATAATTTATTCTAAAATCTAACATTTATTCGTACGAAATATAAAAAACTCATCATGAATGAACAGGTAACAACACAGAAACATATGTCGTCGAGTCCTTACGTCCACAAGTGTGGACAAAATAGTTTGTAATAAGCTCATTTGAGTGACACATATTTTCTAATAATAAGACTTATTGTAATAATAAGTTATAAGGTCATAAGTCAACAATAGTTACCTTGGATAAGTCCACTATCTTCCTAACAATCAAAAAAGTTCTGCCAACACAACTTGCAGCACAATCGCAGAATTCACCCTCTAGAGTATCTGCTCAATTCCCTTGAAACACAGCCAGAGACAAAATTGTCGCCTGAGAGTGTCAAAGGAGACTCCGCGAAATCATTGGAAGTACCACCAGCGCTAAATTAAAATCCTCGAACCCATGGAAACTTCAAAATTATTTTGTACCCATGCATACACCAGGACTGTAGAGGATATTATGTATATGAAATTAAACACTTTTCCTGAAAATAATTATCTATCACTGTAATAAAATATAGTGTAGCATTGTCATATCAATTTATTACATTTTATGCGAATAACTCTTACAGTTGGTGATATGGCAATCCACAAGTTACATTGCTAACAAAAGCATAAACATTATAACAAACACACATCTGTGCGCTGGACTTGATAACTGTCCACAGTAAGGGCATGCAATTAATATATTATGCATTGTAAATCAGGGAATAGCAAAAGAGTATTAAAAATGAGAATCATTGTACTTCACAGTAGAATGGATCTCTTCTACAATACTAACCTGCCAAAAATAAAATAAAATAATAATAATACAATGTAAATGTTTTATGCACATTAAATATTTTTTTCACAAAACTGAATCAATATTGATTACTGTCAGTATGTGAGCAATGAGAAAATAAATTATTCATAGCTTATGTAACATTTCATTTTATTTTGGTTAAATTTTTATGCATTTTAACATATCACAATATTCTATCTTAGAGATATTTTTGGTAACATTCTGAAATCAAGGTATGCAAAATATTTACATTGCATATTTCCGTAGACATGACACATTTTGGAGAAACACAGATGAATTATACAAATAAATTAAAGTACATGAAACAGCAAGTATCATGTAAATTGATACATACGTTTAAGAGTACCCATCACAATACACTATTTAGATGTTCCAAATTTATCTACCAATCTCTTAAATTAAATCACACTGCACTTCCATCCGACACAACTTGGAACTGCACCAGCGTCTTCCTCTGAAACCTGGATGGCATCACCATGACGTTCCCAGAGTCCAGGCATTTGAATGATCTACAACATAAGAAATCAGTAAAATAAAGTAAAGTTTAAGACCATACTAACATGTTCCCATCCTTTTAATACTGTCCACACTTGGAGCTAGATTTAGATACATCGTCTTGAAGCTAACTGTTGATAGTAGTTCATCTTGATAACTGACTGGTTAGAGCAACTGGGCGTAAACCAGAAGACCTGGCTTTGACTGCCAGATGGGGTGACAGTTCTTTGAACAAAATTAATTATTAAAATATTCAAAAGGATATTAAATTTGGCCCAATTGTTTCATTTCATAATTCACCAATCTCGTTTTGTAATGTCTTATGATACTCACTTCAAAAATACCTAGTACCTTATCCCAGATATTTGTTTTGTTTCAGTAACAGGTAAAATTAGGGGTTACATAATTAAATACATTTCACTAGTTGTAGTAAAAACATTAGTAGTTTAATAATTTACCAAGCAAATTTTTCATTTTGTGAATTCGGTTGTTTGGCTGGGTACTCTTGATGACAAAACTTGATCTCCTTATAGAGAAATGTGATACAATAAAACTTCATCTTCACACACAAAAAATTTTTAAAAAAGTTTAATGGTGTATAAAATATTATATATGGTAGGATAGCATGGTTTTTACTTTCTCATATACGTACATATATACGGAGTAATATATGCAGTATCGAGAAAGTTAGGTAATACTGTGCAAAAAAAACCGGCAGATTTGACACAAAAAATGCATTGTCGTGCCCTGACAAGAAAAAGTTGCTCAAGTTGCTTAATTAAGAAAAAAATCCTCTAACATGTGGTGTAGCCAGAATCCTTGTTTCGTAAGTCCTTGATGTCAAAAAACCAATTGAAAGCAAAACGTCCGTCCATCCATCAGTCTGTGAACACTACTAGCGCCTGAAATGTGTGTAGGATTTTTTTGAAATTGAAGAAACCCCTTTCCATCTGGCTCTAGTTGAAGCTTTGAGATTTTGAAAAACATACTTTAAAATTTGAGGGTACGTTACCTGCAGACCCCTGGGCATTTTCAAAATTTTCTCAGAAATGACCCCAAATTTTTTCTTAACATATCAAGTTTGAATTATTACTGGCGTCTTCCTACAACTACAAAATTAAAAAGAGAGATTTTTCCTTCATGTCAAATTTGTTTAGCATAATCAGTTAAGGTCATATAGATTTTTTTGAAAATGTTAGTAGTTTCCCTGCAATATTTGCAATTTTATAAAAGAACATAAACAAATTTAAATTTTTGATGTAGGCTAATTCCACTGCACAAGATGACATAAACGCCATAGTGCTCTATACATTTGTTGTTTTTTTTCAAAAATTATACAAATGTAATTTTTTGACTGCACTCGTTAATATTTACACTACTGAAAATTTGTTCACATTATGGTATTTTGAGACATTGCTTTAAATAAATCATTTAAATTTCTGGAAAACTCAACATTTTTCAGTGAAAATTAACTCAAATTTCAGCATTTTGAGAAATGCTCAAATACCATTTTCTTGAAAATGGTTCCAAATTTTTTCTTTAAACTTTTCCAACAGACTTTTTAATATGACAAAGTTCATTTAGGTGTATCCTTTTTTTTCTTCAAAAATTACACAAATGCAATTTAAAAATAAAAATTTCTTATGCTAATCTCATGTTAATGTGCAAATTTCCATCGATTTGTATACTTTTTTGCATTTGTAAGTGAAAGTGCTTTAAAAGACTTGAAATTAAGTTTTTCAAAAGCACAAGATTTCTGTGAAAAGGAGCTTCAAATTTCGCATTTACAGTAACGCTTAAACACCATTTTCTTAAAAACTGCTTAAAATTTTTTCAACGAAAATTGCCATTTAGAACGAGGTTTTACTCTTCTTTAATATTCTTAGAGTAATATATTAGTTTTACTATTAGGACAGTGAAAGGTTGAAAAAATTTCAAAAAAATGTAATTTGGGCGGCAATAGATGGCTACTGGCAAGACCGTGAAACCAGTCCACACCAAGAAAATTAGAACACTGTACTATGAGGAAGCATGTGCCACTCTGTAGCACCACTAGTTCGTTTATGCCCAGTTGCTCCAACCACTCAGCTATCAATATGAACAATTCTTTGAACAGTTTCAAGGTCCGAGTATTACTTGTGTATGAAATTTAATTGTCACCACCTTATCACCTTATTGGAGCCAATTACGTACGATATGTTCCACAACAGGAATTGCATCCAAAATGTATCCTTTGCTACTAAGTAAAGAATTTATTTTAGAAATTAAATTTTTTCCAAATTCAATGAAATTGGATTTATGGAAAAAATTTATTAATATGAATTGCTTCTTCATTAGGGCACAGTCATTCCTGTCTATTTCTTAGATTAGGGTCAGTCCACAAACGCACACAAAAAAAATTATTTCATCAAATGCTGAAAAATGTAAAAAAAAAAAATATCAATGTTACATAACAATAAACTAACATCTGCTATGTAACGCAGCATAATGCTGCCTCAAACCCTCTACCCCCTCTCTCTAGCAATAGGAAGTTTATGGGCAACCCCTCATCACAAATACAGTATTTCTCATCATTCTAACAAAATTAAAAAGTTTGGTCAATGTTATTCACAAGCCAATTGATAAAAGCAAGCAAAGTTGCACATATCAGCATTCGCTAACTTTTGTTGTTTTGGCTTAGGACATGTGGAACCCATAGACCCATTTTTTTACCCTTTCTCATTCAATGGATATGCTGGACGAAGGTTGAATGATAACAATATATCACATTTGCCAATTCTTGTATTCAATGGCAGATCATTGTGGATTAAGGGACTTGAACAGTCATCAAAGCCCAAAGATCTTCCTGAATGTGGAGAAGCAGTCATGTCAAAACAACCCTCACTGAAATGAGAAAACCATTTTTTTTCATGCTAACTCCAATGACATTGTCTCCGTTGGCGGTGCAAATATTCTAGCTGCCTATAGTCTTTGCCTCTACTGAACTCAGAATATCTTGGAAATGTTCCCCGTTGTCTACTGGACATTCCATTTTTTAACATTCACAGCAACACTCACCATTTCCAATAATGCAAATTCAATACACAACCTTAGGCACTTACCACAACTTTATACAAAAAAACACAATTAAACATTTATCCCACAACAATGGAAGTTGCTTTTATACTATAACAATAGAAGTGACATGCCAAAGAAAAACACCAAACAAAAAAACCAAAGACTTATGCACCAACCCAACGTGTTTCCTTTCTGGCACCCAAATTTTGAGTTAGAGAATTTCGTATTAAGCAAGTTCATGCTAATGAGTATGGAATACAATTTATTGTAATAAAAAATTTAAATATGTACATACATATGTACTTATTTTTTCCAAAATATGTAAAAAAAAAAATAAATAAATAAAAAGGGGAAAATATTTAAAATAAAAATTCATTATTGTTCTCTATAAGCATTTTCCGAGCATAGAATGTCGCCAATCAGTTCTTAACAAGCATGCAGAGCAGCTGAAAGTAGGTTCTACCTCTTCAGAAGTAATTCTACACTAGATTTCACCATACATCTGAATTTTATTCGGAATATAAAATACGTTCGTAGTATATATAACGATGTTTATGAGAAGCCAGTGTTCCAATGAATAGTAGTACAACGTAGCCAGTGACGGATCGCGGGGGAGGGGGGTTCCCCCCCCACAATCGAACAACGCACAAGACAATTTTCTGTAAAAAATATTTGTTCGTTTTCAATTGAGTAACGAATGTGCTGTTAGACACATGGGCAAAATCGTAGTTGAAATTACTTTTGTTCACAGAAATCTGCTCATTCTAGACTCCGAGTACGCAGTAAAAAACGCCCCTCCCTCCCGGGGGGGGATTATGGTGAAGATATGGTGGTCATAGATGTCCAGCAGCATTACATTTGATCTTTAAGAAAGATGATTCTATAATGTATAATGTAAACACACATTTCAAATGTTCTCTTTCAACATATAAATATTTTAAAATATAACGAAATATGTAAAATAAAGCTAGTTCCAATTCATTCACAATGTCTTGACAAAAAAATATTATTGAATGCAGGTATCTAGTTCCTGTAAAAACATGTAATTACATGGAAATCCGTTCCCTACTACAGAGGGTTTACCATCATTTTCACTTTTAAAATTAATATTTATAAAATGCTGAGTTTTCATGTTGATTGAGCTTGTGCAAGAATATTCTTTCAAAACAATAGGTATGTTACCAAAGTATTTCTAACATTCAAAAATTAATGGGAATTAAAACAATTTTTTGTAAGTAGGGTAATAATTTGTTGATTTGGTTAAGCAAGCTACCCTTGATTTCTGTGAAGTACAGAAACAAACCTTTCCAGGGTGACCAGTGATCTGGCTTTTTGGAATTCAAGTTTTTTTCCCGGTTTTCTAGGTCTGAGAATATACATTTTCCAGATTCTTTTTCGCACATTACAACCCATTTTTACCCTCTACCGCTTACGCAGTAGAGAGAAAGTTATGTGCGGATAAAGCAGCGAATTTCCTCTAATACATGGTGTAGCCAGAATACGTTTTGTAGGCCCTTTATAATGAAAACTCGGTTGACGGCCAAACAGCCGTCCATCTGGCAGTGAACAACGCTGGCGGCTAAACCGTTCAGCTGACTTTCTTCAAAATTGATATTCCTTAATCGATCTGGCAATTTATTGGTCCCATAAAAAAGGTACTTTACATGAAATACCTCTGAAATATTCAAAATTTTCAAAGAAATGGCTCCGTTTTTTATTAAATTTTGTTGTTGGATAGTGTGAAGGCCGTTTAAAAGAAGCTGCAGGACTCATGTTCATTGAAAGCTCTGATTTTTTGAAAATTGCAAACATTCAACAATTTTTCGGAGTCTTCCTTCAACTACAATTATGAAGACTTTTTTCTTAGCGAAATGTTTTCATTAAAAACATTTTTTTTAATTAAATTTGGACTTTAGGTAGTTTAAAGGACGCATAAGAGGGCCCAGGTCTTAAGTTGGTTGATATGCCCAATTTTTCGAAACTTAAAATGTTTTCTGCAACTTCTTTCAACTTTAATTGTGAAGATACACTTTTTTTTAATGAAATATGTTCACCAAAAACGTCTTCGAATAAGGTCATGTTGAATTTTTTGGCAATATGAGTAATTTGGTCTCAAACAGTCATGCGTTTCGAATATCCTGCGCTCCATGAACATGAGAGATTTTTGGAAGCTATTGCTATTCTTATGAAAGAGAGTAGATTGATGTTAGTTAATAAAATTAACTTCGAACAAATTACTTCTTTTTTCAAGAAATTTTGATCACTGATTATAATATGTTTCATATGTAAAAGTTTAAAATAACTACTGTTCCTGGCTATCGAATTAAACACTGGTATGTACCACGGTCACTTCGTTTGAATTGGTTGGGTTTGGATTATATTAGTATTATTTCTAATACTTTACATGAAAGAAAAAAAAAATTAGTATCATAAATTTTTACCACCATTTTAACTTTAATTTATTTATTTTACATCAAAAACAGTTAAAAACTGTTTGACGTGCTATGAGGAGAAATGAATTCTGTGCATGTTTTCAAAAATTCTGTTATCCCTACCCTAAGCCATATACTACTTGAATTTTGAATATAGAAATAAAATGAGTGTTTTTTTGCAAGGATTGTTAACAAAAATATTCGCTCCAATGTAATAAAATCTATTTTCATGGGTAAATCAGCAATTAATTAGGGCTCTTATCCCTCATCATTTCCTTCGTCAAGGAATGCAACATCATGGAGAATGATCATTTGAATAACTTCATTTCCCATTAAATTCTAGAACACGTGCACAGATAATGAAGTTACATTTATGTCCAGAAGCAAAACAAGGGGCCATCTCAGCATTTGCACAATGGATCAGGGAAACTGGACGAAAAACCTGATCGAGATGGGGCCATTGACCCGGAAGCTGCAGTACAATATTTCTTACAAGTTGTTTAGAATTGTACAGTCCAAATGGTAAATAATATATAAAGTATCACTGTTATAATTAATGACTTTTTGAGCTCAGTATAGTCTCTAATTGTATAGAAACAGTTATTCAGCAGAAATGATTTCACTGGTGATTTAAACTTTTCTATTGAATTTAATCGTTTAATGCACTGTGGCAAAGTGCTGTAAAATAAATGTACATATATAGTATGTGAATATTTTATAATGAGCTGTTGATACTGTCACCTGATGAATACGTCAAGTGTTATAGTTAAAAGACATCAGCATTTTCTGAAAATATATTCCCGGCCTTAAGCAAGTCATTTTTGACAAAAACTACTGATTCGTAAATCAACAGACAAGGTAATGGTAAAATTCCTATATTAATGAAGAGAGGCTTACAAGAATCACATGGGTGGGATTTGCTTATTATTCGCACAATTCCTTTTTGTAATCCAAAAGTGTGGGAGCTATAAGATGTGTTTCCCCAGAATATTATGCCATTTCTCAAGTGGGAATGAACATTTGCGAAGTGTACACAACGAGCAGTATGAAAGCTGATTGAATTTGAAAGAATTCTGAACGCGTAGCATAATGAGCTTAATTTTGTGTTCAATTCATTTAAATGGACGTTCATTTGAGGTTTGACTGAATTGAGAGACCTAAAAATTTTGTTGCCTTAACATCAGTCAATGATACACCGTTCATTTTCAATGGAGTAGAATTGTTTATTTGAAATAGAAAAAATATTAAAACAGTTTTCTTTTCATTTACTATTAATTTGTTATTTCGAAACCAATTTGAAACATCTGATATTGCACTATTTACGGTTTCTTTATTGCAAAGAATGTTTGTGTCATCCGCAAAGGGAACTGTTCTTCCATTATGAATCGTCAGGAGCATATCGTTTACGTATAGTAGGATGAGAATAGGGCCTAAAATCTACCCCTGAGGGACTTCACATGCAATTCGTAAAGAGTCAGAAAGGTGTGTACAGTTCGGTTCAGAGTTCTCCGGCCCTGTGAGAGGGGTCTAAGTTTCTCCGCGGGGTGAAGGGAGCGCGATAAGGTGATGGGCTGTAGGATTTGTTTGACAGACGTCCGTGAGTCACACATGGACTGTAGGAAAGGGCCAGCGCGTGCTTGGTCAATGCATTGGTTTCGCAAACATCAGCTCACTTTTCATTCAGAGTGCGCAAATGTTAGATGCAAAATGGCGAAGCAGAAATCGAATTTGACAATTCACAGTGAAGGTCGGTTCTGCATCAGGCGACAACCATGGTCAGATGAATCAAGAAAAATTTGAAAAGTGGGTGAGAGAAACATTATTACAAAAACTGCCTTCTAATGCAGTAATAGGTGTTAGCCAATAAAACCCCAAATGCATATGCATTAAAGCGCGACATGATTCAATGGTTGAATGCAAAAGGAATGCATGTTCATGAAAACCTGAGGAAGCGTGAATTATACCAACTAGTTCTGCAACTGAAACCTCAGAACAACACATACAAAATTGATGAGCTGTTTACCAGTAGGGGTCATTCTGTCATCCGCCTTCCTCCTTACATGTGTGAACTGAATCCCAATGAAATGGCACGGCAAAAATTAAGAGTTTAAACTTATAAAGGAAAGCAAAGAAGTTGTCAGAGCTTACAAGCCACTCAAGTCAATGTTGAAGACTGGAAGGGTTACTGCGCTCATGTCAGGAAACTAGAAAATGAATACTGGGGGAGGGACGGTCTAGTGCCAGATATTATAGACAGTATTGTTATAAATATGGACTCGGATATCGAGGATGAAGACACTGACAATAGCGATAGTTCATTGGTGGACAATGATTAGGTAAGGTCAATGTCTTTAACTCAATAGTAGTGTCCATCTCTTCCCCCACTCCCTCCTGTCGCTTCCTTTCTGTATCCCCATTCTACCCTCTCTCCTTCGCTCTGCGACTGACACAGCAAAATGGCATGATGTCACAGAGCCGGAGACATCAGAACTGAACTGTACATATTCCATTATTCAAGTAAGGTATTTCTAATCTCTGAGATCGTTGTTTAAAATGTATGCACGTAACCAATACCACAGATACCACAGATTTTATACGAAGGTAATTTTTAAAAAAGTAAAATGTCATGATCAATGACGTCAAAAGCTTTAGAAAGATCTGAATATAATCCAATAAGTGCTTTGTTTTGATCCAATGATGAGGCGACACTTTTAAGGAAAGAGAAAATGGCTGTTGCCATAGATTTTGATTTCCTAAATGCATGTTTGCAATCTGAAAGCGCGTTGTGTTTACTGTGTGCATGTGAGAAAGGTTTCTATTCTACGTAAAAAAAGGCTCTCTAATATATTTGAAAAAACTGACAGAAGGGAAATAGGCCGATAATTTTGAATTTCATTTTTGTTGCCGTTTTTGAAAAGCAGCTTAATCTTAGCTGTTTTAAAAATATCTGGAAAAGTTCCGGTGCATACGGATGCGTTAAATAAGTGAGTTAACGGGTGTATATGGCTGGTGCACAGGTCTTTAACAAACAATCAAAATTCATCTTAACCGGCCAAATATTCATTTTTTAGTTTACCGATTATTTTGAGAATCTCATAGGAAGAAATTTTCACATTAACCTTGCACGCAACCCTGTCAAGATCTTGGCATGCTCATTTTCTTCGTGCTCCCTGTCAATTCGGACATTGTCATCCTTAATCTCTGTATACGCTATAAGCAAAGATAGCTTCGACTGCGCTCTTCTACAAAACAAGTTAAAATTCCCTTTATCATGGACGTATTAACATGGTCGTTTCGGCTGAAAAAATAGCAAAGTAGTACTGCCAATGTCATCAAAGAAGACGCGCGATACTAATCGAGACACAACGACTGAATTCTAGGTGAGACATTTGTTCCGCAAATCTCTCGTCCATGCACATGCAACCACAGACAACCATATAGGTGCTACAGGGTGCTAGGTACTATACCCATGTTGCACCTACACAAGCAGCACTCTTTGAAGTTGTGTTATGCGTGAGTCAAGAACTTCGCAATTCACAAGCAAACATGTGACACTCCTCATACATACTTCGATTTTAACACTTGTCATTATCACGAACCTTGTTGAATTCTGCACTTTACTGAATACAATGCCGCATGTGAATATGTGTTAAATGGAAAATCTGAAAATAACGAAAAATCCTGGTTTTCAATGGGAAATTGCCGGTTTTTACCCAGTTCTTCCAGGCGTTTTCAAATTCCCGATTTTTTCCCGGTTTTCAAGGATTCCAGGTTCGCTGGCTACCACTGCTTTCATGACAAAAATGTATAATTTTAATAATTAAATTTTACGAAAAGAAGAAAAAATTACAAAACAACAAAACAAAACACTACACTAACTTTTTGTACCAATTCCTCAAAGGCACACTGAACACCATCCCTGGTTTTTGCACTTGATTCAATAAAAAGCGTTGCATGTCTTCGAGCAAACTTCATTCCTTCTTCACGACTTACTTCCCGATGTTCCTGTAAAGCAGAAAAATAATATTTTATAATTTCCCACTAGCCTACAAAAACACTTTTAATTTCTATTAATAATGCAGAGTATGAATATTAGATTAAAACAATGGTTGCTGAAACTTTTGAACAAATCATTTATTATTTCTTAATTCATGGGTTATCTTGGTTCTCAGAACAATGCCACTCTTTCAGAACAGTGCATTGTGATGTGATGACTCGCTCACAAAAAACTGACAACAGCCAAATTTTAAGTATTTTGTATATATTAGAAAGATCAAATTACTTTAACATCTATAATGCTTTAGATTCTATGCATTTACTATTAACTTTTTTTTGTAACTGGGACTCGTCTCAGTTTGCCAGACTCCCTCCCAGCACCCATTTAAAGGCACCCGCGGATCCGACTAAAGCCTTCGCAGTAAATGTGGGTTGATCAAACCAGTGGAGAGCCCACATACGTCTCCAAACCTAAAACCAATTCATGGGTGCATCTTGGGTCCATATTGTCTTCTGAGGTAGACTGTCGGTACATTAGAGGTTTTTAGAGATAAGGGAGCCAGTTCCCAAGTGCAAACAAGATCTAACTTAGCATAGTAGCTTCCAGAAAGAGCATGGAATTAGGAATGGATTACAGTTTAGAGGTTAAACAAAGGGTCTGGGAATGCCTTATCAAAAACAACCATGCCTTACATGGGATTCAAACCCACAGCTCCGGTGTGCCCTTGGCTGCACCTGCCCCCAAGCAGTCTTACTAAAGCTTTCGAACAATGAGCAAATCAAACAGATTTCAAGATAGAAATCGTGTATCATTCAATGAACATGACAAATTATATACAAAACCATTGCAAACCTCGAAAATCTATCCCTTCAACCAATACATCATTGTTCCTGAAAACTTACCTGCGTGCACTCTTTACCAAAATTACTGATAAACGCTTTAGGTTCTTTTTTCAACTTACCTTTGTACATAGAATTGGTACCGAATGCCCAGCGATTTACAGTTCAGCAGTTACGTTCTTTTTTTTTCTGTCTTTTCTGACACTTCTATTTCTTTGATTTAAAATTTAATATATATTTCAAACATATTACCTTGGACATTTCAGAAACATAACTTAGATTATTATTAAATTAGACTTAGCTTAGATTATTATTAAATTGTATATTCCTGGTCAGGGTGTATTGAAGATTTCAATCAGTTTGAATCTTCTTCTAAAACTGTTCTCATACATAAGCCTGTGGAGTGTGTTAAAGAGAGAGTCTGGTGTAAAGCAAACAGTGGTTGGTCTGCATCACACTGTTGGGGTGTTTTATTGAGGATGAGAAAAGAACTGGTGTTGGAACTGCATCGATGTTCAACAGAGCATACACAGCTAATGTCTAAAGGTTTAGCTACTTCTTAAATAAATAAATTTTAAAAAAAATTGCTTGTATAACCTGTGGTTGGCACTTTGGACTTCTCTAGTAGAATAATTTAGTAACATAACAATGGTTTAACACTGAAAGTTGCAAAAACTTGCTACCAGAGAGCTCCAACAATGACTTTGCACAACAAACATGATGACAATGAGCTAGCACTATGTACACAATATTTAACTGAGCATTAATAGGTAAACCTGCACAATACCCAAAAAAATTATTTGAGTGTTTTATGTCTCTCACGTATAATTATTTGATTTCACTTTTTAAAGGCACAGCAACAGCCATCTTGTTTATAGTTAAAGTAAGATTTCTTGTACATGTCTTATAAAAATTATAGAATAATTTCTTTATACAATTTTTTTTAAAAATTTTATTTATTTAATGTCAAAAACGGTTAAAAACACTATGTGACATACTATGGAGAGAAGTGTATTCTATGCAGGTTATCTTGAGTTCTGGGATCCCTACCCTTACACAAATATAAGTTGAATTATGAATACAGATGGAAACAGTGTTTTGGCAAGAATTGATAAGCAAATATTTGCTCCTGTGTAATAAAGACTATTTGCAAAGGCAAATCAGCTACTAGTTTTGGCTATTATTCCTCATTGTGTCTTTAGAGAAGAAATCAACTTACTACCATGAGAACACGAACAATTACTGGAATAATTATATTACCTAAGGAGCACTAAAAAATATGCAGAGAAGTTACATTTATGACTAAAAGCAAAACAAAGACCATTTCAGCATCTGCTCCAAGGATAAGGGAAATTCGACAAAAAACCTCATTGAATTGTGGTCATTAACCCAGAAGCTGAGGTACAGAACTTATTACAGACATATTTAGTCTTTTAGAAGTATGCAGTACAAATGGTAACTAATAGATTAAATACCACTGTTGAAATCAATATTACTTTCCTTTTGATGCTCGGTGTAGTCCTTAATTGAATAGAAACAGTTATGCAGAAGAAAAAATTGTACTTGGCACTTCAACTTGTGTATCAATGTTAATTGTTAAATGTCATCTGGCAATGTGTTGTAAAATACTGTACATGAACTATAGAAGTATCTTTTCTATAGTTTCTGGGGAGCTGTTGATACTGGCACCTGATGAATATGATACTACTACTTTCAATGCTACTGCATATATAGCCACTAAATAATGAATATCTGAAAATGAATGTTAGAACTTACAAACAAATAAATAAAATTTTATCACAATGAAGTCATTGTGTTTTAAAGATTTAAATATGTACACTTTCTAAAGAAATTTAATTAAATACCTTCAATACTTCAAATGTCTGAACTTTCAAATGAAACTGAACAATTGTTACTGGAATTAACTGTGGAAATATTTATCCTTCCCCTTTTTTTTCCTCTGTAGTGACCGTATGCGACTAACCAAACCAGCATTTTATATTTTTATAACCACAAAACTCAATTTATAATATTACAGCTGTATACATCATATCAATTAATTATCAATATTTTAAACAAATATTATCATCTTAATTACCTTTGAAAATATTAATAATGTTATATTACTGAAATTAGTATTAACATGTCTATGACATAATACTGATCTACAATTGTCATTTCCATATCCCATTTAAAATACATTAGTTAAATATGATTGTAATATTTTATTATATAGAAAAAATTATTGAGTATTTTAATGTTAAATATACAGTATTTACTAATTCCCATTAATTCATCCAACTTTTGCTTAAGAGGAAAGCTTTCAGAGATCTGCCATGGTTATGTGTATAATTTACCATTTCCATTAAATATATTTCATAATAATTTACGTTTCTCTGTAAAAAAATTTTCTTTATGAAAAAAAATTCTCAGCAGGAAATAGCGCAGCTTCAACAACCTTAACTATGCTAATTAAAAATCTCTTAATGCAATAAATATTTGTAATAATAAATAAAACTTTCAGTAGTAAAAACACGAACCCTTTAGCATAAATAAGAGAACCAAGTGCTTTTGAGCTTGAGGATTTTTTTCTTAGTACTACCACAAAGGATACTGTATGCCATTTCAAATACAAATTCATTATTTGCATTTATTTAACAACTTTTTCTTAAAAAACTGACCTTGTCTATTTTGTTTCCAACCACCATTTTTACAATATTGCTCTTTGTTGAATGTGTATCCAATTCATTCAGCCAGGTTTCCAGTTTATTAAAAGTTTTAACATTGCTAACATCGTAAACAAGGATAGCACCTTGAGCATCTCTATAATAACTTGGTGTGAGAGTTCGAAAACGTTCCTGACCAGCAGTGTCCTGAAAAGTTGAGATTATATTATTTGTCATTGCTTCACAATGAAATAATGAAAATTCAAAATTAATATCTTTACAAACCCAAATCGCCAATTTTACTGTATTCCCGTCGACAGTAATTTTTTTAGTCCTAAAATCAACTCCAATTGTGAGCTGTTGTTCTGGGTTGAACATATCTTCAGTAAACCGCAACAATAGGCTGCAATAATTGATAAATTTTGGTTACTTTCGCGCTCATTACGACTGTCTGAAACGTCATTACATTATAGAAACAAAGTGTTTGTCACTGACCTTGATTTTCCAACATTGCTTTCGCCAATAATTAAAATTTTTAAAGTAGTCAAAACTTCGTCATCCATATCAGATAGAACTATCACGTCGATGTGTAAGTTATGTAAAACAGCATAAGTTTACCGAAACAATCGCTCATGAAACTGAGAAACACGAGAGACGTGAGCACGCAGTCGCACACCTACGTCAACAATTATATTTGACAACGTTGAATTTAGCAATAGTACTTCGCATAGCAAAAAATCGGTGAGGAGAAATATGAAAGAGGTCCAAACAAATCGTATAACACCTAGACTGTTCAAAATTACTCATCGGCTGTCACATACAAATCCACATTCTGCACAAGGTTATTAAATGGTATCCATGATGAAACGCTTTTGAATTCCATGAAAAGGAACTCAACAAAGATTTTGATGAAGTGCACTTCAACAGTAACACTCCCCAAGCTTAGAAACTTTTGAATGATTTTTAAATAAAACTTATCTTACAATAAAAAAGAATTCGAAAATTTGGTAAGAGCTTGTCAGAAAAAATAATTACTTTTCATATTCCTTTCTTGTTATTTACTACGTACTTTTATAAAAATAATGAAAATGTGGACATCAAAAATTAGAAAAGGAATCGTAATTTCCTTAAGAGATTACTTACTCACAATACAATAATGACCCACAAATACATATCTTTTCGTTATTTAATGTTGGTGAACATGGTGGGCGACGATGAAATCGAATTGCCGATCGTTCTGCGTAACTATTCAAAAACCTGAAATGATTAGCTGTGACTTGTTTCTGACTTATCCATTTTACTTTCTCGTAGTACAGTACGTATATAGGAAGTAACACACGTAGTATACAATTCTGTAATGCTGCAGAAACTAGACTTCGAGTTTTGAACGGATAAACGTTTTGGCGTCCCTTGATACCGAAAAAGTGTTCTAATTTTCTCGTATTCATACGTCTGTAAGGAGTAATATACGTAGAATTGAAAAAGTTATGTAATGCTGCGGAAAATTGATTTCGAGATTTTAACGGAAATACACGTTCGGAAATATAATGGGAAAATAGATTCCTGTGAAAAAGAACTTAAAATGTTGCATTTACAGTAACGCTAAACGCCGTTTTCTGACAAACGGCTCCAAATTTTCCAATAAAAGTTGTTATTTATGACGAGGTTTTAGCCATCTTTAATATTCATAAATTAATATTTGTGTTCTACAATTTGGAAACTGAAAAGTGGAGTAAATTTAAAAAAATGTAATTTGGGCGGCGATAGATGGCAGCAGGCAAGAAGGAGGGACAAGACTGTACAAGTCAACATCAACGAAATTAGAAAAGTTTACTTTGAGAAAATATGCCATTCTACAGTTCTAGTTACTTTCTCAGTGTTATACGTAATATAGAGAAAGTTATGTAATGCTGCGGAAAATCGATTTCGAGATTTTTAATTGAAATACACGTTTTGGAGTCCCCTGATACCGAAAAGTGTTTTTTAAAACGTCCGTCCGTCCGTCCGTGAACACTGCTAGCGCCTAAACCGTGTGTACAATCTTTCTCAAATTGAAGGAAGCCCTATCGATCTGGCTCTAGTTGAAGCTTTGAGATTTTGAGAAACATTCTTTAATATTTAGGGTATTTTATATAAAGACCCCAGATATTTTCAAGATTTTCTCAAAAACGGATACAAGTTTTTCTTTAAATTTCTTGTAAGAATGGAGTGAAATAGCTTTTAATGGTGGCATAGGTACGATTTTCATGGTTAACTTTGAAGTTTCGAAAATTGCAAAAGTTGGAGATTTTTCCAGCGTCTTCCTTCAAATATGAAATTGAAGTCAGAGATTTTTCCTTCAAACAAAATTTGTTGTCCATAAATAGTTTTATTCATTAAAGTCATGTAAATGTTTTCGAAAATTTTAGTAGTTTTTGTGCAATAGAGCGTGAAATATTTGCAATTAAAATTTTTTTCTCCAAATCGCTCTAAATATTTTCTTTAAATTTTTGGTAGAGTTAGTACCTAATGCATCCTATCCGATGATATAAACGGCTTATGGCTCTATTCATTTGTTTTTTCCAAATTACAAAAATGTAAACATGTATGTAATGTTATGTTTTTTTCCTCTCTCTCACGTCGGTAATATTTACATTATTGGCAATTTCTTTACGTTATTGTATTTATGAGAACATTCGCGTTAAATATCGTCTATATAACACAACAGTTTTCTATAAAATTGAGCTCAAAATTCCACATTTTGAGAAACACACAAACTCCATTTACTAAAAAATGGGTCCGAATGTTTTCTTCAATTTTTTCTAACGGATAGTGCTAATTGCATTGTTTAATATGACGTGTAGTTCATTTTGGTGTATTGTTTGTTTCTTGTTGTTTTTTTCAAAAATTACACAAATGTAATTTTTTTGATATGTCTCTCACGACGTTAATATGCACATTTGCATCGATTTGTATACATTGTTGCATTTTTTAATGGAAGTGCTTCAAATGATTTCACGACAAGTTTTTCGAAAACTCAATAGATTCCTATGAAAGGGATCTTCAAATTTCGCATTTACAGTAATGCTTGATCGCCATTTTCTTAAAAACGGCTTCTAATTTTTTTAATGAAAATAGCTTTTCAGGAAGAGGTTTTACATTTATTTAATATTCGTAAAATAATATTTCCATTCAACTTTAAGGAAATCGAACTGTTGAGAACATTTCAAAAAAATGTAATTTGGTCGGCGGTAGTAGTAGCAGCAGCATTATACTGGCGTTGAAACTGCACAAGGTTGAAAACAAATCCCGAAGACGTCGGACTCCCTTAGATGACAGCACGCAAGAAGGAGGGGCAAGAATGTACAGTACCAGTCCACAAAAAGGAAATTAGAAAACTTTACAACGAGAAAGTCTGTGTCATTCTGTAACACCTCTGTTCGTCTGTCCATCCGTGAACACTACTAGCGCCTAAACCATACGTACGATATCATCCAAATTGAAGAATCACTTGTCGATTTTGTGTTGAACACAAAATTAAGTTCATTATGCTACGCGTTCAGAATTCTTGCAAATTCAGTCAGCCTTCATACTGTTCGTTGTGTATACTTCGCGAATGTTCATTCCCGCCTGAGATATGGCATAATATTCTGGGGAAATACATCTTATAGCTCCCAGACTTTTAGATTACAAAACGAATTGTACGAATAATAACCAAATCCCACCCACGTGATTCATGTAAGCCTCTCTTCATTAATCTAGGAATTCTACCATTACCGTGTCTTTTATTTACGAATCAGTGGTTTTTGTAAAAATGACTTGCTCAAGGGCGGGAATATATTTTCAGGAAATGCCGAAGTCTATTACTATATCACTTGACGTAGAAATCATATTCATCAGGTGACAGTATCAACAGCTCATTACAAAAATTCACATACAATACATGTACATTATTTTACAACACTTTGCCAGATGACATTAAACGATTAAATTCAATAGAAAAGTTTAAATCCCAAGTGAAATCGTTTCTGCTGCATAACTGTTTCTATACAATTAGAGACTATACTGAGCATCACAAGAAAAGTAACATTAATTTTAAAAATGATACATAATGCATTATTTACCATTTGGACTGTATAAATGAGTATAAACAACCTGTAACAACTATTGTACTACTGCTTCCGGGTCAATGACCCCCATCTCGATCAGGTTTTTCGTCCAGTTTCCCTGATCCATTGAGCAAATGCTGAGATGGCCCCTTGTTTTGCTTCTGGACATAAATGTAACTTCATTTTCTGTGCACGTCTTCTAGAATTCAGTGGGAAATACAATTATTCAAATTATCGTTTCCATGTTGTCGCGGCAGGAAGTAATAAGAGCCAAAATTTATTGCTTATTTATCCTTGAATATAGATTTTATTACATGGGAGTTTTTTTGTTTTTTTCTCCCTTTCAAAATTCAAAATTTAAGTAGTATATGACTTAGTGTAGGGATCAGAGAATTTTGAAAATGTGCACACAATTCACTTTTCCCTATAGCACGTCATACGCAGTTTTTTAACTGTTTTTTACGTAAAGTAAATAAAATAAATAAATCTGACTAGTTGAAACTTTGAAATTTTGAAAAACATGAATTAAAATTTGGGTGTACTTTATATGAAGCCCCCCCTGACATTTTCAAAAGGTTCTCAAAAAACGGCACCAAATTTTTTCTTTAAATTTCTTGTATTCAAAGAATATAGTAAAATACACTTATAAAGGTGGCATAGGTCTGAGTTTTACAGTTAACTCTTATTTTTCGAAAATTGCAAAACTTTGAATTTTTCGGCGTCTTCCTACAACTACAAATTTGAAGGCAGATTTTTCCTTGAAATGAAATTTGTTATTCATATATAGTTCTTTCAATAAGTTCATGTAGTTTTTTTTGGAAATTTTCGTAGTTTTCGTGCAATAGTGCGTGCAATATTTGCAATTTTAAAACATTACTTTGGTAATGTTTTACAAGATTTTCTCAAAAACGGCTTCGATTTTTTTTCTTTTCTTTTGTAGGGTTAGTGTCAAGCGAACCTTGACATAAACAGCATATTGATCTATTCTTTTGTTATTTCAAAAATGAAAATTTTTTACTTGTCTCTCACGTCGGTAATATTTATATTAAAGACAATTTCTTCTCGTTATCATATTTATGAGTACATGTGATTTACATAATGCCAAAATAAATTTTTTGAAAACTCAACAGTTTTCTGTAAAAATTAGCAAAATATCCCTCATTTTCAAAAACGCTCAAACGCTATTTTTCACAAATTTCCAAAGTTTTTCTTTAAACTTTTGCAATGGATAGTGGTAATGTCTCTGTTTAACACGACGTTAAGTTCATTTTGGTGTATTCGTTTGTTTTTTAAAAAAATACACTAATGTTATTTTTCAAATATACTTCGCACGCCATTAATATGGGCATTCAATCGATTTGTAAGCATTATTACATTTGTGAGTAGATATGCTTCAAATGACTTTAAATGATCTTTTTAAAAAAAAAAAGATCATACATTTTGCTTTTACAGTAATGCTTAAACGCAATTTACTTAAAAACGGCTACGAATTTTTCGATGAAAACTTCTATTTAGGACGAGTTTTTACTCTTATTCAATATTCTTGAATTAATGATTCAGTTGTACTACTTTGAAAGCAAGAAGTTGAGAAATTGTCAACAAATGTACTTTGGGTGACGATAGATGGCAGCTGGCCAGAGAATGGAGTAAGACCTTCTAGCCAGACCACACAAGGAAATTAGAAAAAAATGGTACGAGAAAGTCTGTGCCATTCTGTGGCACCTCTAGTTTTTCTTTAGATTGTTTGCAAGAATAGAAAGAACGCCTCAAAGAATAGCGCAAGTCTCATTTCGTTTAACGGTGTATTTTCGAAAAAAGGAAAAATTCAGTATTTGGAAACCACGAAATCTTAAAAGATTAATAACCAGTTACACAAAAATCGTGCGTGGGGTCACGGACAAGGAAACGAAATTGCCGTTGTCCCTCACAAAACCTTTGTCCTTCGCGGGCTTCGATGTCTTCGGCTACACTCGTACATTCTCGGTCAATGTCGTGTCCTTCGAATTTTCTTTCTCTACTCAATATTTGCTTTCTCTTTCTAACAGTGCGACTGCAGCGCCTATCAAGGACCGGCTTCGAAGTTAAACCTTGCCGATAACGTAGGCCAGGCTTGGCCCTATATGTTGTGAACACTGTGAACACAACTGGAACACCAGAACCAGAATTTTTCATAAAGTGGCTTACTCTCTGGGCTTCCTCTTTGAGATATACTCGTTGAAGTGGTGTTGCATTTGATTTGGTCCCTTTTATGCGTTTAGTTCTGTAACTGTAATATTGTTTGTCTAAAGCTTCTTCTGATCTGATACTTAACGTGGAGTGAATAAATAATCCTAATGGTTTTTCGAACATTTCCACTGTTTGTCCGTACCAAAGGTCCAGACGAATTTTGGAGAAAACGAAGAATTTTTAAACTTTCAGCAGTTAGTACTTCATCGAACAATATTTGAAATTCGCAGAGTTCTCTCATAATGATAGTGCTTTTGAATACACTTGTTATTTTTTTCTTTGCAGCACTTCCACGGTAGAAGTAGAAATTGTTATTCTATTGCTGTGAGAGCAGTACATCGTGCATTGGTGTATGCTACCAAGGCGAGAGCTTTAAAGAAACAGGACATGCGAGCTGTAAGTTGAATTACAGAGCAGATTTTTTTATTATTAAGTTACTAACTTGTTAAATAAACATTTGATTTAACTCGGACCAGAGTTTCAAATGGAATGTTGCTTATAATTCAAAAGGTTGATTTTGCGGCTGTACGAATAGTATATATAACAATAAAAGTTAAGTGATCATAGAGTATTAGTTTTCATTTGTAATTTCTTCAATTTGAATGTCAAGTAATGGCTGATGACAATTTTTATATAAATGCATCCTGATTATACATTTATGAACTTTTATGTGATGTGCCATACAATATTTATTTATTCACAAAGGTTAATTTGTTTTGCATAAATCGTAGAGGCTGAAGTGAGGTCCACTTGAAACTTCATGAGTGAAACTAGTCAACGTGGCTTACAATATTTTGGCATAATTGTGAGTTTCAAGTTCTCTGAAATGATCAAAGGAAAGGAAGGGAAGATCTGGCTGTTGCTTCTAACCCATCCCCCCTGAGACTGCTACTTAAAAAAATTCATTTGCATTGTTGCAGTGTACTATATTTTTTATTGCGAATTGTATTATAATTTCTGTTTTGTATTAAATACCAAATTTCATAGGTTTTATACGTAGTAATATTTTGACTAATGCTGTAGCTCAAAGCATTATCATTTCTTATTCAGTGACTGTTGAGAGGGTGGTTCTATGGTTCGATCTATAACAGTAACAAATTTTCAACACTAGCTAGATAGCTAAGTCAAGTTCAGCCTGTGGGTGGAAGAGAATTGATCAGTGTTTTTTGTGTTTTCTCCAATCAATACCACGTGTACACTGGAGCAATGTCCTAACAAATTGGCCATGGAATGCGGACAATCTTTGCTTTCCCTTTCTTGTCTTATCCTCTCCCCTTACTCACACACTCACATGGATTACAGTTCCATACATGTTGGGAAACCATTTGGGAGCTTAGAGATAGTCCTGCTTGCAGTGTTAGCGCTAGGCATGGGCAGACCGGGCAATTGCCCAGAGCCCTGCATGACAAGGGGCGTAATGGTGGGGCTGTTGGGCAAAATGTTAGTAAAAAATTGAAAAAGAAATTATAACTCAAGAAAATCATAATCTTAATTTTATAAGTTGCAGTACAGTAGTCAGATATTTCATGAACTTCTCAATTAATTTTGTACCTTAAGTAGTTAATTATAGTTGTTACGGTTCTAACAAGGTAGGTCTCTATGAAATGAATCAAATAACGCTGAGATTAAAATAGGTTTTACTGAAATTCATATTTAATATTTCATGTATTTAACAATGAGTGATTTTATTAAACACTAACCAAACACACCAATATTTTTTAGCATTTTAAGCTTACAGTGGAAATAGATTTGATCACTATACTTGTTTTTTTTCTAATGTGGTGGCTGAGGGTTGTATCTCGAAGATGGAATTCAGCATGACCCTTTAAGTCCCTCTCAGTCCTGCCGCAAGATGTCCCATGATCGCGACCGCATCACGCTGTACTGCAGAGCAAGCAACTAGTGGCAGGACTGAAAATAAATTTTTTTTTGTCTCAGAAAGACTATTCTGGTTGCATTTTTTCTCCTGAATTCAAATATGATATCGGTTTTTCTCCATCACCCAAGGTTTCCGAGAGATAGGCATTTATGATTTCAAACACTTTAATATCTTCTACATTCTTGAGTACACTACATTCGAGCATTCGGACTCACCTAAAAAGTCAGAAATGATGATTTTCTGCTGTATTTTGCTTGTGGAGCATCCCTCTTGATGGTCCAACAATAATCAGCCAGCATATTAGGATTCCATTTGCCTTGATATCTCTTTTCTATAGCTGAAATCTCCTGATGAGAGCGTTCCCCGTGCTCATCGCTCACTGCGCCAAGATTTTCCGGGAAGAAATCTAGGTGAGAGTGCAGGAAGTGTATTTTTAAGGTCATATTACAGCCAAATTTTTATAAGCTGTTATAAGATCATTGACAATATCACGATAATTTTCTGCCCGTCGATTTCCCAAAAAACTGAGTTACTTTCTTGAATGCTTGCCAATCTGCTTTCTCCAGTGGATTCAATAGTTCCTCAAACTTCTCATCATGCATTGGTGATCGTATTTGTGGGGCCACAAATATCCCTTCTTTAATTTTTGCTTCATTAATTTTTGGAAACTTCTGTTTTAGGTACATGAAACCAGGAGTATTGCTCATAGCTTTCATGAAATTCTTCATTAATCCTAGTTTGATATGTAACGGAGGTAGATACACATTTTTAGGATTACACAATGTTTCACATTTTTTTGTCCAGGAATGAATGATTCGCGTTTAGGCCATTCTTTTCTGGTTTAATGTTTTTTTCTGTCCCTACTATCACAAAGACAAAAAACAACAGTATATTGTGTAACCAAGCTGCAGACCAAGAATAAGTGCAATTACCTTCAAATCACCACAAATATTCCTTTCGTACATTGCATATTGAATATATAAATTGTTCAATATAAATTGAAAGTTCAATTCAAATTGAAAATTCAAATTGATATTCAATATAAATTGAAAGTTTTCATGTGTTTCTTTCATACTAGCAGAGTGAGCCAGAGGTATTGATGGAAATTTATTTCCATTATGCAGAAGCACTGCTTTTAAACTTGCTTTGGAGGAATCAATGAACAAGCGCTATTCTGTTGATTTATGTTCAATACCAAATGTCTCCATAAGAGAAGAAATGTCATTGCAAAACACTAAGCCATTTCCTTCAGAAAAATTGTCTTTAAATAGAGAATGACGACTACGATAAGTACAAACCTTTATATTCTTTTGAAGAAGATTCCATCCTTTTAGCTGGAACCCAAGCATTTCAGACCGGATTTTGGATAACTTTAAGTCTCATGTGTGATCGTTAAGATCTTCTTGAGTCAACAAATGAGGCTCAGATGAACAGGTTTGTTCAAAAGTTGTATCATCAAAATCTGTTTCTTCTTCCTTACTTTCATGGGAATCTGAACTCTCTTCATCTAATGTCACATGTTCTGGAGGCTTCGGTATGGGCAGTTCTTTGCTATGTGGAACGGGTTTCATTGCAGATTGCAAGTCAGGGTGCACGACTGTATGTTTTGATTTTGACGTAATCCCTTTAATGTTTGTTAACCAGAAATAACAGTCAGAGGAGTGATCTTTGGGTTCCCTCCAAATCATAGGGATGTTAAATGGCATGTGTCATGTGCCATTCTTCCATGCAGTTAGAAGCCTACTAAATGATAAACAACAGATATGTGGGGCCCTGGTCCTTGTTTGGTCCCCCACTTTGCACCCAAAATAAAGTTCATAACACTTTTTTTTACTAATGGAGTAAGGTTTCGCCTTTGAGACTTCAGCGTCACTTCACCATGTATAACAAAAGTTGTTATGATGATTTAAACAAACTAGGCATTTCAGTAACTTACAACAAAGTAAAATCCAGACACAAAGCACTCACAATTAAGTGTTTACTGGTTCACTGGTTCACTACTATCTCACAACTGACATTGTTCTAATTAATGCGTGCTACCCTAGATCATGTTTGTGCCTGTCTGTGCAGGTTTGAACTTGCACAACAGTAGCAATGGTATAAT
Source organism: Teleogryllus oceanicus (assembly GCA_964035755.1). Taxonomy (NCBI): domain Eukaryota; kingdom Metazoa; phylum Arthropoda; class Insecta; order Orthoptera; family Gryllidae; genus Teleogryllus; species Teleogryllus oceanicus. Next base: position 83,934,178 of record CAXIVR010000012.1, read on the forward strand.
TTGAGTTAGCAGATTTGGTTCCATCACATTTACAATGCTTGATGAGCTTTTATTTTACAATGGAAAAATGGTCGTTTATTAAAAAATTTAAAACCATTAATTGAAATGAAAAATGAGCAAAAACAACAACTGTGGGTGATGGATAAATTCTGAATACATATTTGAAAACTCAATAAAAACTGCATTAAGTACAATTATTGGAACTCTCGAGACAAAAATCATGTTGACCAGTGTAATCGTGCAAATTCCATCTTGGAGATACTACCTCAGCCGCATGTTAGAAAACCATTTTACTTAAAACTATTAATTAAAATACATTGCCAAAAACTTTTTCTAACTTAAATGTAATTTTGTGTATTTGCTGAAATAAAATATCTTGTACTGTTTCATGATACAACTTTCACATTTTACATTTTTTCATGCATAATGGGGAGGGCTACGTTCAGCAATACCCTGGGCCTAAAATTGCGTAGCTCTGGCACTGCCTGCTTGGGGACACAACTAGAAGAGAAAATCCCTTGCATGCCAACAAGTAGGTCAGTGGCAGACCTCACCATCCAATGGGGAAGGAACCCTGCCAGAAGAAATGCCTCCCAGAATATCATTACTAGACATCAGATGTTTAGGGAAATATATATTTTATTCTAGCGAACTTATTTTAAGGTTGATAATATATGTGCATGAATCATGACAAATGATGACGTATGACAAAGTTTTATAATGTTAATTTCTTTTCTTTTTTAGCATAAATGCCATTTTTGGCATAAATGCGTTTTAGAATTATTGGACTTCTATGCCTTTTATGTATTATTTTTATATACAATGCGAAAGTATCAGAAAATTGGTCATGGTCCAATGGGACAATTCATTTCAAAACCTTCAATTAAAGTCTTTGAATTTTAAAATAGAGAATTCCTAAAAGAATACCAACAAATTTTCTCCATTTTCCTTTTTCATAAACACAAGTTCCATGTTCTGAGTTCATGGTCTATTTACACTGATCTATATACACTGAGTGGTCTATATACACTGTATCATGGACTATATACACGAGGGCACCAAAATTAAAGTGGAAATAAATGTAAATTCCCAGAAGGTTTCAGTGTTGCTAATGATGAACTTCTAAAATAAATGCCAGTCACATCAGTAAATGTTGAGAGATCTTTTGCATTCAAACTGATTTTGTCACCCGATCATTGCAAATTTGAAATTGTGATCCCTGAAAAGTTATAATATATTGTAATGCAAACAATTAAGAATAAAATGTAGAAGAATTGTAAATATGTAAATCTAGTTTTACATTAAAATGCATATACTTGTTTTGTGCATTTTAGTTTATCAAATAATATTGACAAAAATTACAAACAATTTCATAATATTCTGTATGTTAACATACAACAGTGCCCCTTTTCTCCTTATTCTTGACATTTTCAGTGCCTTTTAAGACGTCTAACACTATTTTTAGTGCCTAAACATCTGATGTCTAATAATTACAATAATAGGACTAATGACTACAGCAGTTGATGTGCTCAGATACATGAATAAATATTTTGTTTCAAATAAATTATTATTATTATTATTATTATTATTATTATTATTATTATTACTACTATTAATCAAAGATGGAGTAGTGTTGTGCTGTTTAGGGAATACAGGTTGTAGATGGTATGTGTAATCGGAAGTGTAAAATATAACAAAAAAGAGAAAAAGAGGAAAAAGTGTGAAAGCATGTTTGTGACCTCAAGTAATCTTAGTGTGGCATCTGCGTGGCATTCCTGAACACCATGTACCCAGCAGAATAAGCAGCAAAATTTGGCAAAACTTAATATTCATTTCTCATTTCATTATAAACATTTATTTAAAAGGCAGCAACCATGCCAAATTCTTATCATTGTGGAATATGCGACGGAGACATGAAAAGTGAGGTGTTTTGCCAAGGATGTGGGACGATGATATATTCACTACCCTTGCTCCTTCAGTGAGGCCACATTTAGAGGCAAATCGGAAAAATGAAAGAAAGAAAGAAAGAATGAAAAGAAAAACAACAACAACAACAAAAAATTAACAAAACAGGAAATGCTCTAACTGTAGGTCTGGAAACATCGAAACATCCTAAACCCTTTCAGAAACGTTTTGGACAAAAGAAACAAAAATCTACAATCAAAATTGTAATGTGAATGAAATTAAAAGTATGGACTTTTCAAGTGCAAAGTATAACGAAGTACTTGATGAAATAAAGAAATTTAAAGAGGTTAAACAAGAAATGAAGATGAAGAATATGGACAATTCATAAATTCAAATTAATTCAACCATTCATAAAGTAAATGAACTGGAGCAACAACTTTAGTTTGAAATATAGTAATCAATGGTATCAACTGTGACAAGCCAGAAGATATGAAAAAAGGTGTGACAAAATTCATATGCAAAGTGTGTAATGAAAGCATAAGTGAAAGTGAAGTCGAGAATATATTTGTCATAAAAAGTTAAACAATAAAAATCCAAAGCGATAATAAAGTTCAATTGAAAAGGTAGGGGATAAAAACTTAATCAATAAGAAAAGAATGTAGAATAACGATATGTTCAACAACAGAGACAGTCGGCAATCTTCATGAACGAAAATTTAATACAAATCAATGCTAGCATTATGTGGAAGGCCAAAAGACAAGGGGTTTAATTGAACTGGCTCAGAAATGGGAAAATTTGTATTAGAGAAAGTGAGGAAAGTAATATAGTAAGAATAAGAAGTGAGGAAAATACTTTAAATAAATGTTTAGGTAAGATCAAAAGTAATTATGGACGCGTCCTTTACCTAGAAATTCAGGCAACGAAAATCTTAAGTTATAACTATGACTTCAATCAGTAACAGAATTTAAAGCAGGAAAAATCAATATAACTCATATAAATATAAGATCAATAAGAAAACATAAGTGAATTTTGTGGCATCATGAGAGAGAGCTTTCAAAAGTTAGATGTGATTATATTGAGTGAAATTAATGTCAATAAGCACGATAATCTTTGGAAATATCATTTGCCAAATTTTAAAAGATACATAAAAACAAGAGAAAGAAGAAGAGGAGGTGGTGGTACAATGGTATTCATAAATGAAATGTACATTTTTAACTTGTTACTTTAGTAAGTAAGGAGTTTGATGAAATAGCAGGTCATTTAGAGACTAACATCAAAGTAAGTGTATTCGCAGTCTATAGAATGTCCAGAACACATGACTTTTAGTAGTTCGCAGGGCAGCATTGTCACCCTGGGCACGGTGGTGCATTTTCTCGAAATCCTGGCCAAAACCTCAAACATGAAATCGCGTTTACAGAACTTTTGCAAATACTGCGACACTGTATACTTGGGGACAACTGTTTCGGCCACATCGTGTCTCTTGGTCAATTTCCTGGCACCAGTAATCGCTCGAACTTACCCTTCGCGGCGTTCGGTAGACCTGCAGTGCCAAGTATCGCAGGAGACCGTCTTGTTTGTAAGTGGTGGCCACACAAAGTTGTGTAGAAAACGCTGGCAGTATGGATTCTCTTTCTGAAGGTTTGTAGAGTATTTGAATGTATGTTTTATAATTCATTAATGCATAATACCGACTTATGATGAAATATAAAAATGCATCAAATTAATACAATAATTTTAATTACTCGTAAGTTCACGTAGACTGAAAGTTACCAATTTTACGGAATTCCGCGATGTTTTTAATTTCATTTAATAGCTGAATCTATCCTCTTGCAAATCCAGTCATGCCCCATCAGTAACGAAGAATTAACTTTTCGTCGAGCGTGTGTGACTGCTGAATGTGACTCTTCGCGATCCGTCTGAAACAGGAACTGCTTTTACAATGCAGTTCCTATGGAAGAAATTTTGATTTTTACTGAAATTACAAATTTACTCAATAGTATAAAAAAAAAATTAATACTTTAATTTTTGTAATAGATTATGACTATTTACTAATATTACATACACAATATTTACGTAAGCATTACATCTTCTGCACATTTTATTTCATTACAAATTTTACATCAAAATAATAATTACACAATATGTCTCATCAAAACTCGTCCTCAGGAAAGGTGTGCGCTCGATCAAATACATATGTGATATCAAAGAAACTCATCGTAACACTTTTTAAATGTTTAGAAATTAAATAAAAATACAGTGATCGGAAAGTAATATTTGTTTACGTAACTCATAAGTTACATACCAACAATTATTTCTATTACATTGTTATTGTTATAAAATTAGTATTATATTATTTTTAATATGAAATAATACTGCAACTACTGTTTTAATATGGACAAGAAACGCATTCAAATGCAATTCAAAGGAAAAACTAGTGAATGTAGAGCTTTCCAAACAGGATTATGGTAATAGCAACAACAGTAATTCAGCAAGACGATTTTTGAGAAATCTAAAGATTTCTGAGAATTAGCGGAATAGATGAGAGTATAATTACGAGATTTAGAACAAGGTTATTGGCAATGTCTAGTGAACACTCCATTGACATTCCTTTTCTTAGTAGTACACTCTGAAACTGCCAATAAATGTTTCCAATTGGTATGGTATTTCTTGCCTAGAATTCTATTCATGGTATTACTTGCCTAGAATCTATTCACAAAGATATAATATGGTATGGAGAAGGATTCCTGCAAACATGTTCAAGACTGCACCAGGACATGTTTAATTGCTTGTTGAGATCTTCTGTTCCTTTCATTTCCATATTGAGGATTTTCCCAAAAGAAAATTAAAATTATTGAACAAATATGCTTTGTCTCATGTGCCTGAGCCCGATATCACCGAAGGGAGAAATATGTCCTAGTGAAAAATATGATCTTCCATTCCGGTTCTTCGGGCACTGTATAAGAATTTTCTTTGGCAGAGGCCATCAGATAGCATTAATATGATGATTCTTTATGTCAAATATCAATTAATAAGTAATCGCTACGGTTTTCTGAAGTCAATTTTGTGAATTGATAAAATTTAACCAATTTTATATAGAAAAATATATATTTATTTTTCACAGAATTAGGCAGTGCATTATTCTGGTATTATGTTCCCAGATCTCTTACGGTGTAAAGATTATCCAAAATAATTTAGATTGTCATAGAAAACATAGCTCTCAGAGGTTTTGGCCAGGAAATCGGCAAAACGCACCACTGTATAGAGTGATTTTCCTAAGGATGAGCCCAAAGTGACAGCTAGTGCTGGCAACATAACTGAAGGTTCGGTGGTCGTTGTGCCCTTGAGCCCATTAGCCTCCTTCCCGCATTCGTTCGTTTCCAGTTGGCTAATCTGTAAATGGCTTCCACACTTCCTTTGTGGTGACATTGTCCGACAAAGTATAGTGCGCCGCGAGAAATAATTGATATTAGGAAGTGCAGTGTAATGTGCTCTTCTGTAAACATTCTTTTTTTCTTTATATATTACATTGAATTTACTTTTTGTGTGATAAATATTATGTTTATTTTAAAACCGAGACTTGAATGCGAGATGCGTACCGGTGCACGTGTTTACGGCTTAAAATCATATTTCTTTCTATTTACAATCGTGGTAGTATCTTTTACTGATTGTGAGAGCATGTTAAGAGATTTTCCACATACGTAATTAAATTTTAAAATTTCCCGGACTCGCGTACGTGCATATATCTCAGCGAAACTCTTAAGACTTCTTCAAAAATGTTTTACAGGAGCTTTACGAAGGGCGTAGCTGAAGAGCTGTCGCGGCGGAGGGATACTTCTCTGAAATACATGTGATGTTCACTTGTTTTCGCGAACTGTCACTTTGGCTCATCCTTAGGAAAATCGTTCTATACTGGGTGGCAAGCGGCAGGCTGCTAAGAGCCGTGAGGTTATGGACAAAATGCGATAAGTGTCGATTTTCTTCTAAAACGTCGTGATCATTATGTGTTGGAGGTTTCCCTTTGTATATAATAGTTTAAAAACGCATTAATAATGGTCATAAAAATTGTTTTTGTTTTGTTTATGTACTCGTGCTCGTAGTGAGATGTTCTTTATTCTGTAAAATAAAGTTGTATTTTCATGATAACCAAATTCTGTCCAATAGTAGACTGGGGCAAAAGGGACCAGGAAAGACAGAGTAGGCTTTGTAGATGTTCCAAAAATCAGGAATGTAAAATTATAGCACCCACAGAACAAAGAGGACAAAAGTAAATTTCTGCTTTGAAGCACTTTTTTCAAGTCAATAGTATGTTACAGGTTCCGCCATGTTTGTAAATCGCGCCTCACACATCTAAACATTTTCCTGCCATTCTCAGATGTTCTGTGGGAAAACGTATGTTGACTTTCCACATTTTGCAATATTAACAACCCACTAAAGGACATAGTTATCAACAAACAAGTTGTCATTTACTTGCATTGTCTGAACATATTGAACAATCAGCGTCATATAATGAATGAACCACTAAAATTTTGTGGATCTTCAAGACTAGGTAGAACCTAAGCCATCTTCTTCAAGATTTTATTTGTGTAAAATATAAGCCCAAATATTACATATGTCACCAAATAAATTATTTTTTTGCCACGAGGGTTATCAAGTCATCCCAATTGAATTGCAAGAAATGGCATCAAATATTCATTAAAACTTGCCAAGCAAAAATGTTGAAAATAGAACGTTTGAAAAAATTTACATTAAAATCGTTGGGGATAACAAGTTAAATTTTAAGTGTGTGATTTGAATGATGAAATTCAACCATCAAATTTTGAATTTAGTACAGGAAACTGCAAAATAAAATTAAAAAAAATGAAATATTTATTTACATTTTTAAATAAACATATATTTATTACAAGTAATGCATGAAAAATTAATAGTTAAATTTATTAGATTCTGGTTAACTTACTGTTGAAATTCTTCCATTCTGTGCAAAATTACGAACATTTTTACTATGTTTATGAACATTCTGGATTGTTTTCAAATGATTATTAAAATTTAATATAGGTAATGTTTCTCTAATTGATCATAATTAATACAAAGTTCTGAAATATATATTTAAATAATTCGACAGTTCGTAAAAATGTATGGAAGGTGTCACTTCTACTATGCTAGTAGCTAATAGCACAGGGGCTTGAAATTCGTTTATAATCATTGTTGAGGTCATGATATTATTTACTTTCAACGACTTTCAATATAAAACGATAGTGACTTGATGTGTTGGATGGGTCAGTGCTTCTTTAAATTTAATATCTGGACGAGATGCGCAGCCAGAACCTAAACAATCAAAATAATACAAATAGCATTGTAAATAATAAACGTGATATGAAACACAAAACCTCGGCAACCGCATAATTTAGTCAAAACGTACTTATTCTCTAGGAATCGCTTACACGCACGGCAGAGGTTGCCACCCAACACTTTCCGCCAAACTCTGTGATGTCGTTCTAGACATCTCTCTAGTTCACCAAATAAAAGTAAAATTCTCTTTTTAGAACTTGACAAAATCTTGAACAGTGGTGAAAATTAAACAAAATAATTATTGGAGACTAATATAGACAACCACCTGGATACCTTGCTAAATCACATGTTGGTACATTGTATTAAAAATGACACTAAAATGGAGACAAGAAAAGGCAAAATAGTAAGTTCATGCATAGATCACATAGCAATACGTGGAAGCTCCCAAAATATTGTCCTGTACATTTTGGAAAGGAAAAGAACAGATCATTATTTGATTGGAATCTCTTGTAACTTAACAATTAATAAAGAATGTTTCTTGATCAAGTAACCAAAAATATGAATTTATAGATAAAAGAAGACTCAGAAAGAACTAGTGAATTTAAATGAATCTAGTCTTCAAAACTTAACAGCTAAGAAATTATATAAGGTAATTAAAAACATTTTAGATAAATAAAAGAAAAATTTCAGAAAAATAAAAGCACCATTGACTTATTGGAAAATTTAGTAGAAGTAATGAATGAAAAATTGCGCAAGGGTTTACATATGATGGCATTAAGTATTGACTTGTCAAAAGTGTCCATGGGACATGGGACAATCTTAGATTCACTGGAAAGTATAGGAGTTAGTGGTAATGTCATACAAGATGCTAATATTTACAAATAGAGACCAAAGAGGGCAGAAATATAGTTACAAGAAAAATTTGGGTTATTTAAAAATAGTGTCATGATAAAGGTTATCAAAATCAATGAGAACAAAAATATTGCATTTCACAGCACCTAAAATTGTAATAGCGCAAGTTAAAATATTCTTTCACAAAGCTGATTGTATTCACAAGGATTTTAAGAACTGTCAATGCAATAGCGTAATAAATTCTGTAAGCAAACTGACTAACACTTGGGGATGAACCGCCAAGAGACACGTTTCTTCTTCTCTTCTACGTTTCCCCTCTTTGGGACCCCCACTTTTGGCATTGATCTGGAGGGTCGGAGCATATCTTCGCTGCTTTGTCCGCAGTCTTGTTAATGTGCGGACCAAAGCTGAGTCTGTGGTCAATCTCAACTCCCAAATAAATTATTGGGTGACTCCACTTGGTTTTCACGTCCCACAGTCGAATATTTGGGAATTGAACTGGGAAAAACTGATACAGCATTGCCACTTCTCAGCAGCGATTATACGCAACACTCCCATGCTAAATACACGTATTGTACGCGTAGGCTTCCGCGGCTCGAGTCGATGACTTCTTCGCTGTCGGGTGACGCCGCGTAGTGGGCTGAGAGGCCGACGTTTCGCCTGACATGTCGCAGGCTTCATCGGGCATTGCTATGCCCCCACTACGCGGCGTCACCGGACAGCGAAGAAGTCAAATACACGTATTGCCATGAAGTTTTGCCACTTGTTCAGTTTCTTTCAAAGTTCATAAATATTATTTTATATATGCTTTGAAGCATTGCAAGTAGTGACAATTAGTATTCAGACCTTTTATGACCTGCTGCCTGGCGAAGCGCGGAAATCGCTGCGCGCGTTTACATGGCAGGTTTGGAAAGACGAGAAGGTCCAACATTTGCGTGAATAATCCAAATAAAACTATTGCAAAGATATGAGTCCCTAAAAATATCTCGATATGGAACAAATAAATACGTACATTTCACTTTTGCTTAGAAACACAATTTTCTCAATAATGGGTTCTAATAAAAAGTGTTAAAACAGTGCCATCAATGCACCGTATGAGTGTTCATTTTTCAGCTTTCTTAAAATAGCATTGGCTTACACGGCATTCTTACAACTTCGGTAAAATGATTAAGAATGCGTGTTACTGTGTCATTGAAACTAAAAGAGACCAACGGATATAAAGTTTGCCATCAGTCGTGGAAGAACGAATGGGCTTCAAATATGACACCGGTTGATCGAGATTTCTGAAGCTGCCGATGCACCTTTAAAGCACAATTTCTAATCCTCCATAACACTTCAAAATTTGAATAGTATGTAGGTTTTGCATGGTGGTCTACCATCAGGCGAAATGTTGAGAATGTTTGGTGCACTCGCTTCCAACACCGCAAGTCCCGCGAAAGGAGCTGTCTTCCCAGGGTCGTCTGACATCGACGTCTCAAGTAGTCGCCAGTCGCTGTGAGCGTGAAGGTCACGGAGGACAAAGTTATTTTTCTACTTTTCTGCAAGTCTGCAGGGGTCTCACCTTTTCTTCACATCTTACGAACAAACTACAAGACTGGAGAATATTAGAACTTAAACGAAAATCACTTCAAAATATTTTAAAAGATGGCTTAAATTTAGAAATTAAACACATTTTATAAAAAATATATTAAATTATTATTTGTAGAAAGCAGACTTTCAAATGAGAACCTAAAACATTGTTTACCCATCCAACCCTAATGAGACTTGAATTGTTTTGCACGAACGACATCGTTATAAAAATCATTGTTACTAATTTTCGTTTCAAATCATTTTGCACGTTCAATTAATTCACATATTTATTTTTATGTAAAATAAAGGAAAATGCCTATTCACAAAGATGAGACTTGGATTATGTCAGATGCTGCAAGATTTTGGGCGGACAATGCATAATATTCTATTTGAACATCCAGCTAAAAATTCGCCATATCTTTGCATTTTAAGACAATTTCTTGTTGAATGACGTTGGAATTAATGTTAACTGTAAAATTTCTTATTCATTTTCAGATTTGTTTATAAGTATTTCACTGTTTTTAATGAGTGAAATTCAAAATAAATACTCTAATATTTTTCCTTCCGCGCCAGTTGAGAATCGCTGTGAAGTATTCAAGATCACAACGATATGAGGTGTTCGTTCCGAGCGCTCGAAATATTCTTTTTATTATTGTCTAACTCAAGAACCATGATTCATACAGAAATGTGGTCTCATCAAAATTTGGACGTCCCTTGTCATTTCATCCGCTGGATGTTTGTGCTTTTCGTCAATAAGCAAACAGTTTCTCGTTTGGTGAAAATCAAACGGAAAAGTAAACACTTCTTTATCATTTATAATTAATCTGTGCAAAATTAAACCAAACTCAATTACAAAATAACCATCACATTCATAAGAGTTCCGGGAATAACGAGTAAAAATTTCAAACGAGCAATTTTCTAAGATCACCACAATTGAAGCTATCGTTGAGTAAACATGTTAAATATTTGCACGTGAAACGAGCCGAATGATCTCGAGCCTTGTGAATTGGCAACACATCTTACAGTAGAAAGAGAGAGTGTTACGTAAAATTGTGTTGAATAGACAGCGAGGGCAATACTCCATAAAGCTCCGTACTGCAGTCAAATGTTTGGATGCACAATAGGCATGTGCACGGCACGCGTCGAAAATCCTCTCGCCTATGCGGGGTTCCTACACTTGTAACCTATTCCCTATCCAATTATTAGGTGCAGCCTGCAGTGCCATTTGATTTTGATTTCAATTAACATACATTTTAATATACAACACATTCAATTAATGTAAAGTACCTATTTTAATTGTTATAAATTTATTTTCACTCATTTGTAAATGGTGCAATTCACCCAAGCGGTACGTAATTATTTATGGAGGATTCAAGCGCGTATTGCAGGAGAGGAGGTGATATCATAGTACTCCAAATTTTAGTTGGGTCAATTGTGGACGGCTCCTAAAAAGAAAGAAAAACAAGCGCTACAATTTGTTCGACGTACTGTAGGTTGTTTTGTTAATCGCCACGAGCTAGAATGAGAGGGAGGGCGTTGCCATCCAATTGGACCCGCAAGTGTCACGGATATAATTTTCAGGCTCTACGACGCAGTTCCGTTCGCGCTGACGCAGCGCGGTTGCATTGTCGTTGGTAGTGTTATGTGTTACTCTGGCGTCGAACGCGTGGAGCAATCCTCCTTTAACCACCAGTCGTCATCATTTGCCTTTGTCCCTTGGGGCAGGAACCCACGATGTCTCGAGTGACTTGATTCCTGTCTTCGCGGAGCGTAGGAAAGCAATTCGGCGATCGACGCGGGTGTTGTTCATGTGGAAGTGAGCGAATTCTGTTTCGTTTCTTACGATAAGCGGGTTTTCTTTTACCCGAACGCATCGAATACGATATTCTGCATGCAATTGTGTGGGCCAGATAAACAAATATCCATGCAGAAATATTTAGGAGCAAATTTCATGAGAATCTGCTGTTACTTTAACTCGTGAAATGTCATGTACCTACTTTAGGAGAGAGACATCCACATACGTACAACCCTTGTTTTATTTAGTGTATGTTTGAAACGTAAACTGAGTTAGTCTGTATTTGTGTGGCAATAAGTGCAATTTTGTCTAAAACTAAACAATATATCTTCATTTAAGATTAATATATGATGTTGATTTAAAGAAATTAATTTATGTATTTACTTTTCATTTTTAGTTATGGGATGCCCGACTTACGGCTGCATGTGAAGAACACAATTTCTCATATCCAATGATGAGGGAGAGTCTTTCTCGATGTAATGTAATGCTAAATAGAAAGGTATTGACTGATTTAGCTATATGGGAGCCACGGTCTTTTAAGGTTAGTATGTTTTGTGAAAAAATATTCTGCACAATTGCTTGTTCCGTTCATTGCAGTGCCTGTTATATAGATAATGCGGTTTCATTTCTAAATTGGGATTGTCAGTTGTTTTTTTGTGAAGTGTCTATTATTTTCTGTTTCCAAGACAGTTATACAGCAAATTTAATTTTAAAACATTTCATGAATGTTTGCATTCAGATTTCTGTTAACAAAGTTATAATTTTGAAAATTATTTTCTAAACATGTTTATATTGAGGTTTGTTTGAAAGTACACGAGAGTAATGTCGAGGTTGTAGAAAGTAAGCTGATCAATACAAAACAGAATTTGAACAGGATATGATGCCTTAAGTGATTTAAGAGATTTCATTTGCTGCAGTCTCTGGTGAAACTTGCTTGGAGCAGAGCCTCTCAAGATGGTCTGAATGGAGTGAAAGAATTGGGAGAAGAACCTTCAGGAGTAATTACTAGAGGAATGATCAAGTGATTTTTGTAGACTAATTTTTGTGTATAGCTGCTTTTAGATGAAGAAATATATTTATATCTAAATACTTAATGTGTTTGATTAATGCAGTGTGATATGATTTGATTAATGTAGAGTGAAAAATGGTTGGTTGTGATGGATGTAGTTCTGGACAACAAAAACAGATATTGTTGCAAGGGACGAATTAAAGGGTGCATGTGCACCCATTGAAACTACTAAAGCTTTTCCGTTCATAAAATAATCACCAAGAGAGGTATATGTATATTAAAATCACAATCATACTCTTAAGCGGCTTTTAAATGGTCAATATTTTCGTCAATATATTGCACAATATTAACCGGTTGTAGATCATATTGAAATATTGCGCAATATATTGAGTCTTTTAAAAAATTGGAAAAACAGAAAAGAGGTTTCAGGTATAACCGTTCTCAACAGTTCATCAAATAATTAACGTGTAATAGCAGAAAGTTTTGAAAATCTCTTGGTTCACTAATTATTGTTTCAGTTAATAAACTTTAATGAGTATATGCATTTCTTTTCTTGAACCATTCCTGCCGACGAGGTGGATCGGTCCACGTCGTGACGGGAGGAGGGATGCAGAGAAGGCTCTTGTGTGTTCCTTTCTCCGTCTTCCACCCACTATTCTTTTATCACTCCCCCTTTTCTTCCTCGGTGACTGAGGGGATGTCTCTGCACCATACAAATCCCAAAACGCTTACTTCGGCCCCGGCGTCTTCTAGACGGGTGGTCGGGAGCTAACCCACTCCCGATCAATCGGCCCCAACTAGGTCTGTGACAACTCCAGGGTGAGGGGGAGAGTGCCAAGATGTCCTCCTGCGAGTGTGCCACTCCCTGCTACATCCCCGTGGCAACTGGCACTCCAGCGGAGGGTCTCCATGGAGGGTGGGGGCCGCGTGGATGCTTTGGAATATTTTTTCAGGGATTCGAAAACACCCCCACTTCCGCTCTATTGCCAAAGGAAGATGGGATTAAATGAAAGGAACGTAGATCTAGAAAGGTTCTGCAAAGAAACTAATAAGCCATCAAAACTCCGATTTCTTGTAGTGTAGCGAAGAGGGAAAGACAATGACTAAGCTCAATTAAAGTGGCCATGGCTGTGGAGAAAATAGGAAAGTTCAAAGCTGTCGTTCGTCAACGCACTGGAACCATTTTTTGGAGTGTCGGTCAGATGATGAAATTGACAAACTTCTGAAAGTGTAGGAAATAGCCGTCCTACAGATTAAAATGTGGTCCCACCCTACCTTAAAGATGCGTAAACAGCAATTTTGCTACCGAAACCGAGGAAGACTTGTCTGCAGGAGTACGGTGAGCACAGGATCTATTATGGTTTCTACGACAACAGCTAAGTGTCAGAGGTTCGACCATACCCAACAACACTAGATTGGCAGTACTCTTTATGCTTTTAAGGTTTACACCAAAAAATGCCACAACTCCGATTGCAAAACTGGCCCCAAATGTGAGGTGCGTCAAGCTGGAACAGTCAAGTCAGCACACCGACACGAAACATCTCAAATCATTTATTGCTAATTAATTGCCAATTAATTACCACAATTTGGAATTAATTGCCACGTATTTTCAGTCTAAAATAATCAAAGTCAATGTCAGCAGGCATGACGCAACATCGAACATAATAAAAAATAATGGAATAAAGAGAAAACAAACGAGCACAATCACATCAAACTAACATGATAGTTTAAAGACATATCAACCTATTGTTTTACTCTATGCATGATTTAATTGCCCCTCTCTTTTATGAGATAATACATTTTTTAACTTCGTAGTGTGACATACCGATATGTCACATGAAAATAAACTAACATTTATTTGTAGACTATATGGTGGAACATGCATTAGCAAATATCACGTGAGCACGGGCTTAGCAACGACCATGAATAAACAATGTAGTTTTTGTTTTTTGTAAAGGCATTAAGAGGTGTATGGATGCCGAAAGTAGAAAATTTGGGATTGGGCGAAGAAGTTTAGACGATCGAAAGGTCAGCTACACCAAAATATAACGAACGTATGGATTGGCTGGGTGAGAGAAGGACGGTCAAATGTTATGAAAAAAAGGAAGGTAGTTTAATACGAAGTCTTCGAGGGGTGAATCATGCAGGAAGATTTCATTCCATGGCTTCTGAATGATCGTGGTTCGTGAGGGGAACGATATAATCCAGATAGTCAGAATCGGGTTATCAGTGAAATTTTAAGGACAGTGAATGATATTGCAGATATTTTCATGTGGAAGTAATATTGATGTATAAATTGGAACTTTGTCGGGAGTGGTAATCGAGTTCGGGACTATGTCATAGGACGTAATCGGGACTGATAATTTTGATAGTTTGAGACCAGCTTGGATAGGGGCAGAAGAGGATTTCTTGGGACTTTGGACTACGCAAGCTCGCAAGATATTTCGACTGAGAAGTCTACGAGGGACATCAACGAAGAATAGATAAGTTAACCGCGGTATAAAATTGTAAATTCAAAGATATCTTGATCAAAGGCATAACATAAATTACTAAATTGTTTGCTAAAAGGTAACAATAAACTTGTTAAATTTTGTTCTTTAGAAAAGAAAGTGATCTTTCATTAGTCAATCCAAACAGAAATGAACTAGGAATAGAATCATTCTATTTCAGATTCCCAGATGCGCTGTATAGTCAGCGGATCCTATAATCCTTATAAAGGTAAAAGGATTATAATATATCGTGACCCATTGACCCAGCAAGCCGGACGCTAAAATCTTTGGCAGATATTAATGTAGAGGAAATTTTGTATATCTCAGTAGTTATGCAACCACGTACGACATTCAAATAGATAATGCGAAGTACCAACGAGTACGATATATCTAAAATCTATTAAATAATTAAATACACATTCAATACTAGTTTATTACACTAAAGATAAATTAGTGAATGTTGCCGTGTATTATATAAACATTGCTGAAACTGCATCTGATTTATCGAACTAAGCCACATATTCAAATAAAAAATACAGAGAACCAACGAGCACACTCAAATTAAACACTCAAATTAAAAAATTATTTTTAGATCTCTCAAAAGCTTTTGACGTCATTGATCATGACATTTTACTTTCAAATTATCTTCATATGGAATTCGTGGTATTGCTCTAGATTGGTTATGTTCGTACCTTAAACAACGATCTCAGAGAGTTGAAATACCTTACTGGAATAATGGAACATTACGTACGCACCTTTCCGACTCTTTGCCCGTTGCATGTGGAGTTCCTCAAGGATCGATTTTAGGCCCTATTCTGTTCCTACTTTACGTAAACGATATGCCCTCGACGATTCGAAACGGAAGAGCGGTTCTCTTTGCGGATGATACGAACATCCTTTGTAAATAGGTCACCGTAAATAGTACAATATCAGATGTTTCAAATTTGTTCCGAAATAACAAATTAATAGTAAACGAAAAGAAAACGGTTTTAATGCAGTTTTCCATTTCAAATAAACAATTCTGTGCTCCATTGAAAATGAACAGTGTACCATTGACTGATGTTAAGGCAACGAAATTTTTAGGTCTCTCAATTCAGTCAAACCTTAAATGGAACGTCCATTTAAATGAATTGAACACAAAATTAAGTTCATTATGCTACGCGTTCAGAATTCTTGCAAATTCAGTCAGCCTTCTACTGCTCGTTGTGTATATTCCGAATGTTCATTCCCAATGAATTGAACACAAAATTAAGTTCATTATCCTTCCTATATTGTACGAATAATAACCAAATCCCACCCACGTGATTCATGTAAGCCTCTCTTCATTAATCTGGGAATTCTACCATTACCGTGTTTTTTATTTACGAATCA
Organism: Teleogryllus oceanicus; assembly: GCA_964035755.1. Classification (NCBI taxonomy): domain Eukaryota; kingdom Metazoa; phylum Arthropoda; class Insecta; order Orthoptera; family Gryllidae; genus Teleogryllus; species Teleogryllus oceanicus. Next base: position 83,950,454 of record CAXIVR010000012.1, read on the forward strand.
GTGGTTTTTGTAAAAAATGGCTTGCTCAAGGGCGGGAATATATTTTCAGAATATGCCGAAGTCTATTACTATAACACTCGACGTAGAAATCATATTCATCAGCTGACAGTATCAACAGCTCATTACAAAAATTCACATACAATGTACATTATTTTACAACACAGCCAGATGACATTAAACGATTAAATTCAATAGAAAAGTTTAAATCCCTAGTGAAATCGTTTTTGCTGCATAACTGTTTCTATACAATTAGAGACTATACTGAGCATCACAAGAAAAGTAACATTAATTTTAACAATGATACGTAATGCATTATTTACCATTTGGACTGTATAAATGAGTAGAAACAACCTGTAACAACTATTGTAATAGAGCTTCCGGGACAATGACCCCATCTCGATCAGGTTTTTCGTCCAGTTTCCTGATCCATTGAGCAAATGCTGAGATGGCCCCTTGTTTTGCTTCTGGACATAAATGTAACTTCATTATCTGTGCACGTCTTCTAGAATTCAGTGGAAATACAATTATTCAAATTATCGTTTCCATGTTGTCGCGGCAGGAAGTAATAAGAGCCATACTTATTGCTTATTTGTCCTTGAAAATAGATTTTATTACATGGGAGTTTTTTCTCCCTTTCAAAATTCAAAATTTATTGCCTATTTGTCCTTGAAAATAGATTTTATTACATGGGAGTTTTTTCTCCTTTCAAAATTCAAAATTTATTGCCTATTTATCCTTGAAAATAGATTTTATTACATGGGAGTTTTTTCTCCTTTCAAAATTCAAGTGTAGGGATCAGAGAATTTTGAAAATGTGCACACATTTCTCTTTTCCCCATAGCACGTCATACGCAGTTTTTAACTGTTTTTACGTAAACTAAATAAATAAATAAACAAGAAATAGAGTTAATAGATAATTAATACAATATTTTTACTCTATGCACGATTTAATTGCTCTTGCCATTACCAAATAAATAATTTTTCAAACTTTGTCGTTATGCAACCACGAACAAGATTGGAATAGGAAATTTGAAGTACCAACGAGTACAAATCACTAAAATCTATTAAATAATTCAATACACATTCAGTACTAGTTTATTACACTAAAGATAAATTGATAAATGTTGCCGTGAATTATATAAACATTATTGAAATCTGCATCAGAGTTATCGAACCAAGTCAGATATTCAAATTCGAAAATGGAGAGAACCAACGACACCATCTCATTAAATTAAGAACATAGTTAATAGATATTTAAAACTAAATGTTTACTATATACACGATTTAATTGCTCTTGCCAATACAAAAAATAATTTTTGAAACTTAGTCCTTATGCAACCACGTACAACATTAAAATAGGAACTTCGAGAGTACTAACGAGCACAAATAGCTTAAATCAATTAATTTTGAATGCATATTCATTTCTAGTTTATTACACTAAAGATAAATTGATAAATGTTGCCGTGAATTATGTAAACATTATTGAAACTGCATGGCACTTATCGAACCAAGCCAGATATTCAAAGTCGAAAATACAGAGAACCAACGAGCAAAATCACATAAAATTAACAACATAGTTGATAGATGTTTAGAACTAATTTTCTACTCTATACACGATTTAACTGCTTTTGTCATTTAATTAATAATAATTTTTGAAACTTCGTTGTTATGGAACCTCAAAGACATTCGAAGAGGAAATACGAGTGTACAAACGAGCATTAATATCTAAAATCTATTTAATAATTGAATACACATTCAATACTAGTTTATTACACAAGATAAATTGATAAATGTTGACGTGAATTATATAAACATCATTGAAACTGCATGGCAGTTATCGAACTAAGCCAGATATTCAAAATCGAAAATAAAGAGAACCAACGAGCACAATCTCATAAAGCTAAGAACATAGATAATAGATATATAAAACTAAATGTTTACTATATACACGATTTAATTTCTCTTTCCAATACAAAAATAATAATTTTAAAACTTCGTCCTTATGCAACCACGTACAACATTCAAATAGGAACTTCAGAGTACCAACGGTCACAAATGGCTAAAATCAATTAATAATTGAATGTATATTCATTTCTTGTTTATTACACTAAAGATAAATTGATAAATGTTGCAGTGAATTATATAAACATTATTGAAACTGCATGGCAGTTATCGAACCAAGCCAGATATTAAAATTCGAAAATAGTGAGAACCAAGAAGCACAATCACATCAAAATAAAAACATAGTTAATAGATATTTAGAACTAATATTTTACTCTATAAACGACTTAATTGCTATTGTCATTTATTAAATAATAATTTTATAAAACTTCATTGTTATGAAACCTCATCGACTTTCGAACAGGAAATGCGAGAGTACCAACGAGCACTAATATCTAAAGTCTATTTAATAATTGAATGCACATTCAATACTAGTTTATTACACTAAAGATAAATTGATAAATGTTGTCTGAATTATATTGTGACGTCACGGGATTATACGAACCCGTGACGCCACCATAAGCCACGAGAAAAGACCAGAACACAGAGAAACGCGGCGGAGCGGTGGTCCGAGAAAGCGACATCTACCGCAGGTTTTCGCACTCCGATGTCCGAAGTTGCGGATAATATTTTCTTGAGAGGGCGAACGAGGAGAAAATTCACCCTCCAGAAATTTCCCCAGGCGAAGTCACATAAATACCGCGACGCACTTCGGGAGAGGTCTCTTACAACTTGGACAGCGACGGCGAATCAACTAATTCTTCGGCGATCGTCATTGGTTAGTGCAGGAGTATAATTTTACTTGCTTAAGTAAAGCTGATTTAAGAAACGCGGTAATAAGTGATAGAATTCAGAAGTGAAGTGCATGTACAGTGTTAGCACTAACATTATGCGAGTAAGTAAGCGATGTGATTTCTTGAACCTGAAATAGTTTCATAATTGAAATAAATTCGCGCAGAAGGACTCTAAACGAAACCCAGCATTTAATTTTGTACGCCACGACCGCGCACGCTCAAAGTGTGGTATGTCGGCCTAGTGCTAGAAATATTCAATTCAAGTACGTTAGTTATTTAAAGCTGGTAGCGCGAGCAACGGTACGCGGCAGGCGGCAGATGGACGACTTCAGTGAAGACTCAAGCGTAGGCGCGAAGGACTTGGACCAAATACGTGGATGGTACGAGCCGGAGATACAGAGAAAGGTCTGGAATTTGGACGTGTGGCGGCATTCTGAGATCGAGGGAAAGAAGTGGTGTAACCGCGGGACATCGCCCCTGTCAAGTGACGTGGCGAGGACGGCGAGCGACCGAAAACCCCAAGGTTAATGTTGGCTATCGGGAAGGAGATGTCGAGGTAAAGAACTGGCAACTTCTATGCGGCAATTTGTTGGGAAACCGTGTAGCTTTAAATACCAGGCGAAGCGCCCTAAAATAGGTGAAAGTTTCAAATAATTACTGGGAGAAATATTTCGAACGCATGAGCGGCAGTTTAGATTTCATTCGCTGTACGCACCAGTAAATTCGTTTGAATGCCATAGAGCTTCGTAGGGCGAATAGTTTAGGAGATACAGCCGTTTGAAGATTCTAGAAGGATCGAAATGCTAAAAAGTTCTGAAAAGCTCCTTCGTAACGGAAATTCCATACCGATTACAATAGTATTGATTATTTTTCATCTAAGGCTTTGAATTTTCCAAATCATGAAAAATTCTTCAAAAATAAGTTTGAAACTTCGAAAATAGAGCAGATTATTAATATTCTGCCATGCAAATTTCAGCGTCGTAGGGCTAATAGTTTAGGAGATACAGCCGTTTAAAGATTCCAGAAGGATCGAAATGTTAAAAAGTTCTGAAAAGCTCCTTCCTAACTGGAAATTTCATAGCGATTACAATAGTATTGATTATTTTTCCATCTAAGGCTTTGAATTTTACAAAATCATGAAAAATTCTTCAAAAATAAGTTTAAAACTTCAAAAATAGAGCAGATTATTAATATTCTGCCATGCAAATTCAGCGTCGTAGGGTGAATAGTTAGGGAGATACAGCGGTTTAAAGATTCCAGAAGGATCGAAATGTTAAAAAGTACTAAAAAGCTCCTTTTTAACTGCAAATTTCATAGCGATTACAATAGTATTGAATATTTTTCCATCTAAGGCTTTGAATTTCACAAAATCATGAAAAATTCTTTAAAAATAGGTTTGAAACTTGAAAATAGAGCAGATTATTAATATTCTGCCATGCAAATTTCAGTGTCATGGGCTAATAGTTTAGGAGACACAGCCGTTTAAAGATTCCAGAAAGATCGAAATGTTAAAAAGTTTTGAAAAGCTCCTTCTAACTGGAAATTTCATAACGATTACAATAGTAATGATTATTTTCCATCTAAAACTTTGAATTTTACAAAATCATGTAAAATTCTTCAAAAATAGGTTTCGAAACTTCGAAAATAGGGCAGAAAATTAATATTTTGCCATGCAAATTTCAGCGTCGTTGGGCTAATAGTTTAGGAGATACAGCCGTTTAAAGATTCCATAAGGATCGAAATGTTCAAAGTTCTAAAATGCTCCTTCCTAACTGGAAATTTCATAGCGATTACAATAGTATTGAATATTTTTCCATCTAAGGCTTTGAATTTCACAAAATCATGTAAAACTCTTCAAAAATACTTTCGAAACTTCGAAAATAGAGCAGAAAATTAATATTTTGCCATGCAAATTTCAGCGTCGTTGGGCTAATAGTTTAGGAGATACAGCCGTTTAAAGATTCCAGAAGGATCGAAATGTTAAAAGTTTTAAAAACTCCTTCTAACTGGAAATTTCATAGCGATTAGAATAGTATCGATTATTTTTCTATCTAAGGCTTTGAATTTTACAAAATCAAGAAAAAGTCTTCAAAAATAAGTTTAAAACTTCGAAAATAGAGCAGATTATTAATATTCTGCCATGCTAATTTCAGCTTCGTAGGGCGAATAGTTTAGGAGATACAGCCGTTTAAAGATTCCATAAGGATCTAAATGTTAAGAAGTTCTGAAAATCTCCTTCCTAACTGGAAATTTCATAGCGATTACAATAGTATTGATTATTTTTCCATTTAAGTCTTTGAATTTTTCAAAATCAGAAAAGTCTTCAAAAATAAGTTTAAAACTGAAAATAGAGCAGATTATTAATATTCTGCCATGCTAATTTCAGCTTCGTAGGGCGAATAGTTTAGGAGATACAGCCGTTTGAAGATTCTATAAGGATCGAAATGTTAAAAAGTTCTGAAAAGCTCCTTCGTAACTGGAAATTCCATACCGATTACAATAGTATTGATTATTTTTCATCTAAGGCTTTGAATTTTCCAAATCATGAAAAAGTCTTCAAAAATAAGTTTAAAACTTCGAAAATAGAGCAGATTATTAATATTCTGCCATGCAAATTTCAGCGTCGGAGGGCGAAGAGTTTAGGAGATACAGCCGTATAAGGATTTCAGAAGGATCGAAATGTTAAAAAGTTCTGAAAAGCTCCTTCCTAACTGGAAATTTAATAGCGATTACAATAGTATTGATTATTTTTCCATCTAAGGCTTTGAATTTTACAAAATCATGAAAAATTCTTCAAAAATAAGTTTGAAACTTCGAAAATAGAGCAGATTATTAATATTCTGCTCTATTGTAACCTGCTATGGAAATTTCAGCCTTGTAGAGCTAATAGTTTAGGAGATACAGCCAATTAAAAATTTCAATTGCGTTTATAAGGTAAAAAATATTCAAAACTACCGTCCTTACTAAAAATATGATTGTAGTTAAAGTTTTGAATGAGATTTCATCTTTTTAAAGAATTTTTTCGTAAATTGAGCAAAAAATAAGAAAAACCTAGGTGAAAACGTCGACAAAAGAGACGACTCCCTTTATCTGCTGTGGAAATTTGAGCCTTGTAGAGCTAATAGTTGAGGGGATACAGCCAATTAAAGATTTCAATCGTTTAAAGGGTAAAAAATTCAAAATTACCGTCCTAACTAAAAATACGATTGTAAATAAAATTTTGAATGAGAGTTCTTTCATTTAAAGCATTTTTCGTAAATTAAGCAAAAATTGAGAAAAACCTAGGTCAAAACTTCGAAAAAAAAACGACCGATTCCTCTTTATCTGCTGTGGAAATTTTAGCCTCATAGGGCTAATAGGAGTTACAGCCATTTAAAGTGTTCAATTGATTCATGTAAGCCTTCCACGTGATTCATGTAAGCCTCTCTTCATTAATCTAGGAATTCTACCATTACCGTGTCTTTTTATTTACGAATCAGTGGTTTTGTAAAAATGACTTGCTCAAGGGCAGGAATATATTTTCAGAAAATGCCGAAGTTTATTACTATAACACTCGACGTAGAAATCATATTCATCAGGTGACAGTATCAACAGCTCATTACAAAAATTCACATACAATACATGTACATTATTTTACAACACTTTGCCAGATGACATTAAACGATTAAATTCAATAGAAAAGTTTAAATCCCAAGTGAAATCGTTTCTGCTGCATAACTGTTTCTATGCAATTAGAGACTATACTGAGCATCACAAGGAAAGGAACATTAATTTTAACAATGATACATAATACATTATTTACCATTTGGACTGTATAAATGAGTATAAACAACCTGTAACAACTATTGTACTACAGCTTCCGGGTCAATGGCCCCATCTGGATCAGGTTTTTCGTCCAGTTTCCTGATCCATTGAGCAAATGCTGAGATGGCCCGTTGTTTTGCTTCTGGACATAAATGTAACTTCATTTTCTGTGCACGTCTTCTAGAATTCAGTGGGAAACACAATTCTTCAAATTATAGTTTCCATGTTGTCGCGGCAGGAAGTAATAAGAGCCAAAATTTATTGCTTATTTATGCTTGAAAATAGATTTTATTACATGGGAGTTTTTTCTCCTTTCAAAATTCAAAATTTATTGCTTATTTATGAAAATAGATTTTAATACATGGGAGTTTTTGTTTTTTTCTCCTTTCAAAATTCAAAATTTATTGCTTGTTTATCCTTGAAAATAGATTTTATTACGTGGGAGTTTTTTTTTCTTTCTTCAAAATTTAAGTAGTATATGACTTAGTTAGGGTTCACAGAATTTTGAAAATGTGCACACAATTCAGTTTTCCCATAGCACGTCATACGCAGTTTTTAACTGTTTTTGACGTAAAATAAATAAAAAAATTTTCGTTTACATGGAAAAAAATTAAAACTACCGTCCTAACTAAAAATACGATTGTAATTAAAATTTTTAATGAGAACTCTTCCATTTAAAGCATTTTTTCGTAAATTCAGCAAAAAATAAAAAAACTAGTTCAAAACGTCGAAAAGAGAGACGGTTCCTCTTTATCTGCTATGGAAATTTAAGATTCGTAGGGCTAATATTTAGGAGATACAGCCATTTAAATTTTAATTTGTTACATGTAAAAATATCAAAACTACCGTCCTAACTAAAAATACGATTGTAATTAAAATTTTGAAATAGAACTCTTCCATTTAAAGCATTTTTTCGTAAATTCAGCAAAAAATTAAAAAACCTAGGTCAAAACTTCGAAAAGAGACGATTCCCTTTATCTGCTATGGAAATTTCAGCCTCGTAGGGCTAATAGTTTAGAAGATACAGCCATTTAAAGATTTCAATTTCGTTTACATAGTAAAAATAATCAAAACTACCGTCTAACTAAAAATACGGTTGTAATTAAAATTTTGAATGGGAGTTCTTTCTTTTAAAGCATTTTTTCGTAAATTCAGCAAAAAATGAGAAAAACCTAGATCAAAACTTCGAAAAAAGAGACTATTCCTCGTCATATGCTATGGAAACTTCAAACTCGTAGGGCTTATAGTTTAGGAGATACAGGCATTTAAATATTTCAATTTCGTTTACATGGTAAAAAATAAACAAAACTACGTCCCAACTAAAAATACGATTGTAATTAAAATTTTGAAATAGAACTCTTCAATTTAAAGCATTTTTCCGTAAATTCATCAAAAAAATAGAAAATCCTAGGTTAAAAGTTCGAAAAAAGAGACGATTCCTCTTTATCTGCTATGGAAATTTCAGCCTAATAGGGCTAATAGTGTACGAGATACTGCCAATTAAATATTTCAACTGCGTTTGAAGGGTAAAAATATTCAAAACTACCGTCCTAACTAAACATACGATTGTAATTAAAACTTTTAGTAAGAACTCTTGCATTTAAAGCATTTTTCGTAAATCCAGCAAAAATAAAAACCTAGTTCAAAACTTCGAAAAAAGAGACGATTCCCCTTTATCTGCTATGGAAATTTCAGCTCGTAGGGCTATAGTTTAGAAGATACAGCCATTTTAAGATTTCAATTTCGTTTACATAGTAATAATCAAAACTACCGTCTTAACTAAAAATACGATTATAATTAAAATTTTGAATGAGAGTTCTTTCATTTAAAGCTTTTTTTCGTAAATTCAGCAAAAAATGAGAAAAACCTAGGTCAAAACTTCGAAAAAAGAGACGAATCCTCTTTATTTGCTATGGAAATTTCAGCCTCGTAGGGCTAATAGTTTAGGAGTCACAGCCATTTAAAGTGTTCAAGTTCGTTTACATGGTAAAAACTTAAAACTACTGTCCTAACTAAAAATACGATTGTAATTAAAATTTTGAAGTATAACTCTTCCATTTAAAGCATTTTTCGTAAATTCAGCAAAATATGAGAAAATCTTAGGTTAAACCTTCGAAAAAGAGACGATTCCTCGTCATATGCTATGGAAACTTCAAACTCGTAGGGCTTATAGTTTAGGAGATAGAGCCATTTAAAGAAATCAATCTCGTTTACATAGTAAAAATAATCAAAACTACCGTCCTAACTAAAAATACGGTTGTAATTAAAATTTTGAATGGGAGTTCTTTCTTTTAAAGCATTTTTTCGTAAATTCAGCAAAAAATGAGAAAAACCTAGATCAAAACTTCGAAAAAAGAAACGATTCCTCGTCATATGCTATGGAAAATTCAGCCTCGTAGGGCTAATAGTTTAGGAGATACAGCCAATTAAAGAATTCAACTGCGTTTAAAGGGTAAAAAAATATTCAAAACTACCGTCCTAACTAAAAATACAATTGTTATTAAAATTTTTAATGAGAACTTGCATTTAAAGCATTTTTCGTAAATTCAGCAAAAAATTAAAAAACCCTATTTCAAAACTTCGAAAAAAGAGACGATTCCCCTTTATCTGCTATGGAAATTTCAGCTTCGTAGGGCTAATAGTTTAGGAGATACAGCCATTTTAAGATTTTTAATTTCGTTTACGTAGTAAAAAATAATCAAAACTACTGTCCTAACTAAAAATACGATTGTAAATAAAATTTTGAATGAGAGTTCTTTCATTTAAAGCATTTTTTCGTAAATTCAGGAAAAATTCAAAAACCTAGGTCAAAACTTCAAAAAAAGAGACGATTCCCCTTTATCTGCTATGGAAATTTTAGCCTCGTAGGGCTGAAATTTGAGGCTAGTTAGGAGTTACAGCCATTTAAAATTTCAATTTGGTTTACATAGTAAAAGTAATCAAAACTACCATCCTAACTAAAAATACGATTGGAATTAATATTTTTAATGAGAACTCTTCCATTTTAAGCATTTTTCGTAAATTAAGCAAAAATTGAGAAAAACCTAGGTCAAAACTTCGAAAAAAGAAACGACCGATTCCTCTTTATCTGCTGTGGAAATTTTAGCCTCGTAGGGCTAATAGTTTAGGAGATACAGCCAATTAAAGTTTTCAATTTCGTTTACATGGTAAAAAATAATCAAAACTACCGTCCTAACTAAAAATACGATTGTAATTAAAATTTTTAATGAGAACTCTTCCATTTAAAGCATTTTTTCGTAAATTCAGCAAAAAATAAAAAAACCTAGGTCAAAACTTCGAAAAAAGAGACGATTCCTCTTTATCTGCTGTGGAAATTTGAGCCTTGTAGAGCTAATAGTTGAGGGGATACAGCCAATTAAAGATTTCAATTGTCAGGCAATCATCCAGGCAATCATCCGCTCAATCATCCGCGCAATCATCCACGCAATCATCCTGCAATCATCCGGCAATCATCCGCGCTATCCGCGCAATCATCTGGCTATCAGCCAGGCAATCATCTACCCAATCATCCGCGCAATCATCTGGCAATCTTTTGCGCAATCATCCGCGCTATCCGCGCAATCACCCGCACTAATCATCCGCGCAATCATCCACGCAATCATCCGCGCAATCATCCGGCAATCTTCCGCGCAATCATCCGCGCTATCATCACAATCATCCGCCCAATCATCCGCGCAATCATCCGGCAATCATCCAGGCAATCGTCCGCCGCAATCATCCGCGCAATCACGGGCTATCCGCGCAATCATCCACCCAATTATCTGCGCAATCATCCGGCAATCATCCGCCAAAACATCCGCGAAATCATCCGGCAATCATCCGCGCAATCATCCGCGCTATCCGCGCAATTATCCACCCAATCATCCGCGCTATAATCCGAAACCATCCAGGCAATTTTCCGCCCAATCTTCCGCGCAATCATCCGGCAATCTTTTGCGCAATCATCCGCTCTATCTACGCAATCATCCGCTCAATCATCCGGCAATCATCCGCGCAATCATCCGGCAATCATCTGCGCAATCATCCGCGCTATCCGCGCAATCATCCACCCAATCATCCGCGCAATCATCCGGCAATCATCCAGGCAATCATCCGCCAATCATCCGCGCAATCATCCGGCAATCATCTGCGCAATCATCCGCGCTATCCGCGCAATCCTCCACCTAATCTTCCGCGCAATCATCCGGCAATCATCCAGGCAATCATCCGCCCAATCATCCGCGCAATCATCCGGCAATCTTCCGCGCAATTACCCGGCAATCATCCGCGCAATCATCCGCCCAATCATCCGCGCAATCATCCGGCAATCATCCGGGCAATCATCCGCGCTATCCGCAATCATCCGCGCAATCATCCGCGCAATCACCCGCGCTATCCGCGCAATCATCCACCTAATCATCCGCGCAATCATCCAGGCAATCATCTGTTCCTCAAAAGCAGTTATTGAAATGAGATCATGTTGAACTTTTCGAAAAAAATTGGCAGTTTTCGTGTAATTTTGCCGAAAATATAAGCAGTTTTTAATAATTTTCTCTTAATAACCGCTCGAATTGTTTATTGAAATTTTCTCCGGATCTGTAATAAACGCCGGTAAAAACATGTGCTAGTCCCATTTTCGGGAAAGTTTGTTTTTTCGAAAATTGCAAAAAAATTTCAAAACTACAGAATTGAAGATAAATTTTTGCCTTAAAGTCTATTGTAAAAAATCAGCTCATTAAAAAATGTATATTTGTTTGAAAACACTATGATTCCGCGAAATTTCTGTATGAAAATAATAAATTATATACAGGTATTAAGCAACCACCAACTGCGGGCCAGGAGCAAAATTCTTGGAGAACAGAAATGTATAAGCTAGTTAATGGCTTATTTTACGTGGCGAGACTCGGGCCATCAGGCCCGCTCTTCCGTCTAACCACGCAAATTTCAATACGCTCCTTTCACCAGTAATAAGCAAACTATAAGAAAAATAATTAATTTAATTTTAAATGTAATTTACAATTGACATTCTTAATATTAATTCTATTTTTACTTTTTACTCCTATGTACAATTTTTATTCTTAATGTATTAATGTATTTTCTGTGAACTAAATCGCAAAACTTAACTGTAACTAGAACATCTAGGATTATATGTATTTATATTAATTCATTTTGATTCACGTGCAGAAAATGAAATATTTTAATATCATTTAAAAACCTACAGTTGACTAGTTTCTATACTAGTACCAACAGATCAATACAATACCAACTGCAATAATAAACAAAAAAACTATTTCTTAAAAATATGTGTAAGAATTGATATTTTTAGTGCTCTTCTCCCAATAAAATAATATTGAGATTTTAAAGTGATGCCAGATTGTACCATAATTATGGAATCGTACCATAATGTATACCTCTAAACATAACTGACCCGAAACTCATAACTAAAAAAATCCATATTCGATTGAAAGTCCATTATATTTTCTAGTAAAGTCAGTGGCTGCTGCAGTAGGGACGTTAAAGGGGTACTGCCTTCCCAAATAATACACATCCATCTTCCCTTTCGTTTTGTTTCTTATTTGATGTTAAAGTAGTTGTTCGCCACCTTTTCTCCTTTTCAGATTTCAAAAAGCCTGGCAGTCCAGTCCCATGTTTTCCTTCATTGGTATGGGGTTCCAGAACTGCCTTGTTTCAGATTTCAAAAAGCTCCCTTAAATTTCCCGTGTAGCCAAAGGATACCCCGGTAGGATAGTAAAATTACGTATTTTGTAGAATACATCTTAAGAACATAATCCGGATCCAACCTTTCCCCTTAAATTTCCCCACTGTCGCCCATATCCTACACCTGCACCCGATCTGCCCTCATTATTTCTCCATTTGTTATATACCCGTCCTCCAAAAAAGGTAATCGTCAGAATTTACTTGTCCTAAACAAAAGTCGTGTCCTAATGAGACACGCAAACCTGGTGTAAAAAGCCTAGAAGGCCTGGGCACTTCCGAGTTATTCTCGATAATATGTGTTGAAATACCTTTTTTTCGTATGAAATAATCTACAAACTTTTATTTTCTCTTCTGAAACCTTTTCGATGTAGGATGGGGTGTAATTCTCTATCCATTATACCAGCCGCCAAACTTTAAGTCCAGTGGCCGCGCAGAAGAGAGAGAGAGAGAGAGAGAGAGAGAGAGAGAGAGCGAGAGAGAGAGAGAGAACGAGAGAGAACGAGAGAGAGAGAACGAGAGAGAGAGACGAACGAGAGAGAGAGAACGAGAGAGAGAACGAGAGAGAGCTGAACTCGTGGCTCATTGCAAAAGTCGTGAGCCTTTCACCACTGAGATCCGGGTTCGATTCCCGTCGAGCTCATGTGAAATTTGTTCCGACAAAACGAGTTCGGCTGCTTCACAAGGGCTAGTCCAACCCCTGTGAAGTGTCCTAAACCCTACCCTTATCCATATTCCTTCTTAACTCTGGCCGCTGGGTAGTGACGCAGGTGCGCGCGGTAGGTGACGCGTACCCGGAGATGCTACCTGGCGGTCCTTTTGACAAAGTGAGAGAAAGAGAGAGAGGGAAAGAAAGAAAGAGGGAGAGAGAGGAAGAGAAATAAAGAGAGAAAGAGAAAGGTTATGAGAGAGAGAGAGAAAGGAGATAGAGAGAGAGAGGAAGAGAGAGAAAGAGAAAGAGAGTTGGCGGTATTTCGCCCGATATGGCGGAATCCTATTCCTGTCCACGTTACCAAAAGCAGTGGATCCGTTCTTTTGAACTAATACAACGAACTAGTTAACAAAAAAGGACGATCGTATAAAGAACCGTTCACATAAAAGAACGACTTTGCCCATCCCTAATGTTTTGCACATTCACAGTTGCGTGTTCTTGAATTAAACTACTCTGAAATACAATAATAAATATAATATGCAATGAATATTGATAATAAATAATAATATTGGTAATTATTATATATTATAAGTATTATAATAAATTATAAAAACAATAAAAAACGAACATTCAACTTCAAATATCATTTATGTAAATGAAATTTAATTTATATATAAAAATTATTATTCATTGCGTTCCCAATTCAAAAGAAAATGTTCATTGTCAAAAGAATCATTTATAACATCCAACGTTTTTCCATGGGAAAAAATGTATTGGTTGTATGGGTCGATTTCTAATAACATTATAACACTAAATAATCTTTTTTTATTTCTGAAAAGTTCCCCAACTGCTACGTCCAACCTTCTTCTACGGAGATAATTATTAACTTACAATCATTAATGAATTTATGGTAGAAAATAAAATCTACGAAAATTCGAGTTTGACTACACGAGTACACGTGTACGAGTTAACTGTACATGTTTTCTAGAATTCAGGGGAAATATAGTTATTCAAATTCTCTTTCTCCATGTTGTCGCAACAGGAAGTATTATTCCCTCACGAAGGACATGATGAGGGATGAGAGCCCAAATCTATAGCTGATTTACCCTTGAAAATAGATTTCATTACATCGGAACGATTATTGTTAATAATCCTAGCAAAAAACGCTCATTTCTTCTGGATTCAAAATTCAAGTAGTCTATGGCTTAGGGTAGGGATCACAGAATTATGGAAACATGCACAGAATTCACGACTCCCATAGCACATCACACAGTTTTAAAATGTTTCTGACGTAAAATAAAATAAATAAGTAAATGATGTCCAATGTCAGTGATCCTTTGACTCTTGTGTAGTCGAAATTTAGTTGTGGATTATTTAAATTTTGCTGCTTTTGTATGAAAGAGAAGCTTAATTATTTTTTATTAAACCATAGGTTCTTTGTTTATAAATAAATATCTTCTATACATTAAATGCTTTTTTCTACAGCTCTGCCTCAGTTCTAACCAACAAGCTAGAATATACTGCATAGAGTGGCTGACCCTATGGTTTCAGCGCCCTTGGTCGACGAACTAGCGGCCGCCATGTTGTTTGCAGTAAAAAAATAAGAGGTGCCTGACGGTGACATGTAGAACTGTTGTATTGAATCGACGTGTTTTGTATCAAATCCTATTTCTATATTGTTGTCTTCTTTATCTTTTGCCCTTGGTCGACGAACTAGCGGCCGCCATTTTTTTTTTTTCGGTATATAACTTTAAAATACAAGTAATCAAACCACAAATGTATCATCTTTAAAGTTCGTCACCTTATTTGTGATCTGTTTGCTTCTTATTGCAAGTACCATTGAGTTGTACATTCACTTTCAAGCATTTCTGCTAAATTACAATAACATTTCAACAGCTTCCATTCTTATAACAATGACCGATGCAGGAAGCCACGTGTTTTTAAAGTTTCTCAATTCGTTTTCCTGGTTTCGTTTTTAAATGATTTGTTTTTGATCGTGAAACACAGAATAAAAGAATTTATGTTACGCGCAGCCCACGCCCACCCGGCCGTAACTAGCGCCAAACGGAATTCCAGAATACTCCAGTTACTCCAGGGGACGTGTCTTTGACTACAAAAAGATTCAGTGGTGAAAGGCTCACGACTTTTGCAATGAGCCACGAGTTCAGTTCTCACTCTCGCCTTCTCTCTCTTTCTTTCTCTCTCTCTCTCTCTCTCTCTCTCTCTCTCCTGCGCGGCCACTGGAATTAAAGTTTGGTGGCTGGTATAATGGATAGAGAATTACACCCCATCCTACATCGAAAAGATTTCAGAAGAAAATAAAAGTTTGTAGATTAATTAATACGAAATTACGAAAAAGGTATTTCAACACATATTATCGCGAATAACTCGAAGTGCCCAGGCCTTCTAGGCTTTTACACCAGGTTTGCGTGTCTCATTAGGTCACGACTTTTGTTTAGGACAAGTAAATTCTGACGATTACCTTTTGAGCAGTGAGCCACGAGTTCAGCTCTCTCTCTCTCGTTCTCTCTAGTAGGGAAATATGCGGGTCCTGAATCTGGAAATGACGTCAGAGATAACCCATATCCGATCTGACGTCACATCCTGATCCAGGCCCGTGCTGACGTGTGAGGGTGCTGACGTGGGCGGCCCCGCTGACGTGGGCGGTCGGGCCCGTCTGACGTCATGGTGGCTGACGTCGTGTGACGTCACATCCGGGTCCAGACCGCGGCTGCCCTGTGACGCGGTGACGTGGGGGGTGGGCGCGCTCTGGTGGATGGCGGGCGGCGGGTGGAGGGGGGGCTCTGGTGGCGATGTGTGGTAGTGTGGGGCTTTGTCGCGTGGCGCGCGGTCTGGCGGCGAAGTGTGGAAGTGAGGGGTGCGCTCTGGTGGCGAAGTGTGGTAGGTGTGTACGTGTGGTGGTGGTGGTGGTGTTTCAAAAATGCTGTCCGTCCGAGGCGGATTCGAACCAGCCGAGTCCCGTTTCCTGTTGGGGTTGGCGCGCGCTTTGGCACTGAGCTACGGCGGCATCCGCATTGGAGTGGTGTGTTGAGAGGTACTGATAGTACGCGGCGCGGCGGCGGCGAGGCCGGCGGGCGCTGCGCTGGCGCACCCAAGGCCGGCGGATGCGGTCTGCGGTTGTGATAAGAGTACGCGCGCGCGCGCGCCCGCTCTCTGTGAGCGTCGGCTGGAAGGAAGGAGAGAGAGAGGCGTTCGTATATTGAAAACTAAATTTTCTTTTTTAATTTCATAACAGAAAATGAATGATTGTTGTTAGTTTGAGAAAAGGAAACCCTACAAGGTGGTGACAGGGGAAAAAACAAATGAAAAACAGTACAATATGAATGAATGATTTTTATTATAATCAATTAATCAATACAAATCGATATAGAAAAAATTGACATTTATGTTTGTGTGTTGGCTAGATATTTAGCGATTTCCCTTTTGATTTTCTCATCCACATACCCCTTCGTTGCACCGTCTTCCTTTTTGATGGGCGGCGCTACGTTGACGAGACGTTTTTCATCACGTTGACGTTTCCCAGTTTGCTGCATCGGAGTTTTGGAATTTTTTCAAGTTGCGTCTTGATGTTTTTGATGTTGTGGTCGACGTACGCTTTGTTGGCGACATCTTTTTCGACTTGAGGAGAAGCCGTATTTGAAATGCGGTAATGATCGGCGTTGAAGGAGGTATCGTTGACGTTCCACTGGCGGAGACATCTGGATTGAGTGTCGGTCACGAGTTGCAATGCTGTCTTTAGCGGTTGAATATGTTCCGTGATCGCACAATCGGCATCACGTGCTGCGATTTGACGAGCGTATTCCAGTCTTTCGTTCACGTACTCTTTGGTGGCAACGTACGCTGGTATATTGCAAGTTTCTTTTTCATCACTCCTCTTCATCTGGGAATTCTCTTCGTCTTCGTACACGCCATCGGCCTCCTCCTCATCCTCTATCGAGTCGTAGAAGACCATGGTGTTTGCTTGACTGTCGCTCATGATGAACTGACGAGTGTCATGTTCCGTCGCGTCTTTTTTACAAAAACGGTGTCGCAGACAATGGTGGCGGTGGATGTGATAAGCTTATCAGATGTGACGTCACACGCATTGAATGTTCGAGATGAACTCTCTTCTTTCGTTCTTCCATTCCCTCTTCTTCTCATCACTCGATTCATCTTCGTGAGGTGTGACGCATTTCCTCTTCTTCGTCTCATCACGTGAGGTTGTTGCGACACTCGCTTCCGATTGTGGTGATGATGTGACGTTTGGAGACGGAAGAGCTTGAACGTCTTTCCAGATGAAACTCATACGTTTCCGCAGTTGCTTTTTCTGACACGGTTTTGAATTTTTTGTTTGTTTTGATGAATCCGGAGGCGGTGATGACTTGATCCATGACCTTGAGAACTTCAGTATGCATGAAAACGGTAGCATACAAGTTTTTTTTTCATCACTGAAACGATAGGGTTGCTCTTCACGAAGACGTTTTGCAATGTAGGCGACGTTCCACACGGATTCGGAGATGTCCCACAGTTTAGGAATTTTCCAAGCGTCGTTCGTTTCCTGGCAGGCGATATCGGAGAGATCGTCTGCGGCCTTTGCGATGTTGGCCCACAACTTGGCCGCTTCGCCCTTCCACCCGCTGCTCTCGTCAAGGACGTCTTCGTAGGCGAGCCTCGCGGCGATGATTTTTGCTTCACGTCTCTCCATGTTGACGGACACTGTCTGAATGAATTGTGTCTTCAAAGTAAGAAGCAGATAAGAGCACCGATTACAAAAGCAAAGTTCACAAGGGTGAGACAGATCGTGATGCTATCTATACAATTCATGACGCACACACACACACAATTTTACACAGCCGTAATGATATTCCTAAAACAAAACACACAATCTCGTTTCAACGTCGGATGTTCTTTGTTTTCTTGCGAGTAGTGGTGCTGCGTGCAGGGATCGTGAGTTGACACGAAGGACACTCCTTCCTCGATGGTGCGTTGGCGTTGTCCTGCGCATAGTGTTGATTGCAAGGCTGTCGGAGATGCAAACGCGACAGTCCGCTTCGACGGCGGCACTGTGTCAACGTGCGTTCGTCCGCGATTCCAATGTATTTTACATGAACGAAGTTCTTGAACACACGGTAGTTTTCGAGTGTCTTCAGATAGTTTTTCGAAAACGCGCTCGACCTCGTGAGGCCTTAGCCAATGACACAAAAATTCAATCGGCAATTGGTTCAATGTTTCCGAGTCGAGAAGTGTAAGCGTGCCATCGGCTAATCGTAACCTTCTGAAAGCGCGGTTGATCTTTTCGCGTGTTTCTCGTCTGATCTTTTGAATGGTGTAATCCAATGACGATGTGACGGATCGGATGAGTCGATGATCGTCGGATGCGAGCGACGGGCACTCTGCATCGTAATGACGAGCGAAGGGACGGAGAGCACGATTATAACGGTTTTACATAGTCCCCTCCACTTCATGACGCAGCAAGTCCGGTCGATTGTCGCACATCCATTCGTACAAGGCAATGACGTGTTGTCCTGCTAAACTGACGTCATCGCAAGCGTAGAGTTCGCGATACACACGTAAGCACTCGTTCAGCGGAGGACACCCGAACGACTCCAGATCGAATATGAGTTTTTTTGTTATATACTTTTGCAACCATTCTTTCTTCTGTCCTCCCTTGACGTATACAGTTGTCACACCTTCTAAAGCTTTCCTAATCACAAACGTCCTGTCTCGGTAATCGTGATTCCCGCTACTCCACGGCGGTGTGGCGTGATGGCAGCTTTTGATCCACCACACTTGATTCTTGTCGGCGTTGTTCAAAGTACGGAAAGGACTCGGCGGACGAAAGATGAATTTCCGAACGACCCCTCCCCCACCCCTCTTGTCGAAATCGCCTTTGTCGAGGATGACGGTCAACACTTTGATAACGAATCGCCCGCTTATCCAAAAGCTTGAAGATCAACAACTGTGAGCTCATGACCGTTGCACATTCTTCTTCTTCTTCTTTTTATATTGACTTCGTTCTCGCGCCACGGTGTGGTCGGTTGTGCAAACCTCACCGAAGACGACGACGACGACACCGTCCACGCATTCTCCTTCTCCTCCCCCTCCTCCTTGTCCAACGATTTCGAGTTCCTTTCAGAAGAATTTTTTCAACGTTTCTTTTCTGGTCTTCTTCGTTTAATAGTTTCCGTAAAGAATTTTTCATGTAACTCAACATGAATACACACACAATACCGTAGACAACAGACGGTCGGACACCAAACACACGGAAATGCCACAATGCAAGCACCGACAACCACAGCGGAAACAAGTCGATCTGATTAACACAGCGCGACGGTGGTGGTGTCTCGTCCATGCATAGAACTAGGAGAGACTACTGCAACAGACTGACGGTCGTCGTGCTGTCGCCGTCCTTCTTATACAAGACTGTGACGTCGAAGATATGTCGTCAGCGGGTTGTGACGCAATCTTAATCTTCAATGTCTCTCGCATGCACCCACGAATTATGGTGTGTGTCGAAACCGAGCCATTTCACGAGGCGAAGCGAACCCTTTTTCCGTACGACACGCTCCACCAAATATCGATCGGGATACTGCGTGTGTTGCAATTCCTCGAAGTAGAAGCGGCCCTTGATCGTTTCACCATGCAGGTCTTCTAGCGAGTACGTCACGGGATTCGAGAGATGCACACGAACGATTTTGAAGAGTTCGGTTCCCATCGCGCTTCGTATCCTTTCCGAAACGGTGAGCTTTTGTACGTGCTCACCCGAACGATGTCACCGACTCGAAACAATTTTCGATTTTTTCCCTCATAAGACGCGGGTCGAGTTTTTCGTTTGGGCGTACACCGTGTGCAATAATCTATCGTCTTTGACGTCTTTCGGTTTCATTCCGATTGTTCGATGTTTGGTATTGTTGTAATCTCGGAGGAGGTCGGTGAGCATAAGAGTCCAGCGTCGCGTCCCCTCGGCTGTGAAACGCCTCCACATCCGCTCCTGAGCGTTCGATTGAAACGCTCGACAACGGCGGCCTTCACGTTGGAAAAGGTGGAATAATGATGAATGTCACGCTCTCGGAGCCAATTGTTGAGCGCGGTATTGTAAAACTCGGTGCCTCGGTCGGTTTGTAAAAAGCGGGGCACTCGACCGCTCGACGTCACGATGCGGTCGAAAGCCTTCACCACATCCGCTCCCGTCTTTTTCTTTATCGCTTCCGCCCAGGCGTACTTGCTGTACACATCGATGACGGTGAGAATGTAACGCATCCCTCGATTGCTTTTCGAGTACGGTTGCATGTCGACCAAATCGGCTTGCCATAGGTCGTCGAGTCCTTTCGTAATCACCCGCCGTCTCGCGTAACGACGTCGGGCAGGCGCGTGCAATTCCGCAGCGAGTCCTTGACGAACGGTCGTTGACTTTTTATTCTTCTTCTTCCGCATGATCGGAGAAGCTAAACGATAATACCGGCGTCACGCAATTCATCCTCTATTTCTACTATTTCTCCATCGAGTCCGTTGTTACCGGCGGCTTTCGAAGCGTGTAAAAGACTGAGCCTCTCCACGAGTTTGTTCGGATCGCGCCAATATTTGTAGTCTGGTGGCGTCACAAAACGTAGTCCTCTCCCCTTTTTCTTCTTCTTTTGTTTCATCGTTTCAAGTCTTTTGCTTCGTCTTTCCCCCGCGAAAAGACCTGAGATAATTTCACGATATTTCAGTTTATTATCGGTTGTGTTATACGGAAAATTCGGCATGTATCTCTTCTTGTGCGCAGAAGTTAATTCGAGAATCTTTTTGTAGTTCTTCAAATCGTCTCGCGTTACATCATTTAAGTTGGGTCGTCGCTCGAAAAGTAGTTCGAGAAGACCTGGCTCCGGATAGAATTTGTGACCCTGAACGGAGAATGTTTCCTCGTCCGGGTTAAGTTCCATGATGCTGTCACCGATGTAAGGTCGCCCACCTAAATAGTACGGTCCCAATTTGGTATCTCCTAATCCGATTTTTGCATTCGACAAATAGCTTACCAATTCATCATAATGTTGGCGATGAACATTATTATTTCTTTTCTTCGAATTCTGTTGGGTGTTGTTCGAAGGAGGAGAAGGAGGAGGGGCTTTCTTCTTCTTCGCTTGTTTCCGATTTGATAGGAACACGTGTGGAAGGTGGTAGTAATGGTGGTAGTATGTTATTTCTCTCTCTCTTTTCAGGTAGCGCTTTCGAGACGGGCGTCGTGAGATAAGTATCGAGTAATCGATTGCGCATCGTTTCGCTTTCTTGCAAGATGTTCATTTTGTTACGAATGTTTTCACGTGCCTTCTCCACCTCCTTTTTCAATTTCTCCTCTTCCGACGTTTTTAAACGAAAGGGAGTGGGTGGTGAGGAAGTGGGGGGAGGACGCGGTGTCTTTCCTCGCAAGCCCTTTTTCGCTTTCTCAAGCGCACTGAGCGTCTTCAAGTCTATGTTTGATCTTTTGTTGCTGTTTTTAGTTGTTTCACTCTTTACGTTTCTTCTTATTCTTCTTGGGTTTTCACGAAGCCGTTTTATTTTTTTCACACGTCCTCCTATTTTGGATTTCACTTTCATCACACCGCCAAACCGAGCGCGGCCACTCTTTCAGCGAGACTCGCGTCTCGGACTTGACTCGCTCCACGCTGTCTTGGCGAGCGCTTCGTCCGCCCTTTTGCGTTCCTCACCGCCTTTGTAGTTGTGGTAAGCGATGTCGTGTTCTCTACACGATGCGTCCAAAGGATTGATACCGCGGTCGCCTTTGAGTCTCTTCGCAAGCTTCGTGCCGGGTCCGCAAAACTGATATCCGCCGGGATGTGAAGTTCGAAGGGCAGTTTGTCTATCGCCCGATTCAGCAATCATCCTATAATTCCTCTTCCGCGATAGTGTCGTCCACCCTCGTCGCGTTTCCGCGACATTGAAATGATGTCGCACGTACACCATGGTGTAGAGTGTAGTCTACACCGAAAGAAAAGATATTATATATACAAAACCTTTAAAATCACCGCCACCACCACCACCACCGTCCGACGGCACGAGAAACCGATCGAAGCCCGCTCGGTATCGACCGTTACGGAGCGCACTAGGTTTACATATCACCGCAAAAGCAAAACGGTCGGCGTTCCACACGTTGGAACACATCGCCTTAAAATCGTTGAATGTTCTAAAATCGTCTCCGACGTGTTCTTTGTAGATATACTCGAGGTTGTTATCGTCTTGCCGGAAGATAACAATCATATTCGCGTTATCGCGAATCAACTGTTTAGGAATTTTGGTGTACGTTTGACACAGATAGAGCACGTCCGTGTGTTTATGCCTCCCGGCCGCGAAGTAGGCTTTGATACAGTCTTGTTTTTCGGTGGCGATGTCGTCGAAAATGAAAACGCTGTCGGGCGACGCCTCGGCTGGCGGCACGATGCTATCGTGTTGCGAAAACGAACGAAAAGGAAGAAGTCCGTCGCAGACTTGTTTCAAGTACGTGTACATGGGCTGCGTGTCTGTTGTGGAATATAAATACACGTTGCGAAACACCAGTCCGAACCGACCGGTGAGAAGCGAGACGACCACGTTTGTCTTTCCGCATCCGGAAGGTCCCACGATAAGAGCGCGCACGCTATCGGGGAAAAGCGGTCCGTGTCGGCTCTTGCTATCATCGTCTTTTCCACGCCATAAGGCCGTCACGTTCACGACGGGTAGCGTCACCGATTGTTGAACAACGTTCATCGTCATGCGAAGACAGAGAGAGACTGCGTGAAACCGAAGGAAACTGTTTTTAAAAATCGTCAAAGAGAGGGAGGGGATAAGAAATGAAAAACATAAACAAATAGAAATACAACATTTTATTGATCATTTAAAAAAATACAAAGGTATTACACATGTTGTTATGGTTGTCGGTGCTCGTCATCGATGCAATCGCCATCTGCACTGCTCTCGCTAACCATTCCGCTGCGTTGCGTGCGCATCCGCTGACGTCCAGTCCGGGAAGAAGAAAAAGATCGCAGCAGACCGCAGCATCCGGTGAGGCGGATGTTGATCGTTCTGACGTCGTCTTGCAGCGTCGCGATGGTACTGTTGTTTTTTGATTATTTTTTTCTAATCTTTCGCTCTTTTGGTTTTGTGTCCTTTCTGCTTTTCTTCGTCTTATTCTTTTTCGATGTGCAATGCATCGGACAGGGATGACCGCTTGCAGAAGGAAAATCGGTTAGTGGTGAAGACGTCGATTTCTCCTCCGCCTCCTCTTCCTCCATGTTTTCTTTGATATCATCAAAAACGTTGACGAGTTGCGAATCGCAAGAAGAAACCGAACCGACTTCGACTTCACCGAGGAAGCAGATGGAAGTTCTTCGTTCATCATCATCATCATCTCGTGAAGGAAAGACACGGAATGAAGGCAGCGAGCGAAACACGCACTTCTTATACGATCACGTTTTTCTTCACCACAAACGATTTTATGAATGATCTTGTGGAACGTCCCAAAGATGCTACGACGTCAGCTGGCATATTTGTACCTGTTTCCCACGTGATCTTGATGTCGGTTTGCGAGGGGAGTACGGCAGACGCTCTGGCGGAGACGTCCCAAACGATAACAGGAAACCGACCATTCACATACCAATATTCCATTGCCGATATTGGTTCGCGATTATAGTAAGAACGTTCCGCTTTTTGGATCATTTCATAGAGTACGGTTGCCAGTGTTCGCTCCTCCGGTATAATATTTTACATTATTGAATTCGGAATAAGGGTAAAACTCAGTTTTGCTCTTGTCATATCGTTACCATCGAATTCACCCGAATTCTGTTTCAGGTCCTTGTCTTTCCCCGTTTGCATTCCAAAGAAAATGTACAGGGGATGGTCCTCTTTTGCGGCGGTCTTCACCGCCCACTGAAAAGGTCCCTTTCCTCCACTCGGAACGTTGGGGTATTCGTGCAGTTCCCATCGTCTGAATTGCACGGGGATCGGTCGCCGACTGTCCAGCGTTCTCGTCACGGTCAAATGAGGCATTCTCAACACGTCCTTGACGGTAATCGTTGTTGCGTCTGGTGTTTCGACCTTCGTCGTGAGACATCGATTATCGTGACGACCTCGAATGAGAACGAGGTCGTGTTTCACACCGGTCATGATACGCGTGTGATCTTCGAAAAATCCCATCCACAGTCGCAACGGCACGATACCGTAAAATTTCCCACCGCTCGCACTGAGCATTAATTTACTATTGCTGACATCAGAATTGTGGTATAACGCGATATTTTCGGTCCAACCCGCATTGCCGAACGATCTTCTTTCTGATTCTGAAAGGAAAGCCACGTTCTTCATCGCTCGTGATGCCCGGATTTTTCACAACGTCGACGATCACGTTGTTGATTTCGTAACGAATTTCACTAAAAAGGAATGCGAAAGCGTTGTTAATCAATTCGCAGTTGGTGCGCTCTTCCGTGCCCGTCTTGACCGCAGATCCCGCGATGACGAGCGAACTCTCGCAAGGTAAGAGAACGGCGTCCTTGTTCATGATAGTAATACGAATTTCATCGTTATTCCCAAACGATTTAATGTACGGAAAATGTTCGTGAATAGCTTCTTTGACGATGTGGTGTTTTATGTTCTCCTTGCGGAGAATGTCGATCGCGTGTTCGTCCACAAATTCCGTTGAAGTATGATAATAATTGGTCTTCATTTTCTTCGACATTTTTCGGTTTTCTTCTTCTTCTTTAGAAAAATACTGTAACCCAACGCACGTAAGGTTTGTCGACTGGACGGTGTTAACGTGGTGAGCGGACAAAGCACTCTGTGTCTCGGTCGCGCCACGACCTGCATTTAATAGTGTTTTTTAGACGAAATCGGCATTGTTGTTGTGTGATTATTTTCTGGGGCGTACGAGTAAGGTGCACGTCAACGGCGTTTCCGAGTGCAACGGAATCGGTTGTCCTTCCGCGTTCTCTAGTCGAATCGAAATCTCGTCGATCCAACGTCGCGTGACGCGGTGAAAGATTCTTTCGGCCGGCCTTTCTTCGATGACGGCTGCAGGTAAATCGTTCACGTGAAACTGATGCAGCACGTGCGCTATTCGATCGTTTATATACCCGCTTTCGATGACGTTACACGTCACGAACACTTCAAAATCTTTTACGATCGTCGGCGAATTATCGGCCGTCACGAACTCCCCGAAAGGTGTAGGTGACACGGTCTTTGAAAATCCGAAGAGAGGACCGATGGACTCGGGGTGCTCGAAACGTAGCGTGAATGACGTGTTGACACGCACTTTGTTTGGTTTGCGGGTCCGCCGCCAAATCGAAAAAGTGCTTCTTTGCCTGAAAGTCCTTGGGAAACTGTTTGCGTAAAAAGTTCGATATATGTTGATTGATGTCTTCTAAGGTATACGTACCCGGAGGGACGGTCAGCACATAGCTTGTCGGAGATCCCCTCCTCCACCCCCCTCGACAACTTCGTAGTGGAGTTGGTTGGACCGTCCTTCACGTTGCGAATGGTGTGAACGGTGTTGAGATGCACTAACGCGAGCTCGTACACGTCGTCCGACAGGTCGACACCGGACGGAAACTTCACCGAGATCTCCGGCCCCTTCCCGATGATTGTGTACGTGCGCATGCACGACCGTCGCAATCGAAATGACAACGTCCGGTGTTTAATCTTCCTTTTTCTTCTACTTCTTCATCTTCCATTCGTGAAAGAGAAATTGCAAACATAACTTGCCGCAATTACTCGCGTTGTATTTTTGAACTCGACGCGTGTTGTACGTCACGCGGTGCCCGCGCGCGTATCGAAGAAATTCTGGAGGGGGTGGAAGCCCGAACGAATCGAAATAACGCATCGTTCGACCTCGTTTCGCGTACGCGACGAAATGAGTACCGCCCGCTGGTGTCGTCAGTTGACGACGCGCACTCACGCTCCGACGCCTAGGTCTTTTGGGCAGCGCATCCCGCGTAAACACACCGCGAAATAAGGAATGTTCAAGTTCTTCTTCGCAAAACGTGTCATTTCCTCGTGCGTAGCGCTCGACGCGGTACTCCGCTCAATAGTTTTTTCGAGTCGTCCTCCTCCCCCTTCGTTCGAATCATTTTCGCGGCCCTTAGCAACAGCCTGATCCTTTTTTGCTCTCTTCCATGACCTTGTTATGACGCAGCATTTCCGCTAATTCTTGGGATTTGTTTTTGGCGTTTTTCACAGCGTTCACGATAGCGGAAGCGCCGCCTGCGACGGACCCGAGTGCGCTCAGACCGCTTAGAATGGCCGGAAGAGAGGAATGAGGGCAGGCAGAAACCCGCCTCTCTTACTCCTCTTCTTTCCACACGGCGCCCTTCCTTTTTTCCTCCCTCGTACACCCCTCCGAGTTTTCTACTCCTATTCCTACAGGGTCCACCGACGCACCGACCTCGCAATATTCCGCGACCCATCGGGGAGGAGGAGGGAGCGATCACAGCACCCGCCGGCGAATCGTCGGTGTCAACGTCAGCTCTCCTTATCCTCCTCCTCCTACTCCTTTGTCTCCTCTCTCTTCTTGCCGTCCGTAACTCTCGGTCGGATTGACGAGTGCAGTCTCTCGTCGTTGTCGTTGTACACACGGTGCGAACCATGACTGTACTAATCAACGAGAACAAGTGTTGAAATATATATATACACACACACACATAAGGTCTCCTTTAAATATCCTTCTCCAATATCCCCTTCGACGGTTATTGAACTTTTCCAAATTTTCTATATCGAGAGCGACTTCATCGCTCAACCTATTGAAATACATTATCATGTTGTCAGAGAAACTCGTCAGACGCGCGTCGAGCAATACCATTTTTTTGTCTATCTCTGTTTCGAGATTAGATAAACCGTTTTTGACTAGTTCTTTATGCACGTGAAAAAGATCCTCCGTATGTTTTTTTCACATCCTTCAGCGTGGTATCCAATTGCGATTTAATCACCGCGTCCGAGCCGCTCGTGCCGGCGCCTACTTTGCGAATAAGCTTGCCGTGAAAATTGAAATTACCGGACGAACCGACTTGCGGTAAAGCATCCAGAAGCCCGGGCGGAATTTTCTTTTCGTGCGCACTCATGACTGATTGTAATTCGCTCTTCACAAAAGACTTCAAAGACCGTTCGTGTGTGGGGAAACGACTCGCCACATCCGCAACCCGCCTATCGAGTTCGCTGCGTAATACTTTCTCAACGTGCGCGACGCGCTCTTCCGTGTTTTTTGTCGCTTGCGGTAAAAGTGACAAAAGTCCGGACTTGATTTTCTCTTCGTGCGCGTTCGCGGTTGTTTGCAATTCGCTTCTCACAAAATCCTTCAAAAATCGTTCGTGCGTATCGAAATCATCTCGATAAACGGATCGATTGTTCTCCACCATGCGTCGTCGTCGCTTCAACTCGCTCCGGCGCTCTTGCGTGCTGTGACCGAATGTATCCATCGTGACGAGTGTACTAACACTAGTGTTATATTCATACACTGTTTTATAATCATCTTTTTTTATTTTATTTTAACATACCACACGCGCGCGCTCTCTCATAGCAAAATCATTGAACTTCACTCGAAAGTGCTGTCCTCTAGTAGCGAAAACCGAAAGTAAAGTTAATCTCGTGAATTGCGCAATTCAAGCATGCTCGCTCGCTCCGCGCTGCGCTAATGATCACAACAGGATGTTGCGGTAGAGCGGCGCCGGGTCGACAATAGTATGTGTGGACGTTGCGGTATAGTGATAGCTTGATATTCCTCACGCGCGAGCGCTTTTTGCAGTCTACATTTTACTGTTTAGAGAGTTAGACGGGTTTTTCTGATTTCTTTTTCGCAATGGCTGGTGAAAACTATTTCATTTTCGAAGATACGCTGACGTGAACCACGCAAGATTTCTTCCGGTCGACCTCTACGGACGCAGTGTGATTTACTATGCTGCGCATTTAATGATGTGGAAGGATTGATTTTTTGTCCTTCTCGTGGTGATAACGTGAATAGACGGGACAATTATCAAAAAACTGCTCTACACTACGCATATCGATCACGCGCTAGTGTTGCATTCAATTTTCTACTCTTTGTTGGAGCCGATCCAAACGTTGTGGATGCACTCCGTCGTTTCCCACAAGAGTTATTCTTCGTTGCCGACGTGTGGTGTATTGTCCGGCGAATTGCGATCTTTGTATTCGCGTGCCGAGGCATTGCGTGTTGGACATCCCGTTGGATGTCTACTCCCGAAGGGCCGTAAGACTTTTGGGATGGGCAACCATGGGACGCCACCGCCGCCGCTGCTGCAACCGGAGGGCAACGCACTACCGATGCCGCCGGTGACAACACACCACCACCAACGGGGCACCCCCGGGGGTGACATCCCCCACCACCACCGGCGACGACACTTCTCCGTCACTTGTATGGCCGATCGTGCGTCTTCGCCGATTGAGTGACGAAGAGTGGTGTTCATCCGTTCGGCTTCCTTCCACGCAATCCTTCCACATCATTGAATGTCGCAGCATAGTGAATCACACTGCGAATGTTGAGGTCGACCGGAAGAAATCTACTGTTGTTCACGTCAGTGTATCTTCGAAAATAAAGAATAAATTTTGAAATGCATTGTTTTTATTTCTTTTCCTATTACAACCTTGTAGGATTTCCTTTATACTGTGAATGTAGGGTTTCTTTTTAGCGATGGATGGGGAACGGTTGATGAATAGGTTTAAATAAAACAATAAATGTGAATTGTGTGCACCAATGTTTATTTGAAAAAAATCAAATGATTAAATCAAATTAAAGACTGATTTTTAAATACTTAATTTTGAAACTATCGGAACTGCTGAAGTTGCTTGTGTCAGGCTGTTGCTATTCCTGACCAAACAGTGATAAAATTTGATTTTGTTTGTATAAACAAAAACCGAAAAATGATTCATTTTGACATTGATTTACAACTCCACACTCTCATGGAGGAAGAAAGTGTGCCAAGTACCTCACGTGAGTGCCAACCTACTTCAATGCCTGTGCCTACCATCCCCACAAGTGGGAATAGTTGGCACATCTTGTCTTAAAACTTATAACGACTCCAAGAGCACGGTAGTCGTACATTCACAAATAAAATGAATACCATAAGGTGGCCTGGTTTTCTTTGATGCAATGAAACATGTAAAAATTAAATCAGACTATGAAAAACTATTAACTGTTACCAATCAGGTTACTAAAAATGGCAAAAATAATATCAAGCACCGAGTACATTGGGTCTTCAGTAACAAACAATATTTTTAGAATATATTTTGCTTAGTTTAATTTTCAGATAATTTTCACACATAATATTCCACATATAACCGTTGCTATTACTTTTTAAATGAATTTTATTCTTTAGCTTCATTGTCCATTCACATAGCAATCAAAGGACGATAGTGGATGCGAATGCACAATATACAATAAGCAAATTTTACAGAACAGTAATGTGCAGTAAATGTGCAATCCAAAGGAAATATGATTGGAATGCTGAGCATTTGCACTGGCGAGTCAAATGTCAGGGTGTCATTGAATCAGTTCAATGCAACTGTGAGTTAAACTAGATAATACATTGCTTCTAATTCCAGTTCTCTCTTCTCTGGAATTTCCACAGACGTTCTTTATTATTATGTGCAGAACATTTGTGTTGCGTCTGTATACTCATGAATGGGAACGTTTGTCACATAAGGATGTTCCAAGAGCCTCCAAAGTCAATACTTATATTTTCACATAGTGTACTAATTGCTAGATAATACGTGAAGTTCAAATAATAAAATTATCTCCATTTTACATTTGTCATTTTCATTAAATTTTGAAATTAATAATAATTTTCATTGTATAATTTGTTAAGGCTTA